>CM066985.1:110189616-110708723 GCA_033977485.1 Hydrangea macrophylla | reverse complement strand
AGCTTTTTGCTTTCTATTCTAAGATTCAGTGAATTTCCATAGTTCATATCTTAAATTTTGGTTAAAACCTCATTTTGGATTCATTAAGGTTAAAGGACAACCAGTTTTTAACTTATTCAAAAGTTCCTGATTAGTAGAACTTAAGCAAATCAAATTATTATGATATAAGATATCACATTTCACATAACTATTTAATTTTGTTGGACCTAAGACCAAAATATCTATTTACCAAGGACTTTTTTTTGGGATATTGGTTATGAGATTCAATGTATATTAGCATAGTCCTTTCACACCAGCAAATTATGCTTCAACTTTTTGATCTCACTTTTGCAGTCCCAGTTTTAAAATATATAGACAGCCATAAGTTTAGTTTTTTTGGGATATTGGTTATGACTTATGAGATTCAATGTTCAATCTGCGGAATATACAAGAATACCCATCTTAATTCCTTGGGAAAGCTAGCCACAATATAAAGCTACATACATTGGAGTGGACTTTCAATGCCAAGGCAAATGATACCATGAAACAGGGGCATAGTGAGTACTTCTTATGGCCTCCCAGGTTGCAACTGTACGTGGTAAAGATACCAGGCTGGTAGCCTGGGACTCATTATGTAGAATCATGTCCACCTTAATTTAGGCTTTGTTTGGTTTGCAGAATTACTGAAGGAAAATGAATAGGAATAAGAAAAGGAAATGGAAAGGGAAGACAAGAAGGAATACTAGCTAGATGCATTGTATTTTGTGAGTCAGTGTCCTTCCTTTATTTAGATTACAATAATTTTTTAAAAATTGTTGTCTAAGTGTAGAGGAAAAAACAAGCGAACTAGTTTTTCTTTCCCATCTATGATCATCTGTTTTAGCCCACAAGAAATTCCTTAGATTCTGATTAATCTGCTTTAGAACTCCCTTAAGCTTTGTTTGGTTCATAGATTTTGTGGGGAATTAAAAGAGAGAGGTAAGGAAAACCGAATGGAAAACTAGTCTTTTTTACCTTACGGATGGAACTAGTTATCCATTTAATTTTTCTTTCTCCTCACAAAATTTATGAACCAAACAGAGATTAAGGAAGGGGGGGGGGGGGGGGGGGGGGGGGGGGGCACAACGGTTCAGTTGAAGGTGACCGGCATAAGATAGAAACTTATTGATCCATGTGAAACTATTTGTTATGTCCACTTAAGCATAGACCCACAAGTGAACAACCTTAGAATCCACCATTAATTGGCCTTTGGGATCCACCAAGAACTCACAATTAAAGAACACTCTTTGAGAGAAAAAATAAAATATATATTTCATTGAAAAATTGATAAAAGTTGAATTTCTTACTCACATATCCCATATTTATAAACCACGTTCACTTGTGGTCGAGTGGTAAGTTTCTTGGGTGTACTACCCAAGACTAGTCATGATGAGCGTGGCCACTGGAGAATTCAAGCTGGGCCGGACACTACCATTACCAAATATATATATATATATATATGTGTCCCATATTTATAAGCTAGAAGACCTAATCCTATTAAGAAATAAAAGCAAATTCGTTTTTATCTCTAACTACCTATTTAAAAGCTTTGTAAAACTTGAAAACCAGATTATAACATCCTAAAAACACTCCTAGTTTATAGGGCAACCTATCAGAACTTAATTTTATCATCTAAACCCCTAAAACCACACAAAAACATACACACAAAACCCTATAAACATAAATAAAAAAAAAAAAATAAAAATAAAAAAAATAAAAAAAATTAAAGAATAAAAGTAAATCCAAACTGGAATTCTTCATATATATAGATGATTAAAACGTATTACAAACTAATTCATTCTCTTTGCATAACCATACAAACTATGCTATTAAAAAGTATAAAATAATAATGCTAACTATGATTCTTCTCTGAGTGGCATCTGAAACCGGCACAAAGGACAAATATGACTCGTTTCTAGCCATTGAACAATACATTTGTTGTGGAAGATATGTGAACAAGGCATCCGAGCCACTTCCAACGTCCCAACTCGAATCTCTTCCAAACAAATCACACACTCCTCTTTTATACTCGTATCTTCAACTCTTACCTTCTCCAACTTCTGAATAGATGATTCGCTAGCTGGCCTTAAAACATATGTATCCAAGGCATCTGTCACTAAACAGATACGCAAAACAATAGACAATACGGTGGGGCCACTTAAATCACGAGCTTCTTCGTGCATCGTGCGTGCCAAGCATTTGAGTTGTTGCATCATCTCAACCTCAGCTGATTCGGGGACGCCCATACTAGATAGTTCTAAGGACATGCGAACAACGTCCGCGACATCATCTGACAGAAAACGGTCACGCGACACCGTGTAGGATTTAATGTGGATGGGACCCACCCGATGATATAAGAATGGTTGATCATCCTGGTATCCATGAGATGGATTGTGAGTTTTGAGAAGTTCTACAGCCCTTATTTTTATGAAAAACATATCATGGCTTGGGGGTGGTAATTGTCTGTTGAAACTTATGCTTGCGCCCTCCTTAACTTCGAATTTACACTCCGTTATTGGACCTCTAGACATCTCAGAAAGAAAGATGATGATGATTTGGAGAGACTAGGAAGTTTGGACGTACGTTATTGGACCTCTATATGTTTTTGTGTATGTATAGGCGGTGGAGATGTTGCCAAAGTGACCATCAAACATATCCTATATTTATAACCTAATTACAAACCTAATTCTATTAGGAAATAAAAGTAAATTCGTTTTTATCTCTAACTACCTAATTAAAACCTTTGTGTAACTTAGAAACCAAGTTATAACATCCTAAAAACACTCATAACTTATAGGACAACCTATTAGGACTTAAATTTATCATCTAAACCCCTAAAATACTCAAAACCATACAAATAAAACCCTATAAACCTATAAAAACGAAAATAAGAAAAAAAAAAAAAAAAGATAAAAGAAAAGAAATATTTCCTAAACCAACTAATACTGCTTGAGTTGTGTGTCATCAAAATCTAACATGACTTTACCTCCAAAAAAAAAACATAAAGGGACAAATAGTTTCTGTGAGTAAGAAGTGATTTGGTGTAATCTTACATGATAATTTAGAAGTTTTGGGGAAGCCCCCAGTTCCTGCTGACTGCTCATGAGTGTTGAGGAAAATCTACCATGACTTTACCTCCAACTAATATTGCTTGACGTACTATTAATACACATGGACAATCTAGGTGGCTGGGTGTGTTTGGGATGAAAATTTCGGAATAATTCTCACTAATTGTAATGACATTGTACTCTTCATTTTCAACTTATTTCAAAGATGCTTTCTCACACTACATTTACTTTTTAAAAAATGCAAGTCTTACTTGTTGACGCTTTTAAGAGCTTATTTGAGTTTTTTTTTTTGGCAGAATAAGAGATCTTTCATTAAGATATATTTCTAGAATATATATATATATATATATTGTAGAGATTTTTCAGATAGTTGTCTAGCATTTGGTATTGTTGTGGATCGAAATTAGAGTGTAATACATATAAACATAAAAAATAAAAATAAATAAATAAATAAATTTTTCTTTTTAATCAATCTCTTTTTTCCAGCATTTTAAAAAATACGAATCTGTAAAAAGTTGATTGGCATTCTGACTAACTTTTTCAATAATTTTAAATAATTGGTTTTCAAACAGACACAAAGTGGGAGATGGTGGTTGTCTATTAGGACATGAATTGGGTGTCAATGGAACCCATGCTCCTTGACTTCGACAATAAATAACTCTCACTTGATCATGTTTCTTCTCTGTGTCTACATTCTCTTACATTTTTTTTTTCTCTTCCTCTATATCAAAATTATATTATTATCGATACATGTAATTTGGGACCAAGTAAAGAAGAACCAAAGTCTTGTTTGGAGAAAAAGTTTCAATACCCAGGTGCTCTTTCTAATGGAAGGCTGCCCTATCTATCAAATTTGGGAGAAAAAGGCCATGTTGGATATTGTTAATGACAGCCATGAATTCTCTAGCTATGGCTCACCCATATGCAAATATATATGAACAATTGGAGATTTAGATCTCATATCAGAACTAAGGAGATTCAGAATAAACTCAAACATTATAATAGGTTCACCAAAATTGGGATCCATACAGTATATACATATATATATATATATGTATATATACATATATCAAAAAAATCTTCAGAGAGGGCGCTCTCTCTTTATTAAAGAGAAGGTCTCTGTTTTGACCGTCGGATCGTGTTTAAAAACTATGAAATGACAAAATTGCCCTTAATGAAAACACGATCTGACGGCCAAAACAGAGGTCATTTCTTTATTAAAGAGAGGCTGACTGATACATATATATATATATATATATACAGTACTAATAAGAATACGGTCAGACTTTTAAGTGAATTGGGTAGAGTAAATATACCAATGAATATTGTTTTTTTTTTGGTTTTGCCTAAAAGAACCCGTGGGCTGCCCACGGGTTCTTTTTAGGCAAAAAAAAAATCACTAATTATGTTCACTCTACCCTGTTCACATAAGAGTCTAAATAAGAATAAAAAACCATCTCAGTTATCCTAAGTTCTAACAAGCTATTCCCTAGTAAAATGGAGCCTACCGAAGTTTTTGCTCTAAAAATGAATAATGCTAATGAGTGCAACAATGGAATATATTAGACTTATCACTAATTTTAGTGGTACGGTATCCCAAACCAATCTTATTCATGACGAATACTTACTCTGTTGGAATCCGTTTTCCAACAATCTCAATAGAGGACCCTCCATGGGAAAAAATAATGATAGAAGTTTTTTTTTTTGAACGTCAAGGCATTTTATTAGATAAGCCAAAAGGCCAAGAAGGATACAAAACCCCAAACAAAACATGCAGTCAGCCATTTAAATTCCCTATGGAATTCAATCAACCCCCTAAGAGCTTGGAAACATTCCTAAACAATATAACACAAGCCACAGTCCAGCCCATGTAATTATCTATATCAGCACTTCTAACAACACTAACAGAGGTGAAAAAGACTGCAGTAGCACTAAGAGATGAGAAACTTTGCACTCAAACAAACTCAGCATTATTTCAAATAACAAAGGCAACACTCCAGGATTTCAGATTTCAATCCAGAAATGCAGATTTCAGCAGAATTTCTAGAGCTTCTCCCAGAATTTCAGATTTCAGAGCATATTCCTATTCTTTGAAGCCAAGTTTGATCTCTCGAGATGCCCCAAGCATCCAACCGTCCCAATAGATAGACAGCTATTCCACCCGTCTCGGAGTCGCACACCACTTTGACAGCTGCAGCAGCAGGCTTTTGACAGCCCAGCGCATTTTTTGACAGCAAGTTGAAAAGCTAAAGCTTCAATTTGGTATAAGAAATTATTCCCGTGATGGCGAGTCGACACACGATCATTCCATCCTTATCCATTGTTTAAGTCGAACACCTCGAATCCAAGGAAATACTCCCAGGAAACAACTGAGCAAACAAAGCAGCACACGTGCGGGAGACTGAGCTTCACATAACTCCCTTACATCAAGGCTTTAAAAGGAATTACTCAAGATATATGATACTGTGAATCTTAAATTTCGTTCTTAAATATTTTATCAATTATATATATATATATTTTTTTTTGAACCAAGATTGTTCCAGGACCACAATCCGTTCCATAAAGATTAATGTACCAGCACTTGAACCAGCAACAAAGATAGTAGAAGTACTGGATCAGCAACAAAAATAGAGAGAACTTGGCACCCAATCATAGAATCTCAAGCAATCAACCAGCACCAGAAAACCATTCCAGCAACACTACTCCCAGCTTTTAATATTCCAGCAGCAAATTATCCTCTAACTTTGAAGCCAAACTTGATCTCCCCCATTTAAGTTACAGATCCATGTCCAGCAGCAGCTTCCCTTAGATAGACTTCATCAACCTTAGTATCACCCATTGAAGAACTGATGTAGATAGCCCACAATCGGAAAACTCAGAACACTCAAAGACTTGGACAAGGCATTTTAACTCTGATAGTTCTTGCACAGAAGCCCCAAAAAAGTAGCAGCATTTATAAGACTGCAATGCAGCAATGCAGTGTTCTATTTTAAACCCCTTAAAACAGAATTTCGCACCACCAATGCAGCAACTCCGCCTTAAGCACATCTGCTGCCAATCCCATCGCTGAATTATGCTCGTGAGAGATTTGGACGGACCGACTCCGGAAGCAACAATCAGCATCAAATCCGAGAACCACCAAAGTAACTACATATAACGGAAACTCGTATCCTAGCGCCGAGAATCGGTCCATGAAAGCGCAAAATGCAACCCCAAATGTACAATGACAAGACTTCCCAAAAACACACGCACCCAACCGAGGACACAAAAAAAAAATATTAGACCCATGACACACCCACGCACAACCCAAAGGAACTCGGCGTAAAGATAACACACACACCCATACACACAGACCTATTAACAACAGATTTGCTAATGAGTCAGTATAGTGATTAGCACCCCTCAATTCCATTCTTTTCCATCCACCACAAAATCAATTACAATTCTTAAACATCTCGGATTAGCCCCACCCAACACCCAACCTATTTAACCCTCAACCCTCAAGGAAACTCCAAAGAACCTCACCTAAACCCTTCCCCTTGGTTCAGTCCAAGAGGCACTACAAGATTGAGACCCACACCCTTACCTACAAACTATCCCCATATCCCTTCTCCGACAGCCCACCCCTCAAACCCACTGAATCGTTCAAACAGAAACTAACCCTTACTCTAAATCCTCCCATACCAGCCCCTTTAAACTTGTCCTTTCGTCCCTTCCCCTTCCACACCCCACACCAACCCCCACCCCCCTCCAACATATATAAAGCAAGCTGTGGAAGCAGCACCCAACAACACCCAACAACACACAATGGAAGTCATACAGCAGCAAACCGACACCAGTACCATGAAATTTGTTATCATAACAACCTCTAATGAGCAACTAGTCATGTACCGAGAAAAAACCTCGATGCCAAAAAACCAAAGCAACGCTAAACCTCATCAGAAACCCCAAACCAGGTAAAACATGAAAGGATTGCCCAGCTCAAAAGCAGAGCCACGATTCAAAAGACACAAATTGAGAAGAGAGATTTAGAATCAAAGAGACGCACAACCAAAAACACAGACGAAAGATAGCAGACGAAGGGGCAACTAATAATGCACAAGCAGAAGGGAAAGATCAACATAGCGCACAAAAGAGAACAGAAAACCCAACCCAAAAACGGAGTCCAGCAACAACAACCAGAAGGACAAGACTAGAGCACCAACAAAACAAGCACATTTACGAAATAGAGCAAACCAGGAGAGAGAAGAAGAAGAAAAAAAAAGGCCAGGGGAACAGCAAGGAGAAACACAAAACAACAAAGGGAGAGACTACAAAAAAGCTTTAAAAGGTGCATCACTTTCAACACCTTTTTTCGCTAAAAGCATCCGCCATACCATTAACTTCCCTCAAAATATGAACCACTTTCACCTCTCCTAAAAAATGCATAATGTTATGAATCTTATTAAGTGTTCCAATATACTTCCAGCAAATCCCCTCCTCACCATTGACCCAAGCCACTGCTGTTTTAGAATCACTTTCAATTAAAAGTCTACACCCCATCCTTCCTTGAAAGGTTGCATACAATTCCAAAGCCTCTAGGATTGCTTGTAGTTCAGCAAAATTAGAGTCTGCGATGCCTATACTAATTGCAAACATGCATTTCACCACACCGAGCCAATCCCGCAAGGCACCACCCACACTGGCAGGACCCGGTTTCCCTCTTGCAGATCCATCCACATTAAATTTGAAGACGTTCAACCCTGGAAGCAGCCACTCAGTCCTTTTACAAATTTTGTGCATCCTAGATTCCCTACAAACTTCCTTTATATTTAGCAACATATCAGAGATCGATAATGTTACCGCCGATTCTTTATTCTTTAGCCACCAAATAAGATGAACTTTCATCTTATCCTCTATACTTGAAGAATCTAACAGTCCATTATTAAAAACTACCTCATTCCTAGATGTCCAGATCGACCAGGCGACGAGATAGAAGCACATATTCCAGGCTTTCTGGTATTTTCTTTCAGAGCATAAGTACTCCCATTGATTCCACCAACTCTGAATCGAGTTTGGAATACAGACGGAAATATCCCACCAATTTAAGCACATTGTCCACAACTTCCATGTCCAAGTACATCTTAAAAACAGATGATCAATGCTTTCTACATCAAGACCACATAACACGCACAACCCATTGTCATCTAGAAGACATCCAATCCTTTGAAGGACACATTTGACTGGTAATCTACCCCTCAGCAGCTTCCAGGAGAATAATTCAACTTTTGGAGAAACATTAGGATTCCAAACTAATTTATGAGAAGATAGACCAAAGCCAGAAAAATTCTCAATTGCACATACAAAAGACTTCACACTAAATCTTCCGCTTTGCTCAAATTTCCACACACATTTGTCTACCCTATTTTGGTTAGGAGCCATATTAATGATAACAGAAGAGAATTCATTCCACACCTCCCTTTCCCAATCAAACATTTCCCGACGCAGTTCCACATGCCAGATCCATTTCCCACCTTCCCAAAAACCAAAGTCACAAATAAAACCCTCCCTATTAGTAGATAAAACAAAATTCCGTGGAAACCTTTCCTTCAAAATCAAATTTTCTATCCAGCAATCTGACCAAAATCTTGTTTTCCTCCCATCACCAAGTGCAATTCCCAGCCCCTGTTTCAGGACCGCTGAATAAACATCATTGCCATACCATAAATCATAACAATTTAGGGCAAACTGAGAACCACCATTCCTAGTCCTAGGAAGAAGAGCCATACCTACATCGCTTAACCCATATTTAGCACTCAGAACTCTTTTCCAAAGCGAATTGTCTTCCCCTCCAAATCTCCAAAACCATTTTGCCAATAAAGCTCTATTTTTGTCCAAGATCTTACCAATACCAAGCCCCCCTTGCTTTTTACTAGCACAAACTGAGTTCCAATCTACATAATGCACTTTCCTTCTATTTTCAGAGCCTCCCCACAAAAATCGTCTCTGGATTGCCTCAATCTTGTTCGCCACAGCAATCGGCATTTTGAACAAAGACATGAAGTACAACGGCAAGCTCCTAAGGACAGATTTAATCAACACCACTCTCCCAGCCATTGATAAAAGCCTATTCTTCCACAATGCCAGCTTCCTCTCAATTTTTAGAATAATTGGATCCCAAGTTGCAATCGCACTTCCTCTCGCTCCAATGGAAATCCCTAAATACTGGATAGGTAGATGAGCTGTCTTACACTTAATTCTTCTTACGCAGGTCAAAACAAAATCATCATGAACATTAACCCCAACAAGGCAACTTTTTGCAAAATTAATCTTAAGGCCAGAACAAACCTCGAAACATCTTAAAATGCGCTTCACGTTGACAATGTGCTCTATATTTGGATCACAAAAAAATAGTGTATCATCTGCAAATTGTAAATGCGCAACACTAATTCTTGAATTGCCAATCTCCACTCCCTTATAAAAATTCATATGCCCAGCTTTTCTCACTAAAGCTCCCAGGCCTTCAACGACCACATTAAAGAGGAAGGGCGAGAGAGGGTCGCCTTGTCTTAATCCCCGATGAGGTTGGAATTCCTTGTAGGAGAGCCATTAACAAGTACTGACACCCCAGCTGACGACACACACTCCCTAATCCAACCTCTCCACTTTTCTCCAAATCCCATTTTAAATAACGTGTAATCCAAGAAACCCCAATCAACACTATCAAAAGCTTTTTCAAAGTCAACCTTAAAAATCAAACCCCCCGAACTACTCTTTTTTAGTGAATCCAGAACTTCTGTGGCAACCAAAATACTATCCGTGATTTGCCTACCCTTTATAAAGGCAGATTGACAATCGCAAATGATGGTACCCATTACAGATTTCAATCGATTAGCTAACACTTTAGCTAGAATTTTATAGATTCCACCAACCAAACTAATAGGCCTATAATTAGAGAGAAACTCATAGTCCCCTGATTTAGGAATAAGATAAATGAATGATGAATTAATACCACTTCCAAGCCTACCTGAAACAAAAAAACTCATCGATGAAGCCCATGAAATCAGTCTTCAGAAATTCCCATTTCTTTTTAAAAAAATTTAGATTAAACCCGTCTGGACCAGGGGCTTTAGCTCCATCGCAATCGTTAAGAGCCCTAAACACTTCATCTTCACTAAATCTTTCCTCAAGCATTGCTGCCTGTACTTGGCTAATAGACTTAAACTCCACCCATTCCATGTAAGGCCTTCTCCCAATGGAACAATCAAAGTGATTTTTAAAATGCTCAAAGACCGCTTGTTTGATATCGGTTGGATCTGTGAGTAGCCTACCATGATACCTCAAACTAGAAATACCATTTCTGCGGTTTCGATTGTTAACCACAGAATGGTAGAAGGACGTGTTTCTGTCTCCTAGCTTTAACCATTTAACTCTGGATTTTTGTCTCCACGAGACTTCCTCAATGCGAAATGCTTTCCATAAGTTACACAAAAGACCTCCCCTTTCAATTCTTTCCTCTTATGATAATTCATCAGTTTTCGCCTTCAAATCTATTTCATTCAATCTTTCTTCAAGACTTTTAATGGAATTAGGACTAGAAACACTCTCAATATTCCTCCAATCTTTTAGTGACAATTTAACAGATTTTAATTTTGCCTTCAATCTCCCTCCACAACTCCCTAACCACCGTCCATGTTTCAAGTTGGAATCAATCAAGTCCGACATTTGATGGTTCTCTAGCCAATGGTCAAAGAACTTGAATGGAGATGGGCCCCAATCCAATTTATCTTCACACAAAACAATAGGATTATGATCAGATAAACCCTTGGGTAAGCTCTTGAGTCGAAGTTTGCTAAACACCTGAAGCAGGTCCACTGAAATTAGGAATCTATCAAGTCTACTCATACAAAGAGAGTCTGCTCTGAATCCAGCCCAAGTAAACATACGATCCGAAGGATCCAGATCCAGGAACGAACATGACTGAATGAATGAGCAAAAATCCACGGCTGCCCTAACATTGAAAGTCCCCCCCTTTCTCTCGGACATTCGACGGACTACATTGAAATCACCCCCCATGCACCATGGCACAGAAGATTGGGCCTTAATGGAAGCCAATTCCTCTAAAAGACTTCTACAGTCCCCCTCAGAATTTGGTGCGTAGATGTTGATAAAAATACATTCGAAGTCAGGCTTTTTTATTCGCCCATGTAACAAAATAAATCTGAATCCTTTCTTTACGCTCTCCACTTCAAACCAGTCATCTTTCCATAGACAAATAAGCCCCCCCAGAGGCTCCATTGGACGCACACCATTCCATTTTATCAAAGTATTTCCCTCCAAGTTCCCTAAGCAATCGAGCTTTCACCACTTCAAGTTTTGACTCTTGAATGAACAGAATAGATGGTTTTTGAATGAATACAATCTTCTTCACAGCTGCCCTTTTTTCCTGACGACCTAAACCCCTCACATTCCAAGAGATAACTTTGAACGACATTAAAAAACAAATAATCACCCTTGGATCGGATAAGCAAGATGTGGGTTTAACCAATATCTTCCATATTCTCCCAATCACCTTTCTCCAAAAGACAAAGATTGTTCACAATCCCTGATTCCTCTTCTTCAAATAATAGCCCCATTGCTTTCCCCATATCCCATGTATCCTCTGCTTCCTTTTGGATGATTTCGTTCCGATTTCGAATGTTCCCATCAGATAAGGAGGTTTCTGACACTTCCCCTCTACCTTCAGCAACTTGAATAGCTACGCAGATCTCACCCTTTTTACTGGTTACCTTCGGTTTCTTCCCCTTTTTCTTCTTCCCTTTGCTTTTCCTATTTTCTTCAAGATAATTTGCTGAAAGTTTATGCCCAATTTTTAACATCGACCCGACCTTGATAGTTTTCTTACCCTTCTGCTTAACCCCCTCATCCAACGACCATTCAATTAGCTCAATCTAAGATCCAAATCACAAGGCTCACTTAAACAAGTCTTGCATCCACAAACCCATCATAGAATTGTTCAACATTCAAAGGCCCATTTTGAACAAGTAAAATATTTGACTCTAGACACCCCACTGGCCCAATATGAGGCCCATTTTCAAGCTCAGTCTCTTCCACCACCTTACCACTTGACACCTCATTAAAAGACCCTTCTAGACCAACATTAATTGTATGATTACACTCCTCGTGACTATACTGAGTCCATCCACCTGACTCCAAATTCACCAACATATCTTCCTGTGCTGGCGGCTTTTTACATCTTCCAAGACTGCGCAGCCCAGAGGTGTGAAACCCCTTCTTAATGTTGTCAGACACTTCCATGGGTGTAGAAGCTTGATTATTGGGACAATCAACAGTCCCTTCAGATCCACACCTTCTATCTCTATCCACGCAAGCCTCCACATTAGCTCCAACCCCATCATGCATCTCCACATCTTTCTGACTACCTATCTCCTTATCCACGTCATCAGCGTCTTCTTCCTTCTCGGAGCCTAAGCTTCCAACAATGCCTTTCCCCTGTTCCTACCGGTCACTGCTCCTTATTCTGTTATTGGCTAATGAGGTAAAGCTAACAAAATCCACATCTTCAAGGACTTTTATTTGGAAAGACTTCCCTTCCACAGTTAAACACACCTTTTCCTTAATAATGATAGAAGTTTGATCTGGAAATTCCTATCAAAATGATCAAACTCAAGATGCAGTAATTGGTTTATGTGACTATCATATTTGGAAGAAAAACCATAACTCTGGGTACTAAGCTTGTATTTGAACTTCCTTGAGGTTTCCTCTGTTGATGGACTTTATCCCCTGTTTTATTTTTGTTTTGGTTTTTTTTTTTTTTTTGTATTATTTTTCTCAAATATTTTTCAGTGAACCTGAGAAACCACAAACCTTTAGTTAATGAATCCATAGGTACCACAGCTTAACTAAATGCTTCTACCTTTATAACCTTTCATAGTATAAGTGCAAAAAAAAACATTATATACAAGTAAATGCAAATTGGAGTTCTTCATATATAGATGATTAAAACGCATTACAAATTGATTCCTTCTCTTTGCATAATCATACATACTATGAGGGTGTTTGGAAATTAAAGGGAATGGACTTTTGGAAGAAAAAGTCCATTAACGGAAGTGAAATCCGTTTGGAGAGATTTGAGAAAGGACTTCTAGATAAGAAGTGCATCTTCAGAATGCCCATTTCGAGAGGTCAAAAATCCCGACTTCTCAAAACTAGGTAATTAAATTAAAGCATAGGATATTGATAACAGTTCTATCTTCCAAAGCAGCCGTTCTCAGTTTGCATAATCATAGGGCCCAACATAGTCATCACCTAAAATGCCTGAACACGAATGTCCAGGGCCCATCGACACCGTCAGCTTCAAGAAGCTGGTGAATATTAAAAACATAACTTTGAATGCAACACATACTCATTTACCATTTTCCAATTCTCATTTAATTCAATAAGTTTACATTAAGTAAATAGTTCATTTTTAGAAAACAACCACAATATCATTTGAAAACTTTAATTCACATATATGTGACCGTGTATGAAAAACAATGCACCATCTCATCTTACCGACTCTTTTCTTTCGATAAACACAACAACCCACTATCTCACACCAGTATCCTTGTAATACTCCGATAGCCACACTTTAGCACAAGGGTGCCAGGGAATGTCCAGTTTGCCTCACACTTTGGTCCGGGGTACCAGGGAGTGTCCAATGCCTCACACTTTAGTACCTAATCCGCCTCGTAAATACCGGAGGTAACCTCACGCAGTATCTAGACTCGGGTACCAGGGAGTGTCGGTAGGCCACACTTTAGCACTACCATGGGTGCCAGGGAATGTCCAAGTTCGGCATCACACACTTTAATGCTACCATGAGCGTCAGGGAGTGTCCAATTTTGCCACCATCGTATTACAAAGATACTCTCACCGTAATCTCATCACGTCACACTTTGGTACACAATTACCAGGGAGTGTCCACCACACAATCTCAACCACACACTCTTTTCCACACTGACCAACATTTACACTCACCATGCATGTACAACTGACTCCACATGTATGTCATGACACTTAAACAAAAGTAAAATGCTGAATTATAGGAACAACGTACGTGCGGGGATTGTTAAGTCATAATATATTATTTCAATCATCCAAACATAACCAAATAGGTTTCGGCTTTAGTAAATTTTCCAAACAGAGCCTTAAAAGTCCATGAAACATCACCCAAATAGTCCCGCAACATAAAACAAGCAAAAACCAGAAACTGTCCAAAGTCGTGCGCGCGGGCCGCTCGCGCGAGGGGGTCGCTCGCGCGATCTGCCTGTATTTCGTTTTTCTTATATAAAATTTCTATCTGCCAGGATACACAAGGGTAGCGCACGCGGGCCGCTCGCGTGGGTCGCTCGCGCGACCTGTCTATTTTTCAATTTTATTTATAAACTTTTCAAACTGTCAGAAAGCACACACCTCGCGCGCGCGGGTTGCTCGCGCGATCGCGTGCGCAAGTTTGTGCAGTAACTTCATCTTCTTCGCAGAAATGCCCAGTTTCAGTTTTAAAACCATTTTGTGACCCATTTTGCAATTTCGAAGTAAATAGGACATGTAATATATGAATCTCTTCGGTTTTTCGCAAGGATTAAGAACATATGATCAATTTTACTTGAATCGATCTGTAGCTCTCGAATTTTACGAAAAATAGGGAGTTGACGGAAACTTTGTTTTAATCATATGTCGCAATACGAACAAATTAAGCTCTAATATTACAACTGTATACTCTATATACTATAATCTTTCATATTTCATTCAGAAAACGAATTTTGGTTAAATTTGAAAAATCCATGAAGTCGCAAAGGTGCACCGTGAAGTCGCACAAAGGTGCACTGTGAAGTCGCACAACTTGTTGTATGTACATCCGGCTCATCTTTTCTACTGGGTATGTCATACTGTAAGCGATGAAATGAGCAGACTTAGTCAGTCGATCCACGATTACCAAATGGCGTCATGATTTTGTTGAGATCGAGGCAATCCTACTACAAAATCCATGGTTATATGCTCCCACTTCTAACCAAGAATAGGTAGCGGTTGCAACAATCCTGACGGTCTCTGATGTTCGGCTTTGACTTGTTGACACGTCAAACACTTGGATACAAATTCGGCCACATCCCTCTTCATACCTTCCCACCAAAAATTTCTTTTCAAATCTTTGTACATCTTGGTTCCTCCTGGGTGAACTGTATATCTTGACTTATGTGCTTATGCCAGAATATCATTTCTCAAATCCCCACAGTCTGGTACACATAATCTGTCTCTGCATCGATATCCTCCATCGATTCCCACCTTCCATTCTGTCGGATCTTTCTCTGACATCTTCGCAAACCATGCTTGAAACTTCACATCTTCTTTCTGAGCTCCAGTAATGTGGTCGATAAGAACATGATGTAGGATAAGACATCCGAAAAGTGGTCCTTCTCCTTCTTCAGCACTCTATACATCAAATTCCGCCAACGTCTCCAATGCTCGCCATTCTCTAACCATTAAGGAGGCGATCGTCTCACGAGTTTGCCGACTCAAAGCATCAGCGACCACATTAGCTTTACCAGGGTGGTACTCTAACGTGAAGTTGTAATCTTTGATCAGCTTCATCCATCTGCGTTGTCTCATGTTCAACTCTTTTTGTGTGAACAAATATGTCAGACTCTTGTGATCAGAGAATAAATCAAACTTCTCACCGTAGAGATAGTGTCTCCAAATCTTGAGTGCGAATACTACTGCCGCCAACTCCAAATCATGAATGAGATAGTTCAACTCATTCGGCTTCAGCTGTTTGGATCCATAAGTGATAACTCTACCATCTTGCATAAGTACACACCCTAGTCCTTGATATGACGTGTCACTAAAGATAGTGAACTTCTCATAAGGCTTGGGTATAGCTAGTACCGGTGCGGTAGTGAGTCTCTCTTTCAACTCTAAAAAGGCACGTTCATGCTTCTCTGTCCAGACGAACTTCAAATTCTTCTTCGTCAATCCGGTTAATGGTGCAGCTATTTTCGAAAACCCTTCAACAAATCTTTTGTAATAGCCTGCGAGTCCCAGAAAACTCCTAACCTCTGTAGGGTTGCTCGGCCTAACCCAGTTTGACACATCATCTGTCTTGGCACTACACCATATGGCTTCATTACTAACGGATATTTCCGTTGGAAAAAAACATTACTAACGGATATATCCGTTAGTATATTAGCGTTAGTAATATTACTAACGGATTTACTAACGGATATATCCGTCAGTAAAATTAAATCAAGGGATTTCTAACGGATATATCCGTTAGAAAGTTACTTACTAATGATTTTTTTCAACTAATTTTAAAATATTAATATTGAATACTAACAGTTTGTCAACTATTATTAACAGATATATCCGTTAGTAATTTCCAAATAATTAAAAAAAATACTAACAAAATTACTAACGAATATATCCGTTAGAAATATGCATAAATCTAAAAAAAATATCTATTTATATGCTTCCCAATTTTATTTTTTTCTCACCTAATTAACAAGCATAATTAATTGAATTGTAACATTAAAATTCTACATGACAAATTATAGAAGAAAAAAGAAAGAAAGGAAAGCTAAATATTTCTCAAAATTCCATTCCAATGCTCATATAATCAATTTGTGGTATTCCATTACAATTCACAAACATTTGACTGAATGAAGAAAACAAAATTTCATTCCTCTATCTGGATCAAAATCTCCTCCCGCTCCTAGCATACCCCACACCAACACACATACCTTTCAAATATATTTGAATCTAACACAAAAAAACAATCTCTCTACTTCAATAAACCATTGCTTGGAAGTGGCTCTTCGAAGTCATCTATTTCGTCCAAATGCTTTCTAGCTTTCTTTACCTGAAATCCGAATAAAACATACATTTAAGTGAAATGAAACCAATAATTGATTGCAATGAGCTATAAATGTAGTAACCCGTGTTTTAATGTTTAAATTGACGATTTAGACTTCGTGTGCGATTTTAGCGAAAATTGGTCATAGGGGTATTTTGGTCATTTTTTTCAATTTTATAAGTCATGAACTAAAAATATATTTTTTGGGAAAAGTTGCGTGAGATTAAATGATTTGGTATTCGTGTTGGAAGTTAAGATTTTTCGAGTCATATTTAAAATTAAATCTAATATTTTCTCTTTTAATTTTAACAGTAGCAGAATTTTGTTTTCAGATTTTTGTTAGGAAAACGAAGGAAATTTAAGATTTTGCCCGCGTTGTCCCAAGCAAAACTCGATTCTGCACACTTTTCGTCTAATGCAATTTTATCAGATTCTGCACCGTTTGGGCAGAAAACGAGGATTACAGTAGCAGTTTTAGTGTATCAGAAATTAAATCTAATATTTTCTCTTTTAATAATTAGATTGTTAGGCCATTATGTTTGGTTATTTATAATATTAGTGGAGTTATAGGTGCATTAGTGTATGTTTACATCATCTTGCATATTCCTTATAAACTACCAATTAATTAGAAGTTAGTGGTTAATAATTAGATTGTTAGGCCATTATGCTTGGTTATTTATACACTAATATTAGTGGAGTTATAGGTGCATTAGTGTATGTTTACATCATCTTGCATATTCCTTATAAACTATCAATTAATTAGAAGTTAGTGGTTAATAATTAGGTTGTTAGGCCATTATGTTTGGTTATTTATACACTAATATTAGTGGAGTTATATGTGCATTAGTGTATGTTTACATCATCTTGCATATTCCTTATAAACTACCCATTAATTAGAAGTTAGTGGTTAATAAGTGGATTGTTAGGTCATTGTCTCCAAGTGGAAGCTTGGCTATTTATACACTCAAATACTCTCTCAAACACACACATTCTACACTTCTAGCATAGAGAGCTTGAGAGAGTCACATAGAGAGAGATTTATATATATATACACAATTATAGATATACATACACCTCGAGTTAGAAGAAGAAGAAGAAGAAGAGAAGTGTTTGGGAGTTGCTCAACATCATTTATAGGTACCGGGTTGTGTACAATATGCTTTCTAAATTCTCCGGAGTATTTCTTTGTTATCTCTACTTGTACTCTTTTTTGCAGTTATGTTGTGTTTTCATTTGGAATCAATGAGTATGTGTTTATTGCTAAGTGCTATGGGACTAAAGGGTCATGAGCAAGGAGCACCTACCAACAGTCCAACAGGCCTCAGGGACCGACGTACTGGAGACGGGTGAGGTGAGGTGAGGTGTCTCTTGCTATGTGATCAAGAGGAACCTGGTATGATGCTATTGGTATAAGCGTTTGGGTAGTGTGAGCAGTTGGGTTGTGAGACTGGTCAATTGATTTGATGTCATTCTATGTATTTGATTGTCATTATCCTTTTGAGCCTTTATTATTCATGTCATATTGTATACTTCCCGGTATGGTTTTTAGATGCAGGCAGTGCCGGTAACCGAAGCCTAGAAGGGAGATAAGGTTAAGGATGATATAGGAGATCCGTGGAGAATATGGACCTGCTGGGAGTTTTAAAGAAATTTTGTATTTTTATTTTAAAGAATCAATTGTGATTTATTTAATTTTTCAATGGAAATACACTTATTTTTGCGGGGCGTCACAAATGGTATCAGAGCCTGTCCCCAGCCGGAAATGTAGGACTAAGTCAAGGTTAGATAGTCTACATCGCCTGGGAGGAGTCAGAGAAGGTTGAAAAAAAAAAAAAATTTTTTTGTTATTTTATAAAACAAAATATGCTATATTTGTTTTAAACATTATTTTAAGAAATTTATGAAGTTATTTACCAAATGCTTTTATCTCTAGATTTCGGGACGAAATCTCTATTAAGGAGGGTAGATTGTAGTAACCCGTGTTTTAATGTTTAAATTGACGATTTAGACTTCGTGTGCGATTTTAGCGAAAATTGGTCATAGGGGTATTTTGGTCATTTTTTTCAATTTTATAAGTCATGAACTAAAAATATATTTTTTGGGAAAAGTTGCGTGAGATTAAATGATTTGGTATTCGTGTTGGAAGTTAAGATTTTTCGAGTCATATTTAAAATTAAATCTAATATTTTCTCTTTTAATTTTAACAGTAGCAGAATTTTGTTTTCAGATTTTTGTTAGGAAAACGAAGGAAATTTAAGATTTTGCCCGCGTTGTCCCAAGCAAAACTCGATTCTGCACACTTTTCGTCTAATGCAATTTTATCAGATTCTGCACCGTTTGGGCAGAAAACGAGGATTACAGTAGCAGTTTTAGTGTATCAGAAATTAAATCTAATATTTTCTCTTTTAATAATTAGATTGTTAGGCCATTATGTTTGGTTATTTATAATATTAGTGGAGTTATAGGTGCATTAGTGTATGTTTACATCATCTTGCATATTCCTTATAAACTACCAATTAATTAGAAGTTAGTGGTTAATAATTAGATTGTTAGGCCATTATGCTTGGTTATTTATACACTAATATTAGTGGAGTTATAGGTGCATTAGTGTATGTTTACATCATCTTGCATATTCCTTATAAACTATCAATTAATTAGAAGTTAGTGGTTAATAATTAGGTTGTTAGGCCATTATGTTTGGTTATTTATACACTAATATTAGTGGAGTTATATGTGCATTAGTGTATGTTTACATCATCTTGCATATTCCTTATAAACTACCCATTAATTAGAAGTTAGTGGTTAATAAGTGGATTGTTAGGTCATTGTCTCCAAGTGGAAGCTTGGCTATTTATACACTCAAATACTCTCTCAAACACACACATTCTACACTTCTAGCATAGAGAGCTTGAGAGAGTCACATAGAGAGAGATTTATATATATATACACAATTATAGATATACATACACCTCGAGTTAGAAGAAGAAGAAGAAGAAGAGAAGTGTTTGGGAGTTGCTCAACATCATTTATAGGTACCGGGTTGTGTACAATATGCTTTCTAAATTCTCCGGAGTATTTCTTTGTTATCTCTACTTGTACTCTTTTTTGCAGTTATGTTGTGTTTTCATTTGGAATCAATGAGTATGTGTTTATTGCTAAGTGCTATGGGACTAAAGGGTCATGAGCAAGGAGCACCTACCAACAGTCCAACAGGCCTCAGGGACCGACGTACTGGAGACGGGTGAGGTGAGGTGAGGTGTCTCTTGCTATGTGATCAAGAGGAACCTGGTATGATGCTATTGGTATAAGCGTTTGGGTAGTGTGAGCAGTTGGGTTGTGAGACTGGTCAATTGATTTGATGTCATTCTATGTATTTGATTGTCATTATCCTTTTGAGCCTTTATTATTCATGTCATATTGTATACTTCCCGGTATGGTTTTTAGATGCAGGCAGTGCCGGTAACCGAAGCCTAGAAGGGAGATAAGGTTAAGGATGATATAGGAGATCCGTGGAGAATATGGACCTGCTGGGAGTTTTAAAGAAATTTTGTATTTTTATTTTAAAGAATCAATTGTGATTTATTTAATTTTTCAATGGAAATACGCTTATTTTTGCGGGGCGTCACAATAAACAATTCCAAGTCATATCAAGTCGTGTAGTCGCTGCCAATATTGGATTAGGATCGTAAGATTCATGGTATAAAATAAGCCAATGAGTTCCAATATGCACACCCTTGATTTTAATTCTGAACATCACATTTTTAGTTTTTCAAAAAAGCTAACACAGTTCAAGAAAATTTCTAACCTTCCAGAAGATTAACATAAAAGCATTGATCTTCATTTGTTTCTTATAACATCAGTAAGTGTATCATCCATATGCATGTGTATGCTCACCAATTCACCTTAGTTTCTATTTTGGACAATGTAACTAAAAACCTTGATAAAAGGTGCAAAACTAGGCACCCTTTTTTATCAACCTACTCTTTACTAATAATAAGCTATAAAAACGCGCTAAATCAAACTAAACATGTGTTATATCAGGCGGAATTTCTGCAGAAACCCCATAAATTAGCTTCTTGTCCATGAGAATGATAGTCTAACTACGTGTTCATGCAGTTCAAGCACCACGTGGGATAATGGGAAACACCTCATTCAAAAATTTAAAACAATTACATATATTTGAACATCTTCCAAATTTACATCCAAATCTCAAATTCACAATTTAGATTTCAGAATAATATTTGCGCCTTTCCAGAAAATTCACATGTCAAAAAAAATTAGCACCTAAATGATAGTTGTATCAAAAGATGCAAACAGTTAACTTTCCGCAATTGTAAAATTTCAAAAGATGCAAATAGTTAACTTTCTGCTCAACCATACCATATTTGGTTTAAGCAATGCTTCCATGTTTCGAATTTCAATCTGATAACTTTCATAAACTCCTTTTAACTTCAGTTTAAGCAATGCTACATATTCTGCATTATCTTTAGGTTAATGAGAACAAGGGCTAAAACGATACGATACATGCATAATCTTTTTTCCATTCTAGTATATTAAGATTTGAAGAGAATTATGTGGTTATCAGTTTGAACAATATTAATGACCTGCATAAAGAGAAGTTCGGGGAAAAGAAAAGGCATATTCTGATCTGTATTGTCAGAAAAAAAGGAAAAACCTTGCACAACATGACAGTATACTATTTTCTCAAGAAAACAATGACCAAGTTAAATCAAAACAAAATGGCCTACTTATGTAAAACTATTTAAACCAAAATCTAACTCATCCTTATGTACCTTTGCATCAGAATAGAAGGTTTAGACTGTTTTCTTGTATCCTGCTTTTTTTAGCTGAAAATTCATCCACCTCAGCAAGATCTTCTCTAGTGCTAGACTCATTAGCTCCTCCATATCCTGATCATTTCAAACATACACGAGCATGTATCATATTGGTTTTCCAATACCTATACACTATTTCACTGAAGTAACCAAATATAATTGTAAAATGTATCTCTTCACCTTACTATCACCAACCAATTCCACCAACTGAGGTGTTTTCTTTAAATTGAGGTCTACAAATAGTTGTATCTGAAATAGAATACAATGGAACAAACTTTATCCAATTACAAGCATAAGGTTTAAGTGGCATCATTGCAAGCACAAGGAGGAAAAAGGTAAGGATCAGCAAGAACACAAGGCACCAAAGGCTTTAGATGAGTCCACCAGTGTTACTGATTGAAATTTGGAAGTGTGGATAGGTTGGTTGCATTTAGTTTGGACTCCCAAATTTTATTAATGTGAATCCAAGTAACTCAACCTGGGAACATTCTCTTTAGTACTCTCTTTCAGCCAGTGTGAAGTAATGATGTACCCTGATTTAGGTTAATCCCAAATAAAAGGGGATGAACATTTAAGTAGTAGAATATGATTTTCTTCAGTCTACAGTTTGGAGAGTTTATCTGCCTCAGTGACCGAGCTTAGAGTCCAAGGATTTATTTTTCCTTTAGCAGACCCATTTATTTGTTATGTTATGTTACTCTACAAAATTTTGTACACGTTTTGAAACTCTAATCCTGCAAGCTTACAAACAAAATAACAGAAAAGCTTATCCATATTTATCCAAGAAATGAAAAACTTCGCCACCATAATAAGGCATTTAAGTTAACAATTTGATATATGCATACCGGCCCTTCAATGAAGTCCTGGGTACCTATAATAACTACAGTGCATCCAATAGCTTTAGCAGAATTGAGGCATAGCGTATGATTTTCATTTCTTTCCCACGGATTGAGCACACTCTTAGTATTGATCGCTCTCTCATCAATTGTTCCAGGAACTGCTACATTGATAAGCTTGCTGAGTGAAAGATTACATATATTCAAGTTATTCAACCCAAGAATGTCTAATAAAACATGAAACACGCACAAACAAAGAAAGAGTACAAAACAAAAATAAAAAATAGGTTAGATTTACACTAACTGGAGCTATATATTCCTTAGTTCCAACAAAAGAGTTTGATGCTCGCATTGGCTCAGCCATAAAGATTGGATTCTGTTGCTTTTTTTAATGTCTTTTCTTTTCATTTGTTTCCATAGTTAAAAGTCGGACAATGCATAAACCACAATTGATTTTTGCTAGTCATATACAATATTCAAAAATTTCATAGGAAAATCTTATTTGAGGAAAAAGTAGAAAAAAAACACAAATAAAGGAGCTTTAAGATGCTTACAACTCATTTCCAAATTCCTCCTCATAAATAAAGGAGTTGAAAACAGGTCACATTGGTCCTTTAGTATCTGCCCTTGGCCCATGACTACTATCTCTAATTTCTCTCTTTTGTTAACATATACAGAAGACAGAGAACATAAAGAGAAAAAAAAAACAATGTTAAGCATTTCTACATAACCATGATACACCATGTTTGAAAAAAGAAAAAGAAAAAGAAAAAGAAAAAGAAAAAGAAAAAGAAAAAGAAAAAGAAAAAGAAAGGAAGACAATGATCTCACATTGGTTGACCCAACTGCCCATGATGGATAGCACCAGGCTTCTGCCATATGCTTGCCTAGTACATGTCAAGAAAATAAGTCTCTATACCAGACAACCACAAGAATCTTCAAATCGTAAACCATTATTACATCCAAAAGAATTACTAGAAATAAGTATCAACAGTTATTCTAAAAAGATAACATACAGAGAAAAATAAATAAATATCTAGGTACAGTTTTGTTCAACTTTTCACCAATACATAGCATATGTATATCACACAAATATTTTTTGAAATATGAGGCAATTATCAAGAGTGTGTAATGGATAAACCACAAATTTATCAACCTAGTAGCTATCTAAATCAAACAGATTCAAAAGTAAGTCAAAATTTCAAGCTCCAACTAAAATTCAGACCTCCAGCTTCAAATGAATGAACAGAACATTATCAAAATTAGCAATTTATCAAGAGTGTGATGTAGTGAATACCACTTTGCTGCTGTCATTTTCAGAGCAGATGGTTGCGGCGTACTACAAGGTCTCTCAGTGGCAATCTTATAGAACCCATAAAGTTGTAACTGAACATCGTTTGAAACCCTTTGAGAATTATGATCAGCAGTAGTGGCCACCACAAAAGCAATCGCAGCACTGAATGTCTCGTCCAGTTCAGTACTTTCAACCCCTTCCCAATCATCATCCTCACTATCATAATCACCATCACCAATTAGTCTGTTCTCTTCAACAACCTTCAATTCCTCAACATTAACCCTAGAAATCTCCGATTTTGAACCGCCCAAATCGTCAACAATCGATTCTGGTTCGGTCTCCAACGAATCGTCGCGAATGATTCTGAGCTTGTCTTCGGAAAGTGACGACGATGGAGATGAGTTTGGCAAGAAGGTAAGAGAAAATCAGGCCTATGAACATCGATTTCAAGAATTCAGGCTGGTCCATGGTGATTTAGAAAAAAACCCTAAAATTCACCCGTCCAGTCTTAACCTAGATCTGATTCTCTAAGAATCTGAGGGTTTGAGGCGGTAGCGACAACTCGTGGTAGCGGCGAGCAGTGGTGGTGGCGATGGAGAGGGGCGGTGGTGGCGAGGGTGAGGGGCAGTTTTTAGAACTAGAAAGATTAAGAGAGAGAGAGAGAGAGAGAGAGAGAGAGAGAGAGAGAGAGAGGAGGTAAATGTTTGGGAGGGGGGGAATTTTGTTTTGGGGGGGAGGGGAAATTTTGGGCTTTATTTATTGTCACTGCATTTTTTATTTTTTAGGTTTTATTTACAAAAATGCCACCGAGTTTTAATTATTTTTTCCAGCTTTTCACTTTCAAACAAAATACTAATGAATGTATCAAACTACTAATGGATTTTTGTGACTTCTAACGGATTTATTCGTTAATAATTACTAACGCATATATCTGTTAGAAAGCTTAAAATCTGTCCGTTAGAAATTGGTCCATATGGTGTAGTGTGGACGAATCCACATAAATTCCTTGAGATGACACCTTGTGTCCCAAAAATTTCACTTCTTGTAACCAGAACACACACTTACTGAACTTGGCATATAAGTCATGGTCCTTAAGCGTCTGCATCGCAATCTGTAGATGTTGCTCGTGTTCTTCCTTTGACTTAGAATAGATCAAAATATCATCAATGAAGACGATGACAAACTGATCCAAGTAAGGCTTGAACACTCTGTTCATCAGATCCATAAACACTGCCGGGGCATTCGTCATTCCAAACGACATTACCAAAAATTCATAATGACCATATCGGGTTCTAAAAGCAGTCTTAGGTATATCTTCTTTCCGTACCCTCAACTGATGATATCCCGACCTTAGGTCTATCTTGGAAAATGTCGTAGCTCCTTGTAGTTGATCAAATAAGTTGTCGATCCGGGGTAAGGGATACTTGTTCTTGATAGTCACGCGGTTCAATTCTCTATAATTGATACACAACCGAAATGTCCCGTCCTTCTTCTTCACAAATAACACCGGTGCTCCCCAAGGCGATGTACTTGGACGTACAAAACCTAGGTTCTCGAGCTCTTAAACTTGTTCCTTCAATTCCAACAGTTCGGTGGGGGCCATTCTGTAGGGGACCTTGGTGATCGGAACAGTACCCGGTATAAGCTCAATACAGAACCCTATACTTCTCTCGGGCGGCAAACCAGAAACGTCTTGAAATACTTCTTTGAAGTCCTTGACTATAGGTATAGACGACGCTGTCATCTCTGTACTGACGACTTTGATGTTTGCTAAGCATCTTGTGAGGAACATATCTCCCAAAGGATTACACTGGAAATCAGAGGGTTGATTCTCATTATCGGGGAATGTAATTCTCTTCCTCGCACAATCCAACCTTACTTGATTCTGAGAGAGCCAATCCATTCCTAGGATTATGTCAAACTCCTTCATCAATAGAACAATCAGCCTTACAGTCATTCCATGATCTCCTAATCGTAAGGGACAATCCTTGCACACATGTCCTAACTTGACTGCGGCTCCTAATGGCGAGGTAGCCCTCAAAGCTTTCTCTAAACGATGAGGTAAGATACCCAATCTCCGAATCGTATTAGCAGATATGAACGAAAGAGCAGCACCCGTATCAAATAACACTTTAACATGGGAGTTAAACAGAGTCAAGGTACCTTCTACCACTTGCTGATCAGGTTGAGCTTCTTCATAGTTTCCTTCTTCGTATACAGTCCCATCATATCCAGCGGCATCAGGGATAATAGCATTCACGCGAGTCTGACCTTGCTGACCATAAGTCACTTGCTTAGGGGTAGTACAAAACTTGCTGATATGACCTGGTTCACCATAGTTGTAGCAGACTATGCCTTGCTGAGCAGCACGCCTTGGTGCCTTGCAATCTCGAGCCAGATGACCGGGGTTGCCACAGTTGAAATATTTCCCAGCGCTACTTCCTTCACCAACTCGAGGTTGAGTTGGATAGGTGATAACTTGGGTCTTCTTACTTCCATCAAAATTCCTCTTCTGCCCTTGGGTACGATTCATTGGTGGCCTTTTTCCAAAATTACCCCTCTGAGGCGACCGAAATTTGAATTGCTTCCGACTCACTCGAGCATCTTCTTCCAGATCAGTGGCTAGGCCGACTAGTCCTTCGAAAGACTTATCTAGGTGGCCGAGAGTCAGGCAACGAATCTACAGTGTTAGCCCTTGGTTATACTTACGGATCCTCTTTTCCTCAGTATTAACCATATGAGGGGCAAATTGGGACTGTCTCTCAAACTGAGTGGTGTACTCTTGCACCGATTTAGTTCCCCGAGTCAAGTCCATGAATTCCTTCTCCCTCCTGTGCCTTTCTATAGCCGAAAAATACTTTTCCAAAAACCTTCCCTTAAATGCAGTTCATGTCATTCCCGTCGCAACTTCATTCCCGATGGTAGCTGTGACTGAATCCCACCAATCTGTGGCAGCATGATGAGAGCTGATATTTGCTTAATATTAGCTCGATAAAGAGTAAAAATTGACTAGATTTAACCCCATTTCTCTAGTGTTACCTGCACTTGTGTTTTAATTCGTTTCTTTACACAATGATGTATTTTTCGTGGTATGTTGTGTTTAGTTCTTTGAATGCAGGTTCTGAAGTTAAAATGAATAACAAGTTGAAAGGAATAACTCAAGAAACAAATAGATGAAGTCTTGGTACCAATCGATTGACATCATATCAATCGATTGACATATTTTTATGATCAATCGATTGATGTTTTTACCAATCGATTGGAATGTTTACCAATCGATTGATATCTTTGTCAATCGATTGGTTAAAACTGGAAACACTCTGCGTTAATGGAGCAAGATTTCAGCAATCAGGACGACGACCAGCCGTTATGGAATATTGAATCTAGACACCCTCAGCTCGTGGATTAACACTATATATAGAGGAAAGTGTAAAGGGTTGGGGGTTGGCTCATTTTTCTATTTTTGTAGGAACTTTTCCATTCTTGTTCTTTGAAAATTCATTTACTGAAAGTTTGGAAGTTCAACATTGGTTATTGCTATTCTCATTCAGGTTTTGTTATTCGAATTCTGTTATTCTGCAACTCATCTAGTCATAGTATGGTATATAAACTTTAGTTTAATTTCAAATCTTTTGTGTACATCCATGTTTAGATCTAATTTATGTAAAATGTTTCAGTTTAGCCAAGTTTCTGTTTGTTTAAAGATGCTAGCCTAGAGTTCTAGTTGGGAATAATGTGAGGAAACATTGTTTCCAGCCACTGCCATGATTCTGTTTAAGAATCAATGTCAATCGATTGGAAACAGAACCCAATTGATTGACATAAGATTCCAAGTCAATCGATTGATATATTCATCAATTGATTGAGAGTCATTTCATACCAATCGATTGACATAATATCAATCGATTGATATGTGCATGACTTGGGTTTACTTCTTTTTGTATTCTAGTAACTTTTATTTCAGAAACTAAGTCCAAATTGATCTTTTTAAGCTCAAATTGCAATCTGAGTGTGAAATGAAAGCTCTTTTGATTAATTAACTCAATGAACATTTTCGATGAACATGTCAATTATCTTATACTTGATTTGTTTACCATTGTTCATAGAGTTAGTTAGTTTAATTCCAGTCCTTCATAAATAAGTGAGATCGTTGAACCACTAGGAATGTGATATTCACATACCTAGTGTCCAGAATGTGATACTTAATCAATTTAGAATTATGGAATACCAAAAGAAGAAAACCCCAATTGTTTGGTTTTTGTTAAATCATGGTAGTGGCCGGTACTTTGTGGACTCACATATTCCCAACTCTTTTTCATATTTAATTCCATATCACAATTTTTTTTTTAATTCTATTTAGTTAAATTATTGTTTCACTTTAATTTGTTTCTTTTATTTATTTAAATTTTATAGGATTGTTTAGATCCTCCACTTTAAAGAAATCATCTTTCATTTCATTTTAGGATTCAATCTTGATCTCTCTGCTTTTATCTTCCGTCCTTTGGGATTCGACCCGGTCTTACCGGTTTTAAACACGACGCGACCGTCTACACTTGGACGTACTCTTTAGAGAACATATTTTAAGTCGTGTCAAGTTTTTGGCGCCGTTACCGGGGACGGTAACAAAGGCCAGAATTTCTTGATTGATCCGATCTTTCTTATCCCATTTCTATCTTTCTTTCTTTTTTCCTTTTTGTTCTTCAGAACACGAGCTATATTGTTGTGTCCTTCTATGTCCTTTGATTCCACTGAAGCTTTCATCACAAATTTATTTGAAGATTCCATCCATAGTGCTGATAATCCCATTTTCACTCCGTCTACTTCAAATCCAATGTCTGACACGGAGAGCCAATAAGGAGAGAATAGGCATGACCTCATTGATGACGGTCAACGACCTCTACGAGAGCTCTTGGCTCCTGATCGAACAGCCACACCTTCTTGTATCCGCATCCCTTCGCACACGGGTACGTTTCATTTTTGTAATGGAATGATTCAACTTTTACCCACATTTCACGGGATGGAGAAAGAGAAGGCGTACTTACACATTTGAGATTTCGAGGATGTTTGTGGCACTTTCACAGATCAGACTTGCCCGAGTGATATAATCCGACTAAAGCTTTTTCCCTTCACCTTGAAAGACAAAGCAAAATCATGGTTATTGTCGCTCAAACCAAATTCTATTTCGACTTGGCCAGCAATTCATGAAGCCTTTCTCAAAAAGTTCTTCCCTAATCGGTTAATGACAGACATCTTGAGACAAATTAAGATGTACAATCAAAAAGAGGAAGAAACTTTCGCTGAAGCCTGGGAGCGTTTTAAGGATTTGTTACTACTTTGCCCACATCATGGTTTCGAGAAGTGGCGAACTATAAGCTTCTTCTATGACGGCCTTAGCCCAAAGTCAAAGAAACTCGTAGAAACTACGAGTGACGGTGAGTTTATGAGCAAAAATGCTGACCAAGCAGAAGCTCATTTCGAATGGTTAGCCGAACACACACCAGAATGGGAAACTCAAGTGACGAGAACTCAAACCGGTTCAAGTAAAAAGAGTATTTATCAGCTGAAAGCGGAAGATGGCTTAATGGAGAAATACAAGCAACTGGCTCGTAAATTGGAGGTTTTGGAAGCAAAGAAGGACCCAGTAATACAATTTGCATCTGAAGAATCATGTTCTAGTTGTCTACAAATGGGGCATACCTCTCTACATTGCCAAATATACCCTGTTTATCAAGAACATAGTCCAGTAGAGGTACACGCTGTAAATGCCCCTGGTCGTTTTAACCCCAATGATAGGTGGAGTCATCCTGGTTTTGATCAAAGAAACAGTGCAGCTGCAGCAAACCCATCTCAACAGTGGCAGCCGAATAAAGGAAACCAATACCGACCTCAGAACCAAGGGTACCACCAGAGTTTCCAACCTCCTCCTACCTATCAACAAAATCAAGGGTATCACCAGAGTCAATATCAACAAAATCATTCGCCTCAATCCAACTACAATCAGGGGGGCAGCAACCACACCTCATCTAACACCTATGTGCCACCTCATAAGAAGGCACAGGAGGATCCGAATACACTTATGATACAGCAGATGATGTAGCTAATGAGTAAACTCAACACAAGTGTAGAAAGGTTAGCTGCTCAGCAAGGGGATCGAGAGCGAAATATGTTCCCTGCACAGCCAGAACCAAATCCTAAAGGCCAACACTCGGGTACAGGACCCTCGGGATCTGGACCACATGAGGAGGCCAAGGCTGTAACTGTGTTGAGAAGTGGAAAGGAAATTGAGAAAGTCTCTTTGCCCTCACAATCTGTAGTTAGTAATGAAGAAAAGGTGGAGAATGAAGAAGAATTGGTGGAAGAAGGAAAAGAGGGCGAAACAGTTGAGCCCAAAACAGCAGTTCTTGAGGATACTGAAATAAAGAGAAGGCTCGGAAAAGAAACTCTCCTTGAGGAAGCACTCAAGTGCCCTTTTCCGGCACCATATCCTCAGAGGTTGAAGAAACCTCAACAAGAAACTAAAAGTCAGGAGTTTCTGGAGTTATTCAAACAAGTAAAAATCAATCTCCCATTCCTAGACGCAATTAAACAAGTACCTTCCTATGCCAAGTTCCTAAAAGACTTGTGCACTGTTAAAAGGAAGCAAAGTGTTAAGAAGAGTGCTTACTTGGCATGCCAGGCGAGTGCAATTTTAAAACACGACCTGCCTCCTAAGTACAAGGATCCAGGCACACCAACAGTTTCTTGTATAATCGGTCAGAAGAAAGTAAACAATGCTCTGCTTGATTTAGGATCGAGTGTTAGTCTCTTACCTTATACTGTTTACCAACAGTTAGGGTTGGGAGAACTTAAACCCACTTGCATTACGCTCCAACTTGCGGACCGATCAATTAAATATCCGCGAGGAGTGCTGGAGGATGTCTTAGTCCAGATTGACACTTTTGTCTTTCCTGTTGACTTCATTGTTCTAGACACCGAACCTGTTTACAATGCTAAATCTCAAATTCCGGTGATCTTCGAACGTCCTTTTCTTGCGACAATTGATGCAACTATTAAAGTTAGGAGTGGAGTAATGACCGTTGTGTTTGGGAACATGACATTAAATATCAAGATCTTTTCAAATCCCAAAATTGAAGATTTTGATGATGAGGAAGAGGAAGTGAATTGGGTAGAATCAGTAATTCAAGATTTCTTTGATTCAACTGCTTACGCTGATCCCATGGAGTCCATTATAACTAACTCATGTTATGAATTGGATAGATACACTCCACAAGATGAGATGATGAGCCAGATATGTGCAATATTGGAGGTTGTTGAAGAGGAAGTTGCAAGAACAATATGGACGACTCAATATGAGCAACTACCGCCAAAGACCAAGTTGGCTGTGCCGTTGAACCTACAATTTCCAGAGTTAGAATTGAAAGAGCTCCTGAAAGAATTGAAATATGTGTTTTTGGGAGAAGAGAAGACCTTTCCTGTGATAATTTCATCTGTTTTAAATCACGAACATGAAAGTAAACTGATACAGTTGCTTAAGCAACATAGGAGTGCGTTAGGATGGACCGTTGCTGATTTAAGAGGAATTAGTCCATCTATATGCACCCATAGGATTTACCTTGAGGAAGATGCCAAACCTTGTCGTCAAATGCAAAGGCGTCTAAACCCAAACATGCAAGAGGTAGTGAAGAAGGAAGTTCTGAAATTGCTAGATGTTGGGGTTATTTATCCAATCTCGGATAGTCCTTGGGTGAGTCCGACTCAAGTAGTGCCAAAGAAAGCTGGCATTACAGTGGTAGAAAATAAAGAAGGAGAATTGGTATCAACACGTGTGACCACAAGCTGGCGCATGTGTATTGATTACAGAAGATTGAATGCGGTGACTCGAAAGGATCATTTTCCATTGCCCTTCATGGATCAAATGCTCAAAAGGGTAGCAGGTCATCAATTCTATTGCTTCTTAGACGGTTATAGTGGTTATAACCAAATTGAAATTGATCCTGCGGATCAAGAGAAAACCACTTTTACCTGTCCGTTTGGAACATTTGCATATCGCCGGATGCCATTTGGATTGTGCAACGCACCTGCCATATTTCAGCGGTGCATGCTGAGCATCTTCAGCGATATGGTGGAAAAGATCATGGAGGTTTTTATGGAAGATTTCTCCGTATTTGGTAGCAGCTTTGATAATTGCTTAGAGAACCTCCAGAAAGTCCTGAAAAGATGTGAGGATAAGAATTTGGTCCTCAACTGGGAAAAATGTCACTTTATGGTGACAAAAGGGATTGTCTTGGGACATATCGTGTCTGCTGAGGGAATACAGGTAGACAAGGCAAAGATCGATATAATTTCCAACCTTCCTGTCCCCACTACAGTGAAAGAAATACGATCATTTTTAGGTCACGCCGGTTTTTACCGAAGGTTTATTAAGGACTTCAGTGCTGTATCTAGGCCACTGTGCCAACTCCTCGTTAAGGATCAACCATTTGAGTGGAACAGCAAGTGCCAGGAATCCTTTGATAAACTCAAACATCACCTCACAACAGCTCTGATAATGCAATCTCCGGATTGGAGTCTTCCTTTTGAACTGTTGTGTGATGCAAGTAACACAGCGATTGGAGCTGTCTTAGGGCAAAGGAAAGATAAGAAGCCTACTATGATTTACTATGCTAGCAGAACCCTTGATGGAGCTCAACGTAATTACTCCACTACAGAAAATGAGTTACTGGCAATTGTATTCGCATTGGAAAAATTCAGGCAATATCTTATTGGTTCGCAGATCATTTGTTTCACTGATCATGCCGCGCTGAAGTATCTGCTGTCCAAAAAGGATACCAAACAGCGATTAATACGCTAGATTCTTCTGCTCCAAGAATTTAATTTGATTATCAAAGATAAAAAGGGGGTGGAGAATGTTGTAGCCGATCACCTTTCACGATTGACGTTTGAAGACAATTCTTCACACCCCATTTCGATCAGTGAATCTTTCCCAGATGAACAACTTTTGGCTGCAACTAGTTTACCCTGGTATGCTGACATTGTCAATTACTTGGCAACAGGGGAGATCCTATCTCATTGGTCCACCCCCGATAGAAAGAGGTTTCTATCCATCGCCCGATGGTTTTACTTTGATGATCCGTACTTGTTTAAGTACTGTGCGGATCAAGTAATTAGGCGATGTGTCCCGGAGGAGGATATCTCTCAAATTCTTGCTTCCTGCCACTCAGAGGCCTGTGGTGGCCATTTCTCAGCTCAGAAGACTGCTCAAAGGTGTTTAGTAGCGGTTTCTACTGGCCGACAGTTTTCAAAGACTGTTATGCATTTTGTAGAGTATGTGTTAGATGCCAAATTTTAGGGAGCTTGTCTAAAAGAAATGAAATGCCGATGACCCCGATCATCACTATCGAAATCTTCGATTGCTGGGGTATTGATTTCATGGGACCATTCCCGCCATCTTCTCATTACGAATATATCCTTTTGGCGGTTGAGTATGTGTCCAAGTGGGTTGAGGCCATTCCGACAAGGAGAAATGATCACAAAACAGTGATCTCATTCTTAAAAGAAAATATTCTTTCGAGGTTCGGAACACCAAAGGCTATGATTAGCAATCGTGGAACCCATTTTTGCAATAAGCCTTTCGAGGCGTTGATGAAGAAATATGGGGTCAATCATAAGATTGCTTTATCATATCACCCACAGTCAAATGGTTAGGCAGAGCTAGCTAATAGGGAAGTCAAACATATCCTGGAAAAGACTCTCAACATCAATAGAAAGGATTGGTCGTCACGTTTATTTGATGCTTTGTGGGCATATAGGACGGCGTATAAGACGAACCTTGGGATGTCTCCCTATAGGCTGATTTTCGGAAAAGCTTGCCATTTGCCTGTGGAACTGGAGCATAAGGCATATTGGGCCACTAGACTGCTAAATTTTGATATTCATGAAAGTGGTACATTGAGGAAGCTACAACTTAATGAATTGGAGGAGATCAGGAATGATGCATATGATCGTGCTCGAACATATAAATCAAAATTAAAAGCTAAGCATGATCGATCGATCCTGAGAAAGAAGCTTGAACCAGGACAGAAAGTGTTACTTTATGATTCAAAGCTTCATCTCTTTCCCAGGAAGCTGAGGTCGAGGTGGATAGGACCCTTTATTGTCAAAGAAGTTTTTCCTCACGGGGCGGTAGAGATTGTTAACCCCCAAAATGGTAATGCATTCAAAGTCAATGGGCAGCGTTTAAAGCCATTTTTGGAGAAGTTCGAAGCAGAATCAGAGACCATCCAACTGGATGATCCTGATTATTCTTCTTGAAAATTTGGGGAATCTTGTGTTGTTGTATAATAGTTTCTTTTCTTTGTGTGTTTCTCTATTTCTGCTTCCTTTTGTTCTTATTCTGTCTTTTTGATTGGCTATAGGATGAATTTTTGGCAGATGAATCCATTGCATTACCTACCTCATTTGCTCTACCATGGGGTCCGTTCTCTAGGTACCCCAGAACAAAGGGAACAAGAAAGGCCAATTTTCACTCCACTCTCTGACTCATGCTTAGATTCCCCTAATGCGGCAATCGCCAACATGAATACCTGGGATTTGCTGTGCGCAGTTCGAAAGATTCTAGATGATCTTCAGTTGAACTCGGATGGAGAAGTCGTGGAGTATTTCGTGGATTATGCTGAAGGAAAAGACTTGTCTTCCCTAGAACCTGAGCAGAATTGATAACTCTGGTAGCAAAGAATAAGACAGAATTTTGTTTCTAGTTTTTCTTTATGTTTGTTTGTCCTTCAACCAAAATCTTGTACTTTTGGATGATAATAATCCAATTCGAGCAATGAAATTGACGATGTTCGGAATAAATTCTTCCTACTTGTTTGTCTGATGGGTTTGATCTTTATTTGAATGCTCAAAGTCTTGTTTCTACCTCGAAAATGCATTCTTAAACTGTTGGGGGTGATTTCATGAAGAACATTTGGGTTCCCATGAACTTCTATATCAATCGATTGATATTTCTTGTCAATCGATTGAGATCTTTTATCAATCGATTGACATTTCTTGTCAATCGATTGAGATCTTTTATCAATCGATTGACAATCCTTCCAGACGTAAAGTCTGCTTATCCCCCTCTCCCTCATTTCATTTTAAAATTTTCAGAGAGAGGGAGAGGAGGCGATTTCGAGGGAGTGAGAAGGAGACCCCCTCCCTCCCTAATTGTTGTCCTCATCATCATCCTCTTCCCCCATCTTTGTCATCACCATTCTCATCTCACCATCATCACCGCTACTGTGGACAGAAGGAGAGAAGAAGGAGAGTATTTTGGGCCTAAAGTCTCATCATTATCATCATTCATTATCATCAATCTCATTCACAAATCACTTGTGGGCGCGGTTTTTGCAGCGATTTATCGAGGTAGCCCAAAACCCACAACCTTTCTTTTTCATCATCACTCTTGATTCTAATGATAGAGGGGACCCCTCATGGTCTTAAGACCACTAAAATGCATGAAAGGGGGACGTGAGACCTTGTTGTGGGCAGCCCCCTTAAATCGCTGATGTCAATCGATTGACATCAGGGTTCAATCGATTGGAATCCATCTTCAATCGATTGACATCTTATGTTAATCGATTGACATAAACAGAGTAGCAGAGTCTTTCTTTTCTTATTATAACTCTCTGTTTTGCTTCCATTTCAGCTCCTATGGCTCCAAAGCCCAAGGACAGTGGGCCCTACCCAGAAAAATCCACTTCTCTCGAGATTCCTGACCCACCGCTTGCCCACGGGTTCAGGAACGCTAAAGAAAACATGTGGCCCACCAAATACTTCCGAACGCGCGCAATTATGGTGGAAAGGCAATTCGAGAATTTATGGAGCGACGATAAGATTCCATTCCATCTGGCTCGCCTTCGAGCTTATCCAGATTGGCTCCCAGTTCTTACAACGGATAAACAAGTCCGAGCTTCGTGGATTCGACCAGCATGTGCTAGTATGGTAAAGTTTCCGAATGTCCCTTACACATATTTCTCGTGTGTACAAGGACGGGCAATTGAGTTTAGCCCCGCTACAGTAGCTCAGGCGTTGGGTATCCCCGAGGTACCAGATCACATGTACCCTGTTCACCCTGATCGTCCTTTCCCCTCATACGATGTTGTGGCCACAGAAATTTCAGGCGGTAAGGTTAAAAAGTACTTAGGGATTACAGTTTTCGACGATCATAATCTGACGATGGATTATCACTTACTTCATTTGGCCATCTGCAGCTGCGTCCTTCCCACGACTTATAAATTAGACTTTGCCGGGTGGTACACACGAGTCCTTTACGCTATTGGGACGGGCTTACCGATTTGCCTTGCCAGGCTTTTCATTGAGTTCTTCATTGAGCCCACACGCCATCCGAGTAAGGCCCAACACCTAAAGGGTGCTTGGGTAATCCATCGAGTTTGTGAAGAGGCTGGGTTAGTAATTCCTGCAGGAGAGGCATTTCAAAAGTCCAAGATCGGAGTGTTTGGCGAGTCGGCAGCTAGACGGTCAGCTGCACAGTTTAAAAAAGTGTCGAAAGGAAAAGGGAAGGTAGGAGAGAGTAGTATGAGGAAGAAGAGAAAGAGAGGAGAAGAAACGTCATAGGAGGAGGATGAGGACCCAGGGACGCCAGAGGCGGAGGGTCAAGATACAGTTGTAGTTTAAGAAGAGAAGGATGAGGACTCAGGGATGCCGACTGCGGCTGAGGGTCAGTATGAGTTGAGGAAGCGTGAGCCACCTACAGCCTCTACATCTACCCCTCCGTCTCTCCAGACCATTCACGATCTTTTATTAGAGGAGCGAGAGGCGAGAGTGCAGCTTCAGGGGATGGTTAGAGAGCTCACTGCACAGCAGTTGTTGATGACTGCTCAGATGTCGTTGGATCGTGATGCTGTGCAGGGGAGACTTGAGCTGCTAGGTGGTCAGATAGAGCAGATTTTGATGCTGTTAGGGATTGAGCAGTCTTTGCGCTCATCTATGCCACCTCCTTCGATGGCTCCAGCTTCTACGTCGGCTCCACCAGAGGGAGATATCTTAGAGACACCTCCACCGCCACCACCTCCAGCTGCTGCTCCACCGCCAGCTACGAGTGACCCGGCGGCTGTCGCCCAGACTGGGACAGCTGCTGAGGGTGACGGTGAGGTAGTTGTTGATCCAGGTGATGATGGTGCGCCCGTGCTATCTGGTGACCAGGCTGCTGAGCTTTAGGAGGGAGTGTTGGAGAGTGAGAGAGTATTTTGATTGTTTCTTATCTTTTGACCTCTCTGGCATTGTTTTTGTTTGATTTGTGGATATTTTTGTACTTTTGTGGATACTTTATTTTGGTTGGTTGGATAGTTTAGTTTTCAGTTATATCTGTACTTGGACTTTATTGATTTTTGGACATTATTATTACAGATAGTCCTGTTTGCTCATGGATTGTGTTTCTATTGTTCATTTCTTTCAATTATTATCCATATACTTTTAATCTTGGTTGTGTGTGGAGATTGTTATGTTAAAACAGGTGAATTCTTAAAGTTGTGTTGAATCGCGTAACACAGGTGATATCTTCTGTTACTTGAAATACTTCCATTGTGGACAATGTCGATTTCAGTTAGGGGTAAAAAGTAGATATCCGCCTGTATTCTCTTGAATTTAAAATACACACCTGTTTAATATTAGAATTTCCTACCAAAAAAAAAATGCTATTGTTGAGTTTCTAACTTTCAAAACCTCGTTCTTCCTAGCTAAATTATTGTGCAATGATGCATTCATGTCTTTCTTGTTATATTATGGACTTCGATTACATGTTACTTTGTCGCTAATCTGGTTTTACGTCCATAGCATGAATATATCTTGAAAACGTTTTGCACGAGTTGACAATCACGAAAGAATCTTTGAATTAGAATGAAATACGATTGTCATGTTAATGGATTAATAGTAAAACTTTAAACCCTAGTGAGTTTCGAGCCATTCTTTTATTCTGAGGGTTAATCGCAAAAACTCGTGTCAATTCTTGAAATACACTTTTACCTCGTTGAGAGTCTCATTCTTGTTTCATTTGGCTAATGCGTCAGGAGAACGTTCATGATCTACTATTTTCAAAACTCAGGAAATACTTGAGATAAGTTATAATGTCTAGAAGATGATTTAGGCTATCGTTTTCTCACCTCATTACCCGAGAAAGTCTAAATTCTCACTTACCTATCACAAATCAATGCCTCTACCCAAAATCACATAGTTATAGTCAAGCATGTGAAGGTTTTGTGAAAATCATTAAAGGAGGAAAGAAGAAGAATTCCAAAAAAAAAAAAAAAAGAAAAAAAAAAGGGGGAATCGGTGAAAATGAAGGAATAAAAGAAATTGGAGGTTGGATAAATTAAAATTGTGAAGTGAAGTTGATATTACCATGTCACATGCTTGAACCCATTTTCACATTTCACCATCTTGAGCCTTTCTCCATCTTTCTGTCACAAGTCCTAAGGATTCTGGATAATTTTAACGAATTTTGAGTATGAAATGAGTTTTCCACAGTAGATCGCTCCTGAAGTAATTGGTATTCCATTCATGGGACTCATGCACCTTAAAATAAGCGCTCTTCAGTGTCTAGTATGTAATCATGTTTGATTTCTTCTACATTTACTCATTTGAGCTTCATACTATGAGTGCATAATTTTTACGCCAGTTTCAGAGTGATTTTATTTTGAGCGTAAACCATGTGAGAATTGAGTTAAAACTATGAAATCTTGAACATGTCAATCCAAATAATTCTGAGATAAAGATTTCAATCGTAGTTGTTAACTCCACACACACACACAAGGATATATAAAAACTGTGGATGTAGTTTTGACTTGTTTAGTTACTTTGTAACATGTTGTTTATTTCCATAGCATGATAAAGGAATTTATGTCCTTGTTAAGCAGAATTTTTAGCATAAAGAAGAAATTGAAGTTCTTTGATGAGTTTAGAAAGTTTGACATTTGAATTTTGTGGGTAAATTCTCTGAAAATCCTCACGAGACACAACTCGTCCATTAGGGTAAACCTAAGGGTTCAAAGGCTTGTTGCAAACGCTAAATGCAACCGCGATTCCTGCGACAGTGAGTTAGGATTTCTCTTTTGTTTTAAGCTCAATAAAACTGTAACGTCAATTGTTGTTCGTCTTAGTTTGCGTTAATTCCGCTTCATTGCTAGAGACTAGCAAAGCGCTAGTTGGGGGTCGTGATGAGAGCTGATATTTGCTTAATATTAGCTCGATAAAGAGTAAAAATTGACTAGATTTAACCCCATTTCTCTAGTGTTACCTGCACTTGTGTTTTAATTCGTTTCTTTACACAATGATGTATTTTTCGTGGTATGTTGTTGTGTTTAGTTCTTTGAATGCAGGTTCTGAAGTTAAAATGAATAACAAGTTGAAAGGAATTACTCAAGAAACAAATAGATGAAGTCTTGGTACCAATCGATTGACATCATATCAATCGATTGACATATTTTTATGATCAATCGATTGATGTTTTTACCAATCGATTAGAATGTTTACCAATCGATTGATATCTTTGTCAATCGATTGGTTAAAACTGGAAACACTCTGCGTTAATGGAGCAAGATTTCAGCAATCAGGATGACGACCAGCCGTTATGGAATATTGAATCTAGACACCCTCAGCTCGTGGATTAACACTATATATAGAGGAGAGTGTAAAGGGTTGGGGGTTGGCTCATTTTTCTGTTTTTGTAGGAACTTTTCCATTCTTGTTCTTTGAAAATTCATTTACTGAAAGTTTGGAAGTTCAACATTGGTTATTGCTATTCTCATTCAGGTTTTGTTATTCGAATTCTGTTATTCTGCAACTCATCTAGTCATAGTATGGTATAGAAACTTTAGTTTAATTTCAAATCTTTTGTGTACATCCATGTTTAGATCTAATTTATGTAAAATGTTTCAGTTTAGCCAAGTTTCTGTTTGTTTAAAGATGCTAGCCTAGAGTTCTAGTTGGGATAAACAGAATTGTTGGCCCAAAAAGGAAACCTTAGAGGGGGGGTGAATAAGGTTTTAAAAAATTTAATTTAGAAATACGTTCAAATTGAATGCCCAAACAAGAAAAGATCACAAAAGCAAAGTAGAGAGAAAGAGAAGAGATACAATGCAAACCGATTTTTTAGGTGGTTCGGGAAACCGCACGCCGCGCCCTACTTCCACCCCTCAAGAACACCTCTTGAGGATTTTACTATAACAATCTTCTTCGGGTGAAGATTAAACCCTTACAAACTCTTCAAGGAAGAAAGTCCTCTTCACTTGAACAAGGGTTACACCAACCCTTAAAACACACTTCCTCTATAAATAGGTTTTGATACAAGAATGGAATACTCTCTCAATAGAGTGAATAAATACAAGAGTTAAGCTCACAATAAATTGCTCTCCAGATTTACAAATGAATGCTAGAACAAATAGAATTTATGATCTCACCAAACTAGGGCTCAAGAAATTAATATCATGAAATTCTTGGTTGGATTTTTCAAGGAGAGAACTTAATGAAGTTCAAATAAATGTATTTATAACTTCCTTTTTATTTCCAACCGTTGGGGGTGGTTGGGAGTAATAAATGCTGCATTAAATGCAGTTAACTAGCCGTTACAGTGTTTATCGCAGTGATTCAGTCGACTGTCTTCTCAGGGCAGTCGACTGCTTTTCAAAAGGATATACTAAAATACGAAGATCAGTCGACTGTGTCGCGATGGCAGTCGACTGGTTTGTACCCTTATGAAAACTCTGTGTACCCAGGTCGACCATACAGTCGACTGGATTATCAGTCGACTGAAACGATGTCACAGTCGACTGCTCTAAGCAGATTTTTAAAGGAAAGGTTGGGTTGATTAAGTGAAACCTTTTTCAATTAAATTTGAGCCCTTAAGTAAGATGTTCACATAAACAATTTGCTTACATAGTGTCCTAAAACAGTGATTACATCAAGATTCTTCAACTTGTAAGGCTCCGTTTAGCTTAGGATAAATGAACACAAATCACCATGAAGGAGGAAAAGATATATTATCAATGTCCCTGCAACTTTAATCAACTTGAGATAATTAGAAACCATTACCAAGTAGTTTGTTAATCATCAAAATTATCCATTCAATTAATGGAAGGGGCTAACAAGAATCAATGTCAATCGATTGGAAACAGAACCCAATCGATTGACATAAGATTCCAAGTCAATCGATTGATATATTCATCAATTGATTGAGAGTCATTTCATACCAATCGATTGACATAATATCAATCGATTGATATGTGCATGACTTGGGTTTACTTCTTTTTGTATTCCAGTAACTTTTATTTCAGAAACTAAGTCCAAATTGATCTTTTTAAGCTCAAATTGCAATCTGAGTGTGAAATGAAAGCTCTTTTGATTAATTAACTCAATGAACATTTTCGATGAACATGTCAATTATCTTATACTTGATTTGTTTACCATTGTTCATAGAGTTAGTTAGTTTAATTCCAGTCCTTCATAAATAAGTGAGATTGTTGAACCACTAGGAATGTGATATTCACATACCTAGTGTCCAGAATGTGATACTTAATCAATTTAGAATTATGGAATACCAAAAGAAGAAAACCCCAATTGTTTGGTTTTTGTTAAATCATGGTAGTGGCCGGTACTTTGTGGACTCACATATTCCCAACTCTTTTTCATATTTAATTCCATATCACAATTTTTTTTTAATTCTATTTAGTTAAATTATTGTTTCACTTTAATTTGTTTCTTTTATTTATTTAAATTTTATAGGATTGTTTAGATCCTCCACTTTAAAGAAATCATCTTTCATTTCATTTTAGGATTCAATCTTGATCTCTCTGCTTTTATCTTCCGTCCTTTGGGATTCGACCCGGTCTTACCGGTTTTAAACACGTCGCGACCGTCTACACTTGGACGTACTCTTTAGAGAACACATTTTAAGTCGTGTCACAGCATCAGTCAATTGGAAAGTAGCTAACCTCCTCTTGTCCATCTCATTGCATTGGACAGCCTCGAACATGCGGTCCATCTGTCTTAACCACTGTTCTGCTTTCCATGGTTCCGAGGTGCTCGCAAACTGCTGGGGCCTTAGCGCACAGAATCTCTCCAGCAGCTTATCTCCAATTTGTCGGTCTCGTCAATTTTCATTTGGGTTATTAATCCTTTCGAGACGTCTGATGAAAGCTTCAAACATTCCTGTGGGGTCAGCAGCCTCAAGTGCTCTCTCAATCAAGTTCCTATTCCTCCTTGGTCTTCTAGCCATTCTATGCATGATAATGATGACATGATGAGAAGTATACATGCAACAGAAGTATAAAGCAGTTTAAGCAGCGACAATATCAAAAAAGGTATTTCTATATATAACTTCTTGTCAAGTTGATACAAAAAGCATGTATGATCAGTCACTGCCTACCCTAGCTATATGGGTTAGGACGCATATGTCCATGCAAAGAGTTAATGTTACAAAAATGGGGTCATTGCCCTATACTAGAATGCATGTAAGAACAGTTGCAAAAAGAGATAGAGCTACTAGTCAAAATAGTCAATATATACAAGGTGACATCTAAGAAATCAGTCGTCTCCGTAGGTGGCTATCAGAAGATCTAGCGAATCGACGGGGCAAAATCGCTGAACAAGGAACAGGCCCACCAAATAAAAATCAGAGCTCTGAGAGGTCGATGAGGAAGCAGGCGTTGGGGCATCTGCCTTAACTGGCACCTCCTCAGGCAGAACTAGCCAAGTGCTAGCTCCTCCTCGAGCTCAACGACGAGGTCATCTAGACCTATGCCATCCTCTCCTACAATATCCCTGGCAATAGGGATAACCATGATGTCGTTGTCACCGTCATCCTCAACCATGGGAACTATAAGCGGGGGCATCTCCAGCTGTGCTAGATGAGCGTGCACAACCTGAATCTTAAAGGAGAAATAGAGAGCATCACTATCAACTAGTCTCAGTATCTCAACTAGCACTAAGCGCTGAGCCTCCGTGAAATAGCGTATCTCAAGGCGAATACGCGTTAAATCAACTATCCCCACCACGTGAACCTGGTGCCACAGATCTGATACTATAGTCGTTGTGGCCAGCTGCTCAATGGCGGTATGATATAAATCGAGAAAAGCTGGGACTACTGCCCCGGGAGTCACCAAATGTCCTCCAAACCCATCTGGTACGTAGAGCGGCTGAGCTGGGTCCATACCTGATAAAAAGGTACTAACTTAAATCAGGAAAGAGATAATCTTAAGCGTTTGGGTTCTGAGTCTATCCTCCCTGTCGTATCATCGGGTGTGTAAAGCTTAAGCTAACAGATCGTGGAATCGGGTCTAAACTGGTAAACCCTAACCTGGCTAAACTATTCTGAGATAGAAAAATAACCTGGCTTTGATACCACTAAATCTTGTCACGCCCCGACGTAGCATAAATAAGGAAAGCGTTTAATTTCCTTTATGGACCCGTAGGTCGTGACAATTTGAAGGATCGATTCTGTCCCAAACGTAGAGCAATCAAGGCTTACAATATTTTTCTAACTTAATAGTTATTACAGCACGGGGTGTCTAAAGGCACAAACCGCCTTAAAACAAAATAATAACTTAACATCTATTACAGTCATCCTTATTACAAAACAGTTCATAAATTAAAGCATAGGATATTGATAGCAGTACTATCTTCCAAAGCAGTCGTTCTCAGTTTGCATAATCATAGGGCCCAGCATAGTCATAACTTGAAATGCCTGAACACAAATGTCCAGGGCACATCGACGCCGTCAGCTTCAAGAAGCTGGTGAATATTAAAAACATAACTTTGAATGCAACACATACTCATTTATCATTTTCCAATTCCCATTTAATTCAATAAGTTTACATTAAGTAAAGAGTTCATTTTTAGAAAACAACCACAATATTATTTGAAAGCTTTAATTCACATATATGTGACCGTGTATGAAAAACAATGCACCATCTCATCTTACCGACTCTTTTCTCTCGATAAACACAACAATCCACTACACTAGTATCCTTGTAATACTCCGATAGCCACACTTTAGCACAAGGGTGCCAGGGAATGTCCAGTTTGCCTCACACTTTGGTCTGGGGTACCAGGGAGTGTCCAATGCCTCACACTTTAGTACCTAATCCGCCTCGCAAATACCAGAGGTAACCTCACGCAGTATCCAGACTCGGGTACCAGGGAGTGTCCGTAGGCCACACTTTAGCACTACCATGGGTGCCAGGGAATGTCCAAATTCAGCATCACACACTTTAACACTACCATGGGCGTCAGGGAGTGTCCAATTTTGCCACCGTCGTATTACAAAGATACTCTCACCGCAATCTCAACACGTCACACTTTGGTACACAATTACCAGGGAGTGTCCACCACACAATCTCAATCACACACTCTTTTCCACACTGACCATCACTCTTTTCCACACTGACCAACATTTACACTTGACACGAGAATTTTCTTGTGCGCTCTTGTGCAGTACCCAAGTGTAGGTAGACGTGCAAGTAATATCTGGTAAGACCAGGTCGATCCCACAGGGAAGGTGTTGACCTATCGAATTAGACTAACCTCTAAAGAAAACAAAATTAAATAACTAAGTTTGAATGAAGGTGCAGAACACGAAGTTCCACAAACTAGGATTACTAATGAAAGTAATTAAAATTAACTAAACAATCTAACTAGCTAATTAAACAGTACTTAGAATTAAGGAGTTTAACTTTTAAAAAGTAAGTGTTGGGATTACACGAATCCGCAGTAACCTAGCCATCTACCATGCATTTACCTTGAAGCACAATGGAGCATATTACCTACAGTTTTCCGTATTCCTCAAAAGAAATAAAGATTCTATGGCCCTTTCATGACCGGGACCATATTATCACAGTTAAATTGAAATACACAAAAGCGGTTTAATTCAATAGTTAAGACTCGCATCCTCAATGGTGTTAGCATTGAAGATGGTTTGCAAAATGTATTGAAAGAAAATGCCTTAGGGCCTTAGTTTTAAAACTGTTTTGACAGACTGAGCATTTATTTGGGACAGAATGATAACAAGTCCTAAAACAAAAAGTCCTGGAATACTGCAGGTAACATCCTCAAGAATCCGAGAGTTCGATCGATCGACGCGCCTTCGATCGATCGAAGACCTTCATCCCTCAATCGATCGAACTAACTTCGATCGCTTGACTGTCTCTGGTTCGATCGATCGAACTGACTTCGATCGATCGAACACAGCGATTATTCTGCTGCATGGCAGAGGCTGGAGATCACTGTTTCATCGTGATCTCCCAACCTGGGACTACTCAGACATCGTCTGGAGTGTCGAGGATTGATTTTTTACGTAAGAAAACTTTAATACCATGTTTGGTTGCGAGTTATTCATGAAAACTATAAAATCTATGGTTATATAACTATTTAGCATGCCACACTGTAAAACAAGCAATCTAACTACGTCTAACACGTGCAGAATATGAAAATAACAATATATAAATAACCTGGAACAGAAGATACTTGTATAAACTTTGAGAAATCCAATCCACAATATGAAAATTCAATGAAAAACCTACAAAAACCAAACAAACTCTCTATCTCTCCTTCTAAACTGCTAAAATGTAAAAGTGGGCGTCCTTATGGACGTCTACAAAACGCATATAAATAGAAAACCTAATGCACTAGGGTAAAAATCCGCATTCTGCTGCGCACGCAAATGTTTCTGGAAATACCCCGTTCGATCGATCGAACTGCTTTCGATCGATCGAACCCTTGATCTTTAAGCGCTTCTACTCTCTTCGAGCGATCGAACGCTCGATCGATCGAACCTTCTTAAAGCGATCGAACTCCACATTTCAGCTTTGACTTCTTTTGTTTGTATTCCAGCATTCCATTTATTCTGATGTTTATCTGTTTAGTTCGCACAGCAGTGATCTGCATAAACAACAGCTAAAACAATACAACTTATCATAGATTAATCATACTGTATAAAAATTAGCCTTGTAATGCAAATTGCGGATAACATGGGAAGTTGTGATAAAAACTAATACAATTCTTCCTTTTAGCGCGGTTGTATTTTACAAATACCCCCGCTTTGCACAACCCCCAACTAGCTTATTGCTAGTCCCTAGCGATAAAGCGAAAATAAAAATAAGCTAAAAACTCCTAAACTAATACTACCACGACTAAGAAACAAAGAAAAACTAAAAACAACCTAAACTAAGATAGAGAGAAAAAATCCTAACTCACTTTCGCAGGAATCGCGGTTGCATTTAGCGAATGCAACAAGCCGTTAAACCCCTAGGTTCCCCCTAGTGGACGAGTGTTGTCTCGTGAGGGTTTGCAGTGAATATACCCACAAAATTCCAATTTTTAGCTCAAAAAGAATTAGAATAACTTTGTAGAATTCCCCCTTCCATTAAACTGTTAATTCAACTCTACAAGAATATAATATCCTCTATCAACCCATGAAAGAGATCCACATGCTCTCCTATATTACCAAGTAAAATATACAAATGTATTACCATCATGCACCCGTGTGTGTGTGGAATTAACAACCATGCGTCCAACCCTTATTAAGAGTTATCTAGATTATTGTACTTTGGAAACTTGCAGTTTTAGCTCAATTCTCACATTGGTCACACTCAAAAAGAACGTCTCTCAGAAACTTGCTTTACAATGATCGCACATAGTATGAAAGCTTTGAGAAGAATGATATTCTAAGTGCTAATGCTTTCATACTTGACTCCATGAAAAACGGACATTTAAGAGTGTATAGTCTCATGAATGGAATACTACTTACTAGAGGAGCGAAATACCGTGGATAACTCAACTCACACTTTCATGTTCAAACCAATTGTTGAGAATCTTCAAGACTTTGAATTATGGCTTTTATTTAGTAGGTGGGGGTGTTGTAGAGAAGAGTGTGCTTTTTAGTATGTGATGGAATTTCAACTTCTCTTTTTTTTTTTTTTTTTTTTTTTTTTTTTTATTCTTTATTCTTTTCTCCACCCAATTTCCCATTCATTTTTTTTTTTTTTTTTTTAACCTGGAATATCCCACAACAACTTCCTTCCATTTCACATACTTTGATGACTCATTCTCAATAAATTTATCAAACAGTTCAATGAGGTCAAGGTATAGATCAAGGATTTGGATTCTTGTGATTTCATTGGAAATATTTATTTGAGGTGGGATCAGGAATGAATTCAATGAATGTAGGTGGGCTATGTTAGGTAAAGGAATGGGTAAACGATGGCTTGAATCATTTTCTCAACTTTCAATTTTTAGCACTTAAGTGTTCATCGAGTTTAATTGGTAAATCCTGAACGTTCTCCTCTAACAGGCAGTCAAAATTTTTAACGAAGACTGAGACTTAACAACGAATTTACCAAGTATATGCAAGAAAAAACATTCGACAATGTATGAGAATCCCCTCAGAAATGAAGATTGGCTCAAAAGCTCACAAAGGGTTATTAGCTTCCACTACTTGTTCTTTTTCGCACAATATTCATTTTAACTCCATTTTCAGATTTTCTACATAGCTGCCAATTAGTGCACAAAAGTGTTGGGTACATAATAGCTTTACAGATGCAATTCATTTCAATGATACAGAAAAACCGCGTGGATTTAATCCATAAAAAGATAAGAATACTACAAATGTATCATTGTCTAATTAACAAGCAGAAAAGGTTATTCAGAGTTATTCTATCAATACTATTCAATAAAAATTTTTTCAAATTTTAACAGACTGTGTTCTCATTAAATTTAAAACATATCTAAGTGCAAAACCTGATTATTACGGGTGTATACCTATCTATTGTCTCCTACCCCCAACTGAAAACAACAAAGTCCTCAGAAGTTGATTTTCAATAAATAAAAGAGATGGGTATCACCTGTATAGAGCAAATGATGATCGCAAGCAAAGCAACCTAGCATAGAAAAGTAGAACACAATCTCCAAAACAGACAGGATCAAAAGATAACAATAATACAATAAAACCATGATCCAATCAATCGAAACCACTGGAATATGAACAGAATAAAATAAAATACAAGCAGTGATAAATACTGTCCATACAATACCAACTAACCAAATAATACACCCAAAAACCACCAGCATATACAACCAACCAAAAATACATAAATGCCACCTCCCCGACTAAAACTAATCGACCCCAGATGGCGTATCATCGGCTATATCAGAAGGGATGTCGATAGGAGCAGGCGGCAATACAGTAGTAGAAGGAGTAGTAGATGGCTCGGAAGCAGCGGTCGAAACCGGATCAGTAGCCTCAGCAGCTGGGGCAGCAGATGGTGGATCAGTAAGTGGTGGATCCGTAGGAGTAGCAACATGTGACGGATCAGCAGCAGGCGGAGCAGATGGGGTGGCCGTGGGATGGTGAGCAGAGTGAACAGCCTGATCAACCCCTATCTGAATCAAAATGGACTCCAGTAGAGTCTGGATCTGATCCATCCGGCCCTCGAGTCTAATCCTGGCCTCTCTCTCCTCCAATAATAGCTCGCGAACTGTCGGGAGAGGCACAGAAGAAGAAGACTCTTCCTGGGCACGAGACTGCGACCGCTGTCGCAGCTCAAACTGCTGAACCGCAGCAACTGGATCATCCTCATCATCCGAATCAAGCTCCTCCACCTCGGTGGGTGTCCCTGAAGCTCCGGCCTCCGTGTCTGTACCGCCACGCCTCTTCTTCCTCCCCCGCACCCTCGCTGTCCCTTTCCCCTTGCGCTTCCTCTTCTGAGCGTCGGAGCGGCGAGCAGCCGCCTCGCTAAATCGGCGGGGAGAAGGGCGGATATCATCTCCAGGGAGGTCGAGGAACCCGGCATCGGCCATGACCCTCTGAATAGCCCAAGCACCCTTCAGGTGCTTCCTGGACGAGATATAACGGGTGGGGTGGACCATAAAATCAATATATAGTCGTGGTATACAAACAGGCTGTCCCGTCCCCACAGCATATAAGACTCGCGCATACCAAGCCGCGATCTTCTCTCTATAGGACGTCACTAGGAGGCAATTGCTGAGGACCAAATGAAGCATGTGGTAGTCATCGGTGAGAAAGTGGTCCTCGATCAAAGCATCGCCATCCCAAGACGGAACGGCGCCTCCAGTGAGCTCCCTGATAATAGCGGATGGTGGGGTCACGGGTGCATCAGGCCGGTGGGGGCAAACATAATTAGGTACCTCTGGTACCCCCAATGCGGCGGAAACGGTCGCGGGACTGATGATGAATGAGCGACTCCGAAAGAAGGCATGGTAGGTGAATGGAGTAAACGGGTCGCTGATCATAGTCGCACACGCACCTCTGATCCAGGATAGGTTGACCCTCTTGGCCAACGACAGGAGATTGAACCAGTGCGGCATCGCGCGGATCCGTGTGAGGAACCACGGGCTCTCAGTCCAGATATGCTCAATGGGGCGCTCAATCATAACCATCCGAGTCTGGAAGTACCGCTCGAACCAAACCCTATCCTCGTTATTCCGGAACCCGTGAGCGGGTACCGGATCTGGTATAGTACGATCGAGGGGCTTGGACTTATGATAGCCCGTCACTGGATTCATCTTGCAGTCCTGAAAATAAGACCACACAAGATACAGATAAGAATAGGAAGAAAAAGAAACAAAACAAACACTGCTGGAGTTCGATCGATTGAACTGAGTTCGATCGATCGAACTGGAGTAGACTTCGATCGCTTGAAAATTGTTCGATCGATCGAACCTCTCCCCTTCGATCGCTCGAAACCAGTTCGAGCGATCGAACACAGCGTTGTCCAGTAATCGCAGAAACGAAAAGAAAACCTAAGTTACACTAATCAAAAGACAATCCTAAGACCAAGGGGACACCCCCTTGGGATTTTCTAACACAACCAGAAAGAAAAGAAAAACACAAATGAGTGGGGCCTACCTCGGTGAATAACCCGCTGTGGGGATGGAGAGATGATGAGATGAAGATGAGGGGGATCAGAGGATTGATCAGGGCTCCCTTTTGGGATGCCAGAAACTAAAATATGCCGAGTCGCCCTCTCCCTGTCTTCGAGCGATTGAGGGTGAGAATGAGGGAAATGAAGAAATGTCCTGAAGACGCCTCGTTTAAATGCCTCGTTCGATCGATCGAACTATGTTCGATCGATCGAACATAAATCCTTCAATCGATTGAACATAAACTACAAGCGCTTGAACATTCAGGTTTCGATCGATCGAACACAAAAATTCCAGAATTCAATGGGATATGAACTACATCACCCCCAACTATCATAAACAAATCTGGACATGCAGATAGACTGAAATAACAGGTGAAGAACAAGCATGTATGACAGAAATTCATCCCCAGAATAGAAAATCGCAATTTATATATAAAAATAAAACTTTATTATTGCATCCAAATTGCACCATTATCATCCCCAACTGTGGTTAAAACCTTATTGAACTAGAAAACCAAAACTAAGACTAAAACTAAAACTGAAAACAAATTGTCAAGGATTACATTCCAGTTGCTAAACAAGAATTGAAATTGAACAGAAACAACTGAAATGTAGCACTAGTCTTCGAGTATAAAAATTTCCTCTTCCACGATCTCTTCATAATCCGCCGAATCTTCAGACGTGAAGTCCAAACTCGATGATTCCCTTTCCCAGAACAATCGAAACGCAGCAAGGACATCATCAACCAAGTCTGGAGTCTCCAAGGAATGGAAAGCCCATGCAAGAGGTGATCCGGATGGAGACAAGGATAACAGAGTGTGATTGCGCAACGGACCCTCCTCTTGCGGCGGAGTGAGTGGGGGCCTTATGTAGGGCCCAAGACCATGAATCAGTTGATGTGGAAGGAATACCGGGATGCCATTTAGGAACATAGTGACAATCCTGGACAAAAGACCACAAATTGAAATTAAAACAACAGAACACAAGAAACACGAATTAACACAAAAAGAAAAACAAAGAATAGAAACAATAATACAAAGAAATGTGACAAGTTCCAACCTCACTATTGGCATTGGTTCCCAAAGTGCACTAGCTGGTAAGGGGCATTGGAGCCTGAATAGCAAGTAGCTCAGGTGCACGTAGCGGTATGGGACCAACTCAAGTATGAGGAAATCGTCCACGAAAACAAAGACAGCATTGTGGCGTTCTGGGACGACATCCTGAAGGACATGATCCTCCCATGGCTCCCACATGTCATCGTTTTCCCACTGCGCCATGAGTGCGTCATCCACCATGCGTCCCATGTACAGGTCATCATCCTCCTCCACATCATCATCATCCTGAAATCCCATATTTTCGTATGGGTTGATATCCAGGAGGGCTGGTGGATATGGAATGTACCCTTGAGCAGCATCAATAAGAGAATGAGCTTCAGGGTCCTGATGAAGCAAGGGGCAGGGTATGAGTTCACCCTCAATCCAGGTGCCACAGCGACATTCTGAATCCGCCCAAGAACCGACAGAGTGAACATCATCACCTCGCATCTACGCACCTGCAACAGAGTGGTTTAAGGAATAATGGATTAGAACTAAATCACAAACACGAAATAAAGAACGAACACCAAAAAGAAACAAAAGAGAGAGAAACTAAAATGCAAGGAAAGAAAAAGGAATACAACAACAATGTGGAATTCCACTTTGGATTTTTAATCATGAGAATAGCTGGGCTCATCCAGCTGGATGTGCTCAACCTCAGTTTGGAAATTCTCCAAAAACGGCTTCAATCTTTGGCCATTGACCTTGAAACAATCATCGTTCTTGGGATTAACAATCTCGACCGCCCCATGTGGAAAAACGGTTTTTACGATGAACGGGCCTGTCCAACGGGAACGGAGTTTTCCTGGGAAAAGGTGGAGGCGAGAGTCATACAACAAGACTTTCTGCCCCGGCTCAAATGATTTACGAAAAATCGTACGATCGTGTCGAGCCTTCAACTTTTCCTTATGTAACTTTGCAGAGTCATACGCATCTCGTCGTATTTCCTCTAGCTCTGCAAGTTGGAGCTTGCGTAGCTGACCTCCCTCTTGAATATCAAAGTTCAATGAGCGTGTCGCCCAATAAGCTTTATGTTCAATTTCAACAGGAAGGTGGCAAGCTTTCCCGTAAACCAATCTGTACGGGGACATACCAAGATTCGTCTTATAGGCAGTACGGTATGCCCATAACGCGTCAGTTAATTTGTATGCCCAGTCTTTTCGATTGGAATTAACCGTCTTCTCGAGAATATGCTTGATTTCTCGGTTAGCCAATTCTGCTTGCCCATTAGACTGTGGATGATAGGCAAGAACGATTTTATGATGAACTCCGTATTTCTTGAGAAGTGACTCCAAAGGCCTATTGCAGAAATGCTTGCCTTGGTCACTTAGTAAAGCTTTCGGAGTACCAAAATGAGACAAAATATGCTCTCTTAGAAATGACATGACCGTTCTGTGGTCATTTCGTCTCGTTGGTATCGCTTCTACCCATTTGGATACATACTCCACAGCAAGGAGTATGTACTCACAGTTATTCGACTTGGGAAATGGGCCCATAAAATCTATGCCCCAACAATCGAATATCTCAATTGTGATGATAGGGGTTAAAGGCATAGAATTCCTTTTAGAAATGGTTCCAAGCTTTTGACAGCGTTGGCATGTCTTGCAAAAGGAAAAAGCATCTTTGAAGACTGTAGGCCAGTAAAAACCGCTTTGCAACACTTTTTGTGCGGTCTTCTGTGACGCAAAATGGCCACCGCATGCCTCAGAATGGCATGACGCAAATATGACGGTTATATCCTCGTTGGGTACGCAACGCCTGATGACCTGATCAGCACAGTATTTGAAAAGGTATGGGTCATCAAAGAAAAAATGGCGTGCGAACGAGAGGAACCGTTTTCTGTCCTGGTTCGACCAATGAGTCGGTGTCTCACCCGTGACGAGGTAGTTTACCACATCAGCATACCAAGGCAGACTACTTACTGCCAGTAGCTGTTCATCTGGGAACTCATCTTTAATGGATTGGGATTCAGTGTTATCGGTAAAAGTCAACCGGGATAAATGATCCGCAACCACATTCTCTACTCCTTTCTTATCTTTGATTGTTAAATCAAACTCTTGGAGTAAGAGTATCCAGCGAATAAGCCGTTGTTTAGCGTCTTTCTTTGACAAAAGATACTTGAGGGCCGAATGATCTGTAAAACAGACGATTGGCGACCCTATCAGGTAAGACCTAAACTTGTCCAGAGCGAATACTACAGCCAGCAGCTCCTTCTCGGTGGTAGTGTAATTCATTTGAGCGTCATTCAAGGTTCGGCTGGCGTAGTATATCACATGTGGCTTATTGTCCTTTCTCTGGCCTAGGACTGCGCCAATGGCGTAATCACTAGCATCGCACATTAATTCAAAAGGCAAACTCCAGTCGGGTGCCTGTATTATAGGTGCGGAGGTGAGGAGATCTTTTAGCTCCTCAAAGGACTTTTGGCAACTCTCTGACCACTCGAAAGGTGCATCTTTGACAAGAAGTTGACAAAGGGGTCGAGAGATTGCACTGAAATTCTGGATAAATCGACGATAAAAACCTGCGTGCCCTAGGAATGAACGAATGTCTCGCACTGTACGGGGGACAGGTAGATTTGAGATTATGTCGATCTTAGCCTTATCCACTTGGATTCCTTCATCGGATATTATGTGGCCTAGAACTATACCCTTGGTCACCATAAAGTGACACTTCTCCCAATTCAAGACTAGGTGTTTGTCTTCACACCTCATTAAAACCTGATCGAGATTGCTAAGGCAATCTTCGAAGCTATGGCCGAATACTGAGAAATCATCCATGAAAACTTCAAGGATGTTTTCGACCATGTCACTGAATATACTCAGCATGCACCGCTGAAAGGTAGCCGGTGCATTGCATAGGCCAAACGGCATTCGTCGGTAGGCAAAAGTACCGAATGGACACGTGAATGTGGTTTTCTCCTGATCTTCAGGAGCAATCTCAATTTGATTATATCCACTGTATCCATCCAAGAAGCAGTAATACTTGTGACCTGCCACGCGTTCTAGCATTTGATCCATAAATGGCAAAGGAAAATGGTCCTTTCGGGTCACAGTATTTAACTTCCTGTAATCAATACACATCCTCCAACCAGTGGGGACACGTGTCGGTACTAATTCACCCTCTTTATTTGGGATGACCGTTATGCCTGCTTTCTTTGGAACTACTTGGGTAGGACTAACCCAAGGACTATCAGATATAGGATATATCATCCCAACATCAAGTAGTTTAAGCACTTCCTTTTTAACTACTTCTTGCATGTTGGGGTTCAGACGCCTTTGCATTTGCCTTGAGGGTTTGGCGTCTTCCTCCAGATATATCTTATGTGTGCATATGGATGGGCTTATGCCTTTGAGGTCAGCAATTGTCCATCCCATAGCGTCCTTATGCTTGGTAAGCATTTCCACTAGCTTACTTTCCTGTTCATGAGTTAAAACAGATGAAATGATCACAGGATAAGTTTTTCCAGTCCCTAGGAATGCGTATTTTAGCTCTTTGGGGAGCTCCTTCAATTCTAATTCCGGGAACTGGAAACTAGAGGGCATTACCAACTTGGTTTTCGGAGGCAGTTGTTCATATGGCTGTATCCACATGCAATCAGCTCTATCCTCCTCTTTCGTATCCATCATAAGACACGTCTGATTCAAGTCAGCATCCAATGGGGTGGACTCTGCAGGCTGATAAATATTGCCAAATTGAGTCATCACAACTTCCAAAGGATCTTTATAGTCGACCAAGTCAACTTCATCTTCAATGACCGTGTCTATATAATGGATTTCTTCCTCATCATCGTATTCTTCAGGTCGGGGATTAGAGAAGATCTTGATATTCAACGTCATGTTCCCGAATACGATAGTCATGATACCAGTTCTAATCTTGATTGTGGCATCAATGGTGTTGAGGAATGGACGTCCAAAAATAACCGGGATATGTGCACCAGGATTAGACACAGGTTCTGTGTCCAATATCACGAAATCAACCGGAAATACAAAAGTGTCTATTTGGACAAGGACGTCCTCCAATACCCCTCTAGGGTACTTTACAGATCTGTCTGCCAATTGCAAAGCAACTCGGGTGGGTTTGAGTTCACCCAACCCTAGCTGTTTATAGACTGAGTATGGCAGCAGGTTCACGCTTGCTCCTAAATCGAGGAGTGCGTTGTCTATCTTTTGATTCCCAATTCTACATGAGACCGTAGGTGTACCGGGATCTTTGAGTTTTGGGGGCAACTCATTTTGAATGATCGCACTGGCTTGACATGCGACATAAGCATGTTTCTTCACGCTTTGCCTCCTCTTGACCGTGCATAGATCTTTAAGATACTTAGCATAGGCCGGCACTTGCTTGATAGCATCTAGGAGTGGAAGGTTAATCTTAACTTGCTTAAACAGTTCCAAAAACTCCTGATTCTTCGTCTCATTCTTGGGTTTCTTCAACCGTTGAGGATAAGGTGCAGGGAAGGGGCATTTTGGTGATTCCTCCTTAACAGACTCCTTCCCAGGCCTTCGCTCAACTTCTTCCTCTACTCCAGGAGCTGCAATGTTTGCCTTGATAGGATCGTCATTGGTAGACTGCTCCTCCTCTTGAATCGATGGTAGCTCAACATCCTTATCCACCACTTCCTCCTCATCGTACACTTCGGGAGTGGACAGAGGCATGCCTTTCTCTATGATTTTTCCACTTCTCAGTGTAGTCACAGCTTTAGCATGCTCTTGATTGTTAGGACCATTGTTATGTCCCTTGGGGTTCTGAAGTGGTTGAGCAGGGAATGTTCCTCCTGAGCTCTCTTGCCGTGCATCTATCCTCTCTAGTGTAGCAGACATTCTACTCATCATTTGGATGAGTTGCTGCGTTAGATTGGCATTAGCAAGTGGCTCCTCCTCTTGTACCTTCTTGTGCGGGGGCACATAGGCATTGGTTTGTGGCGCATTAGAGGGTTGAGCTTGATTGTAATTATTAGTTCTGTTTTGATTGTAATGCTGGGCTGGCCTATTGTTTTGCCCTTGATATTGATTATTGTTGTAGGGCTGCTGTTGATATTGATTTTGGGCCCCAGCATTATTTCTCCAATCAAAACCGGGGTGATTCCATCTATTGTTATTTTGAAAATTATTATTGGAATTCCCCGCCCCTCGAAAACCTTGCATGGCATTCATCTCTATAGGGGCTTGCTCTTGAAAATGTGGCACATTAGGACAATATTGAGTTGGATGTCCCAACATGTTGCATGTGCCACATGGTTCTTCAGGCAAGACTTGCTTAGAGCTCTCTCCTTTCATACTTAACTCCTCTACCTTCTTTGCCAGCTCTGCATACTTAGTCATGAGGTGATCTTCATTGGTTAGCTGGTATAAGCTTTTCTCCTCTACACAGGATATCTGTGAGCGTGAGATATTGTCAGAATTTGACCATTCATGAGCGTATTCAGCTAACCATTCGAAATGGGCTTCGGTCTCTTCAGTGTTTTTACGCAGAAATGGTCCCGAGCTCATCGTTTCCACCAACTTCTTTGTTTCACCATTCAATCCCCGATAAAAGAAGCTGATTGTTCGCCATTTCTCAAACCCATGATGTGGGCATGAGAGAAGCAAATCTTTGAACCGCTCCCACGCTTCTGTGAAGGTTTCATTGCTCTTTTGTTTATAGGAATTGATTTGACGCTGAAGGTCTGTGGTCATGCGAGTAGGATAGAATTTCTTTAAAAATGCGGTGCGCATCGCATGCCAGGTGAAAATTGAATTAGGTTTTAGGGAGTGGAGCCACGCCTTCGCTTTATCTTTCAAAGTGAAGGGGAATAGCATTAAATGCGCCACCTCCCTAGGACAAGTTTGCGAGAATGTTTTGCAAACATCCTCGAAATCGGTGACATGTAAATACGCCTTCTCGCTTTCCATCCCATGAAAAGTGGGAAGCAGTTGAATCATCCCATTGCGAAATTGAAATTTGCCATTGTGCGGTGGGATTTGAATGCAAGAGGGCGTAGGTGCATGTTCTGGTTGCATGAGATCGCAAAGAGGACGGAGTGCCTCATCGATTGGTACCAAAACATTGTCACCGTTTTCACTCTGATGATCATCCATTGATGCAGTTGGAGTGGCTATGGGGTTGATGGAGCTTTCAGAGTCAGACAGATAGAAAGGATTTCCAAAAATTCCTTCAATGGAATTCTCGGACATGAACTGAGAGGGTCCCTAGGGTGAGAACTTACCCAAAAGAACTGAAAAGAAGAGAAAAATAAAAATAGAAAGAGATGAAGAGAGACTGAGGTAATCTAAGGAATTGATCGTCGCCTTCCCCGGCAGCGGCGCCAAAAACTTGACACGAGAATTTTCTTGTGCGCTCTTGTGCAGTACCCAAGTGTAGGTAGACGTGCAAGTAATATCTGGTAAGACCAGGTCGATCCCACAGGGAAGGTGTTGACCTATCGAATTAGACTAACCTCTAAAGAAAACAAAATTAAATAACTAAGTTTGAATGAAGGTGCAGAACACGAAGTTCCACAAACTAGGATTACTAATGAAAGTAATTAAAATTAACTAAACAATCTAACTAGCTAATTAAACAGTACTTAGAATTAAGGAGTTTAACTTTTAAAAAGTAAGTGTTGGGATTACACGAATCCGCAGTAACCTAGCCATCTACCATGCATTTACCTTGAAGCACAATGGAGCATATTACCTACAGTTTTCCGTATTCCTCAAAAGAAATAAAGATTCTATGGCCCTTTCATGACCGGGACCATATTATCACAGTTAAATTGAAATACACAAAAGCGGTTTAATTCAATAGTTAAGACTCGCATCCTCAATGGTGTTAGCATTGAAGATGGTTTGCAAAATGTATTGAAAGAAAATGCCTTAGGGCCTTAGTTTTAAAACTGTTTTGACAGACTGAGCATTTATTTGGGACAGAATGATAACAAGTCCTGGAATACTGCAGGTAACATCCTCAAGAATCCGAGAGTTCGATCGATCGACGCGCCTTCGATCGATCGAAGACCTTCATCCCTCAATCGATCGAACTAACTTCGATCGCTTGACTGTCTCTGGTTCGATCGATCGAACTGACTTCGATCGATCGAACACAGCGATTATTCTGCTGCATGGCAGAGGCTGGAGATCACTGTTTCATCGTGATCTCCCAACCTGGGACTACTCAGACATCGTCTGGAGTGTCGAGGATTGATTTTTTACGTAAGAAAACTTTAATACCATGTTTGGTTGCGAGTTATTCATGAAAACTATAAAATCTATGGTTATATAACTATTTAGCATGCCACACTATAAAATAAGCAATCTAACTACGTCTAACACGTGCAGAATATGAAAATAACAATATATAAATAACCTGGAACAGAAGATACTTGTATAAACTTTGAGAAATCCAATCCACAATATGAAAATTCAATGAAAAACCTACAAAAACCAAACAAACTCTCTATCTCTCCTTCTAAACTGCTAAAATGTAAAAGTGGGCGTCCTTATGGACGTCTACAAAACGCATATAAATAGAAAACCTAATGCACTAGGGTAAAAATCCGCATTCTGCTGCGCACGCAAATGTTTCTGGAAATACCCCGTTCGATCGATCGAACTGCTTTCGATCGATCGAACCCTTGATCTTTAAGCGCTTCTACTCTCTTCGAGCGATCGAACGCTCGATCGATCGAACCTTCTTAAAGCGATCGAACTCCACATTTCAGCTTTGACTTCTTTTGTTTGTATTCCAGCATTCCATTTATTCTGATGTTTATCTGTTTAGTTCGCACAGCAGTGATCTGCATAAACAACAGCTAAAACAATACAACTTATCATAGATTAATCATACTGTATAAAAATTAGCCTTGTAATGCAAATTGCGGATAACATGGGAAGTTGTGATAAAAACTAATACAATTCTTCCTTTTAGCGCGGTTGTATTTTACAAATACCCCCGCTTTGCAACACTCACCATGCATGTACAACTGACTCCACATGTATGTCATGACACTTAAACAAAAGTAAAATGCTGAATTATAGGAACAATGTACGTGCGGGGATTGTTAAGTCGTAATATATTATTTCATTCGTCCAAACATAACCAAATAGGTTTCGGTTTTAGTAAATTTCCCAAACAGAGCCTTAAAAGTCCATGAAATATCACCCAAACAGTTCCGTAACATAAAACAAGCAAAAACCAGAAACTGACCAAAGTCGCGCGTGCGGGTCGCTCACGCGATCTGCCCGTATTTCGTTTTTCTTATATAAAATTTTTATCTGCCAGGATACACAAGGGTCACGCGCGCAGGGCCGCTCGCGCAGTCCGCTCGCGCGACCTGCCTATTTTTTAATTTTATTTATAAACTTTTTGTAACACCCGTACCCGGAGAAAGGGTTAATTATTAACTTAACATGCATTAATTGATATAATTAGTGTATAAAATGGATTAAGGGGAGGCTTGGACTCGCCCATGGAAAAGTCCCAGTGAAGAGGGACAGGTTTGAAAATGGAACCCAGCAAAGGGTAAATTGGTAATTTGCATGTTACATGATTAAATGCATTTTATGTGATTACATGAATATTTGCTTAAATGCTTTTATATTATATGTTGATATATGTGTAGCATTTGGTATTGATTTAGACACCCAAATAAGGGTATAAGTGAAAACGATCTAAATTAGTAGGTGTGATAGCAATTTCACAAAATATGTGGGATCCACGTTGGGACCCATACGGAACTTAGACAAACACTCATTAAATAATTGGGTAGTTAATGGAATGTTTGGGGGATATCATAATAAGAACTTAAGAATTCCGGGGGTGCAAATGAAAAGTTGGAAAAATATATGCTTGACAACACACACAACATGCATTGCATGTGTGTCAAGAGAGTATGGACTCTCATAATTCACAGAAATTAAGCAAAACAAAGAGAGTCCGGGAGAGAAAGACGGAGACGAGACGCCGACGTCGTTTTTCCGCCGATCCGCCGCCGCCGTTCGTCGGATTCACGAATCGAAGCCATTTTCAGACTCGTGGAGGTGAGACGAACGTTTCTATACCTTTAATTTACGTTTCAATTGTCGGATTTTGGTAGCTCACTCTAAACGGTGACAAGCGGTTGCCGAAAACTTGTAGGAACCACTCCAGAGTAGGATTTGGGCAACAATTGTTAAGGAATTTGCTTGTTGGGGTAAAATCTATAAGAGGTGAGTGACTCTAATCCATGGGCTGAATGTAAATCATGTTAAATGTGTTAATTTACATGTTAGTTTGTTGAATTCTTGTAAATTAGAGCATGGACATGAGAATTGGGTATATATGAACATGTTGATTTATGTGGGTTTGGCTAGTTTACTTAAAATTGGAAGTTAATATGTGTTAAATGGTGTGTGAATTACCATGCTGAGATGATGATGTGATTATGTGCTTATGTGGGTTGAAGAAAGCCTTATGTTAATTCACCGTGGATTTACTCCATAATAAGGAGAAGTGGAAAAACCCAACGGTGTAAGGGCACTCACCACACTAACTGTGTAAAGGTGTGTGAGTTGCGACCCAGCTGTGGAAGGGTGTGTGAGATTGTGTGAATTAGAGGTGCTATATGCACATAAGGGCAAAAGGCAAGAGCGACGACACGGTGAATTGATATTTGGTCTTTGGAGACTAAATGATATGTTAATTGTTGATTTGTGCATTGAATATGACATTATATTCATACATGTGATTAGTTTACTCACTAAGCGAAAGCTTAAACAAATGCTATTTTCTGTTGTGGTTATTGAATAACCACCGCAGGTACGGCACGGGAGGAGGAAGGAAAATAATCAAAACGACAAGTTGGGCATGGGGGTTATGAGATGTGTGTTGATATGTTTATAAATCTAGATATTTAAGTTTCCTAATGCAACTTATGGTTTGGAGATGTATAGTTAACTCATGTCTTGGGCGAACTTGTAGATACGTTTTAAACTTATGTTATAATGTAACTAGTGGCTTGAGGTTCTCGACTTGAGGCTTGAAGTCTTGACTTGTGGACGGGAGAGATGAGGAGAGACGGGAGAGATGGGAGAGATGGGGGAGATTTGAGCCTCATGCTTGTGAACTTCTTTTGAACTTGTAAAATGATGTAAATTAGGGTTTCTTTTATGTTAATGTTCATATTTGGGTTGTAGAAAAAGAGTTTGAATCCTAAAACTTGTATTTTGGAAAGTGAAAGTGAATTTGGAAACTAATGTGTAATATCTCTTGTTTTGCTCAAGTGTGGTGCAAGTAATGAATTTGACCATTTCGGCAAGTCCGGATGTGTCGCTAGTGTCTTAAACATGTTTCCTTAGTGTTCACAATGTTAGTTATGACCTTGAGTTAATTCCCAACAAGTTTCATGAATTTTGAATGAGAATTGAGTTTCAAAGTTGAAAAGATCATTGTATTTCAAATGAAATGAGTTCTTAGTGGATTTGACCAAATTGTGAATATGATTTTATGATCCATGCTTAATTTGAGTTTAAACATTTTTAGAAATGTGTTGGAATTGATTTCCCAAAGTTTCATAATGTTTCCATGTGATTTGATTGAGTTTTGGTAAGCTAAAACTTGTTTTGACAGCAAACAAAATTTAGCAGCAGAATTGTGAAGGGGATCGATCCGCGATTTGTGAAGGGATCGATCCGCCCTTTCAAGGGGACATTCTGCGGGAGACTAATATAAATGGATCGATCCGCCCTTTATGAAGGGATCGATCCGCTTTGTATTTTTCCCTGGACGTCCATTTTTACGGAAACATGCATAACTTTTTCTATAAAACTCGGATTCACGCGCCGTTTGTTGCGTTGGAACCGGGACTCAAAAATCTAACTTTTGGTATAAAAATTTTACATAATTTATTAATGACCATTTTGCCATTGGAGCCTATTTTGTAACAACAGAGTTGTTTAATGTGGTTAAATACACGTGTTTCTCTATAATTCGTATATTTCTTTACAAAGTAATGTAATTGGGAGCTTGTAGCCTTGTTACACGTGTCCTAATCCGCACGAGGCGGGTTGGGGTGTGACAATTTTTGGTATCAAAGCATTAGGCTAGAGCCTTTGGGGACGAGAGACGTACGATGTGTAGTGTGCACACAACGACACGTAGTTACATGATCATGCATTCACATTTACTTAGCATGTTTTTAATGTTGATTAGCATGCCATGGAGTTATTTAAAGTAACGTGAGTGTATAATATGTGTGGGTGTCAAGCAAAATGTCTGGAGGTGAGAACTCAAACCGTATGGAAAGAGTTGAAAGGGCAATTGAAGGATTAGTCCGAGTGGCAGAAACACGTGTAGTTGAGGAAAGGCCGGTACAACCAAATCCAAACCCGAGGGAGGAAGTTGTAACTATTTCAAAATTTCACAAGCAAAAGCCAACAATATTCCGTGGGAAAGCCGATCCGATGAGGGCAAACTTTTGGATTTCGGACATGGAGAAGATTTTTAGAGTGCTACCATGTACAGAAGAGCAACAAGTTTTATTTGCAGCTGACACGTTGAAGGATGAGGCGCAGTATTGGTGGCGTACCAAGCTGGGCCCAGGTCAACCAACCACTTGGGAACAGTTCCTAGAGGTATTCAACGAGCAATACTTCCCGGAGTCCTTCAAGGACCAAAAAGCTCAAGAGTTCATGGAGTTAACACAAGGTGGGATGTCGGTTAGAGAGTACTCGGCACAATATACAAGTTTGGGAAGGTTTGCTGGAGACATGATAACAAATGAAAAGGTGAAAGCGAGAAAGTTTGTGGCAGGACTTAAAAGTGATATTCGGGGGCGAGTAACAGTATTTCGACCTCAGACTTACGCCGGGGCACTAGACATTGCTTCCATTGCGGAAAGAGACCTTGGGTTCAATCCAAGCCTGCTACCACCACCGAGCCAACAAAACAAGAGGTTGGGGCCAAGCCAGTATAGTGAACATGAAAGTTTCAAAAGACAAAACTCTGGAAATCAATCGGTAAGTAGTGGTTCAAGTGAGGAGAGACCGTGGTGTTCCACGTGTAATAAACAACATTGGGGAAAATGCTATAAAACGATAACTTGTAATGCTTGTCAAGAACTCGGACATATCGCGAGGAACTGTCCAAATCGGAGTATGGTAATTAAGGGTAATTGTTATATATGTGATCAACCGGGTCATCGAGCGCGGGAATGTCCTAATAAACAACAAGGAGGTTCGAGTACTTTTGTGTCAAGTGCAACAACCCAAGGATCTGTGCAACAGCCGATGGGAAGAGAACAAAGAGGAGCTAGATATTTTCAACTCACAACCGCAGGGATAGCCACCACAGATAAAGAGGCGACATGTATAGTTACTAGAGTATGTAGTTGAGACGATAATTAGAAGATGAGAAATTGGAGTGTGGGAAGAACATCTATGAGTGGTTGAAACTTGAGTACGCAAAGTTTGGGGACCAAACTTCTTTTTAGAGGGGGAGAAATGTAACACCCGTACCCGGAGAAAGGGTTAATTATTAACTTAACATGCATTAATTGATATAATTAGTGTATAAAATGGATTAAGGGGAGGCTTGGACTCGCCCATGGAAAAGTCCCAGTGAAGAGGGACAGGTTTGAAAATGGAACCCAGCAAAGGGTAAATTGGTAATTTGCATGTTACATGATTAAATGCATTTTATGTGATTACATGAATATTTGCTTAAATGCTTTTATATTATATGTTGATATATGTGTAGCATTTGGTATTGATTTAGACACCCAAATAAGGGTATAAGTGAAAACGATCTAAATTAGTAGGTGCGATAGCAATTTCACAAAATATGTGGGATCCACTTTGGGACCCATACGGAACTTAGACAAACACTCATTAAATAATTGGGTAGTTAATGGAATGTTTGGGGGATATCATAATAAGAACTTAAGAATTCCGGGGGTGCAAATGAAAAGTTGGAAAAATATATGCTTGACAACACACACAACATGCATTGCATGTGTGTCAAGAAAGTATGGACTCTCATAATTCACAGAAATTAAGCAAAACAAAGAGAGTCCGGGAGAGAAAGACGGAGACGAGACGCCGACGTCGTTTTTCCGCCGATCCGTCGCCGCCGTTCGTCGGATTCACGAATCGAAGCCATTTTCAGACTCGTGGAGGTGAGACGAACGTTTCTATACCTTTAATTTACGTTTCAATTGTCGGATTTTGGTAGCTCACTCTAAACGGTGACAAGCGGTTGCCGAAAACTTGTAGGAACCACTCCGGAGTAGGATTTGGGCAACAATTGTTAAGGAATTTGCTTGTTGGGGTAAAATCTATAAGAGGTGAGTGACTCTAATCCATGGGCTGAATGTAAATCATGTTAAATGTGTTAATTTACATGTTAGTTTGTTGAATTCTTGTAAATTAGAGCATGGACATGAGAATTGGGTATATATGAACATGTTGATTTATGTGGGTTTGGCTAGTTTACTTAAAATTGGAAGTTAATATGTGTTAAATGGTGTGTGAATTACCATGCTGAGATGATGATGTGATTATGTGCTTATGTGGGTTGAAGAAAGCCTTATGTTAATTCACCGTGGATTTACTCCATAATAAGGAGAAGTGGAAAAACCCAACGGTGTAAGGGTACTCACCACACTAACTGTGTAAAGGTGTGTGAGTTGCGACCCAGCTGTGGAAGGGTGTGTGAGATTGTGTGAATTAGAGGTGCTATATGCACATAAGGGCAAAAGGCAAGAGCGACGACACGGTGAATTGATATTTGGTCTTTGGAGACTAAATGATATGTTAATTGTTGATTTGTGCATTGAATATGACATTATATTCATACATGTGATTAGTTTACTCACTAAGCGAAAGCTTAAACAAATGCTATTTTCTGTTGTGGTTATTGAATAACCACCGCAGGTACGGCACGGGAGGAGGAAGGAAAATAATCAAAACGACAAGTTGGGCATGGGGGTTATGAGATGTGTGTTGATATGTTTATAAATCTAGATATTTAAGTTTCCTAATGCAACTTATGGTTTGGAGATGTATAGTTAACTCATGTCTTGGGCGAACTTGTAGATACGTTTTAAACTTATGTTATAATGTAACTAGTGGCTTGAGGTTCTCGACTTGAGGCTTGAAGTCTTGACTTGTGGACGGGAGAGATGAGGAGAGACGGGAGAGATGGGAGAGATGGGGGAGATTTGAGCCTCATGCTTGTGAACTTCTTTTGAACTTGTAAAATGATGTAAATTAGGGTTTCTTTTATGTTAATGTTCATATTTGGGTTGTAGAAAAAGAGTTTGAATCCTAAAACTTGTATTTTGGAAAGTGAAAGTGAATTTGGAAACTAATGTGTAATATCTCTTGTTTTGCTCAAGTGTGGTGCAAGTAATGAATTTGACCATTTCGGCAAGTCCGGATGTGTCGCTAGTGTCTTAAACATGTTTCCTTAGTGTTCACAATGTTAGTTATGACCTTGAGTTAATTCCCAACAAGTTTCATGAATTTTGAATGAGAATTGAGTTTCAAAGTTGAAAAGATCATTGTATTTCAAATGAAATGAGTTCTTAGTGGATTTGACCAAATTGTGAATATGATTTTATGATCCATGCTTAATTTGAGTTTAAACATTTTTAGAAATGTGTTGGAATTGATTTCCCAAAGTTTCATAATGTTTCCATGTGATTTGATTGAGTTTTGGTAAGCTAAAACTTGTTTTGACAGCAAACAAAATTTAGCAGCAGAATTGTGAAGGGGATCGATCCGCGATTTGTGAAGGGATCGATCCGCCCTTTCAAGGGGACATTCTGCGGGAGACTAATATAAATGGATCGATCCGCCCTTTATGAAGGGATCGATCCGCTTTGTATTTTTCCCTGGACGTCCATTTTTACGGAAACATGCATAACTTTTTCTATAAAACTCGGATTCACGCGCCGTTTGTTGCGTTGGAACCGGGACTCAAAAATCTAACTTTTGGTATAAAAATTTTACATAATTTATTAATGACCATTTTGCCATTGGAGCCTATTTTGTAACAACAGAGTTGTTTAATGTGGTTAAATACACGTGTTTCTCTATAATTCGTATATTTCTTTACAAAGTAATGTAATTGGGAGCTTGTAGCCTTGTTACACGTGTCCTAATCCGCACGAGGCGGGTTGGGGTGTGACAATTTTTGGTATCAAAGCATTAGGCTAGAGCCTTTGGGGACGAGAGACGTACGATGTGTAGTGTGCACACAACGACACGTAGTTACATGATCATGCATTCACATTTACTTAGCATGTTTTTAATGTTGATTAGCATGCCATGGAGTTATTTAAAGTAACGTGAGTGTATAATATGTGTGGGTGTCAAGCAAAATGTCTGGAGGTGAGAACTCAAACCGTATGGAAAGAGTTGAAAGGGCAATTGAAGGATTAGTCCGAGTGGCAGAAACACGTGTAGTTGAGGAAAGGCCGGTACAACCAAATCCAAACCCGAGGGAGGAAGTTGTAACTATTTCAAAATTTCACAAGCAAAAGCCAACAATATTCCGTGGGAAAGCCGATCCGATGAGGGCAAACTTTTGGATTTCGGACATGGAGAAGATTTTTAGAGTGCTACCATGTACAGAAGAGCAACAAGTTTTATTTGCAGCTGACACGTTGAAGGATGAGGCGCAGTATTGGTGGCGTACCAAGCTGGGCCCAGGTCAACCAACCACTTGGGAACAGTTCCTAGAGGTATTCAACGAGCAATACTTCCCGGAGTCCTTCAAGGACCAAAAAGCTCAAGAGTTCATGGAGTTAACACAAGGTGGGATGTCGGTTAGAGAGTACTCGGCACAATATACAAGTTTGGGAAGGTTTGCTGGAGACATGATAACAAATGAAAAGGTGAAAGCGAGAAAGTTTGTGGCAGGACTTAAAAGTGATATTCGGGGGCGAGTAACAGTATTTCGACCTCAGACTTACGCCGGGGCACTAGACATTGCTTCCATTGCGGAAAGAGACCTTGGGTTCAATCCAAGCCTGCTACCACCACCGAGCCAACAAAACAAGAGGTTGGGGCCAAGCCAGTATAGTGAACATGAAAGTTTCAAAAGACAAAACTCTGGAAATCAATCGGTAAGTAGTGGTTCAAGTGAGGAGAGACCGTGGTGTTCCACGTGTAATAAACAACATTGGGGAAAATGCTATAAAACGATAACTTGTAATGCTTGTCAAGAACTCGGACATATCGCGAGGAACTGTCCAAATCGGAGTATGGTAATTAAGGGTAATTGTTATATATGTGATCAACCGGGTCATCGAGCGCGGGAATGTCCTAATAAACAACAAGGAGGTTCGAGTACTTTTGTGTCAAGTGCAACAACCCAAGGATCTGTGCAACAGCCGATGGGAAGAGAACAAAGAGGAGCTAGATATTTTCAACTCACAACCGCAGGGATAGCCACCACAGATAAAGAGGCGACATGTATAGTTACTAGAGTATGTAGTTGAGACGATAATTAGAAGATGAGAAATTGGAGTGTGGGAAGAACATCTATGAGTGGTTGAAACTTGAGTACGCAAAGTTTGGGGACCAAACTTCTTTTTAGAGGGGGAGAAATGTAACACCCGTACCCGGAGAAAGGGTTAATTATTAACTTAACATGCATTAATTGATATAATTAGTGTATAAAATGGATTAAGGGGAGGCTTGGACTCGCCCATGGAAAAGTCCCAGTGAAGAGGGACAGGTTTGAAAATGGAACCCAGCAAAGGGTAAATTGGTAATTTGCATGTTACATGATTAAATGCATTTTATGTGATTACATGAATATTTGCTTAAATGCTTTTATATTATATGTTGATATATGTGTAGCATTTGGTATTGATTTAGACACCCAAATAAGGGTATAAGTGAAAACGATCTAAATTAGTAGGTGCGATAGCAATTTCACAAAATATGTGGGATCCACTTTGGGACCCATACGGAACTTAGACAAACACTCATTAAATAATTGGGTAGTTAATGGAATGTTTGGGGGATATCATAATAAGAACTTAAGAATTCCGGGGGTGCAAATGAAAAGTTGGAAAAATATATGCTTGACAACACACACAACATGCATTGCATGTGTGTCAAGAAAGTATGGACTCTCATAATTCACAGAAATTAAGCAAAACAAAGAGAGTCCGGGAGAGAAAGACGGAGACGAGACGCCGACGTCGTTTTTCCGCCGATCCGTCGCCGCCGTTCGTCGGATTCACGAATCGAAGCCATTTTCAGACTCGTGGAGGTGAGACGAACGTTTCTATACCTTTAATTTACGTTTCAATTGTCGGATTTTGGTAGCTCACTCTAAACGGTGACAAGCGGTTGCCGAAAACTTGTAGGAACCACTCCGGAGTAGGATTTGGGCAACAATTGTTAAGGAATTTGCTTGTTGGGGTAAAATCTATAAGAGGTGAGTGACTCTAATCCATGGGCTGAATGTAAATCATGTTAAATGTGTTAATTTACATGTTAGTTTGTTGAATTCTTGTAAATTAGAGCATGGACATGAGAATTGGGTATATATGAACATGTTGATTTATGTGGGTTTGGCTAGTTTACTTAAAATTGGAAGTTAATATGTGTTAAATGGTGTGTGAATTACCATGCTGAGATGATGATGTGATTATGTGCTTATGTGGGTTGAAGAAAGCCTTATGTTAATTCACCGTGGATTTACTCCATAATAAGGAGAAGTGGAAAAACCCAACGGTGTAAGGGTACTCACCACACTAACTGTGTAAAGGTGTGTGAGTTGCGACCCAGCTGTGGAAGGGTGTGTGAGATTGTGTGAATTAGAGGTGCTATATGCACATAAGGGCAAAAGGCAAGAGCGACGACACGGTGAATTGATATTTGGTCTTTGGAGACTAAATGATATGTTAATTGTTGATTTGTGCATTGAATATGACATTATATTCATACATGTGATTAGTTTACTCACTAAGCGAAAGCTTAAACAAATGCTATTTTCTGTTGTGGTTATTGAATAACCACCGCAGGTACGGCACGGGAGGAGGAAGGAAAATAATCAAAACGACAAGTTGGGCATGGGGGTTATGAGATGTGTGTTGATATGTTTATAAATCTAGATATTTAAGTTTCCTAATGCAACTTATGGTTTGGAGATGTATAGTTAACTCATGTCTTGGGCGAACTTGTAGATACATTTTAAACTTATGTTATAATGTAACTAGTGGCTTGAGGTTCTCGACTTGAGGCTTGAAGTCTTGACTTGTGGACGGGAGAGATGAGGAGAGACGGGAGAGATGGGAGAGATGGGGGAGATTTGAGCCTCATGCTTGTGAACTTCTTTTGAACTTGTAAAATGATGTAAATTAGGGTTTCTTTTATGTTAATGTTCATATTTGGGTTGTAGAAAAAGAGTTTGAATCCTAAAACTTGTATTTTGGAAAGTGAAAGTGAATTTGGAAACTAATGTGTAATATCTCTTGTTTTGCTCAAGTGTGGTGCAAGTAATGAATTTGACCATTTCGGCAAGTCCGGATGTGTCGCTAGTGTCTTAAACATGTTTCCTTAGTGTTCACAATGTTAGTTATGACCTTGAGTTAATTCCCAACAAGTTTCATGAATTTTGAATGAGAATTGAGTTTCAAAGTTGAAAAGATCATTGTATTTCAAATGAAATGAGTTCTTAGTGGATTTGACCAAATTGTGAATATGATTTTATGATCCATGCTTAATTTGAGTTTAAACATTTTTAGAAATGTGTTGGAATTGATTTCCCAAAGTTTCATAATGTTTCCATGTGATTTGATTGAGTTTTGGTAAGCTAAAACTTGTTTTGACAGCAAACAAAATTTAGCAGCAGAATTGTGAAGGGGATCGATCCGCGATTTGTGAAGGGATCGATCCGCCCTTTCAAGGGGACATTCTGCGGGAGACTAATATAAATGGATCGATCCGCCCTTTATGAAGGGATCGATCCGCTTTGTATTTTTCCCTGGACGTCCATTTTTACGGAAACATGCATAACTTTTTCTATAAAACTCGGATTCACGCGCCGTTTGTTGCGTTGGAACCGGGACTCAAAAATCTAACTTTTGGTATAAAAATTTTACATAATTTATTAATGACCATTTTGCCATTGGAGCCTATTTTGTAACAACAGAGTTGTTTAATGTGGTTAAATACACGTGTTTCTCTATAATTCGTATATTTCTTTACAAAGTAATGTAATTGGGAGCTTGTAGCCTTGTTACACGTGTCCTAATCCGCACGAGGCGGGTTGGGGTGTGACAATTTTTGGTATCAAAGCATTAGGCTAGAGCCTTTGGGGACGAGAGACGTACGATGTGTAGTGTGCACACAACGACACGTAGTTACATGATCATGCATTCACATTTACTTAGCATGTTTTTAATGTTGATTAGCATGCCATGGAGTTATTTAAAGTAACGTGAGTGTATAATATGTGTGGGTGTCAAGCAAAATGTCTGGAGGTGAGAACTCAAACCGTATGGAAAGAGTTGAAAGGGCAATTGAAGGATTAGTCCGAGTGGCAGAAACACGTGTAGTTGAGGAAAGGCCGGTACAACCAAATCCAAACCCGAGGGAGGAAGTTGTAACTATTTCAAAATTTCACAAGCAAAAGCCAACAATATTCCGTGGGAAAGCCGATCCGATGAGGGCAAACTTTTGGATTTCGGACATGGAGAAGATTTTTAGAGTGCTACCATGTACAGAAGAGCAACAAGTTTTATTTGCAGCTGACACGTTGAAGGATGAGGCGCAGTATTGGTGGCGTACCAAGCTGGGCCCAGGTCAACCAACCACTTGGGAACAGTTCCTAGAGGTATTCAACGAGCAATACTTCCCGGAGTCCTTCAAGGACCAAAAAGCTCAAGAGTTCATGGAGTTAACACAAGGTGGGATGTCGGTTAGAGAGTACTCGGCACAATATACAAGTTTGGGAAGGTTTGCTGGAGACATGATAACAAATGAAAAGGTGAAAGCGAGAAAGTTTGTGGCAGGACTTAAAAGTGATATTCGGGGGCGAGTAACAGTATTTCGACCTCAGACTTACGCCGGGGCACTAGACATTGCTTCCATTGCGGAAAGAGACCTTGGGTTCAATCCAAGCCTGCTACCACCACCGAGCCAACAAAACAAGAGGTTGGGGCCAAGCCAGTATAGTGAACATGAAAGTTTCAAAAGACAAAACTCTGGAAATCAATCGGTAAGTAGTGGTTCAAGTGAGGAGAGACCGTGGTGTTCCACGTGTAATAAACAACATTGGGGAAAATGCTATAAAACGATAACTTGTAATGCTTGTCAAGAACTCGGACATATCGCGAGGAACTGTCCAAATCGGAGTATGGTAATTAAGGGTAATTGTTATATATGTGATCAACCGGGTCATCGAGCGCGGGAATGTCCTAATAAACAACAAGGAGGTTCGAGTACTTTTGTGTCAAGTGCAACAACCCAAGGATCTGTGCAACAGCCGATGGGAAGAGAACAAAGAGGAGCTAGATATTTTCAACTCACAACCGCAGGGATAGCCACCACAGATAAAGAGGCGACATGTATAGTTACTAGAGTATGTAGTTGAGACGATAATTAGAAGATGAGAAATTGGAGTGTGGGAAGAACATCTATGAGTGGTTGAAACTTGAGTACGCAAAGTTTGGGGACCAAACTTCTTTTTAGAGGGGGAGAAATGTAACACCCGTACCCGGAGAAAGGGTTAATTATTAACTTAACATGCATTAATTGATATAATTAGTGTATAAAATGGATTAAGGGGAGGCTTGGACTCGCCCATGGAAAAGTCCCAGTGAAGAGGGACAGGTTTGAAAATGGAACCCAGCAAAGGGTAAATTGGTAATTTGCATGTTACATGATTAAATGCATTTTATGTGATTACATGAATATTTGCTTAAATGCTTTTATATTATATGTTGATATATGTGTAGCATTTGGTATTGATTTAGACACCCAAATAAGGGTATAAGTGAAAACGATCTAAATTAGTAGGTGCGATAGCAATTTCACAAAATATGTGGGATCCACTTTGGGACCCATACGGAACTTAGACAAACACTCATTAAATAATTGGGTAGTTAATGGAATGTTTGGGGGATATCATAATAAGAACTTAAGAATTCCGGGGGTGCAAATGAAAAGTTGGAAAAATATATGCTTGACAACACACACAACATGCATTGCATGTGTGTCAAGAAAGTATGGACTCTCATAATTCACAGAAATTAAGCAAAACAAAGAGAGTCCGGGAGAGAAAGACGGAGACGAGACGCCGACGTCGTTTTTCCGCCGATCCGTCGCCGCCGTTCGTCGGATTCACGAATCGAAGCCATTTTCAGACTCGTGGAGGTGAGACGAACGTTTCTATACCTTTAATTTACGTTTCAATTGTCGGATTTTGGTAGCTCACTCTAAACGGTGACAAGCGGTTGCCGAAAACTTGTAGGAACCACTCCGGAGTAGGATTTGGGCAACAATTGTTAAGGAATTTGCTTGTTGGGGTAAAATCTATAAGAGGTGAGTGACTCTAATCCATGGGCTGAATGTAAATCATGTTAAATGTGTTAATTTACATGTTAGTTTGTTGAATTCTTGTAAATTAGAGCATGGACATGAGAATTGGGTATATATGAACATGTTGATTTATGTGGGTTTGGCTAGTTTACTTAAAATTGGAAGTTAATATGTGTTAAATGGTGTGTGAATTACCATGCTGAGATGATGATGTGATTATGTGCTTATGTGGGTTGAAGAAAGCCTTATGTTAATTCACCGTGGATTTACTCCATAATAAGGAGAAGTGGAAAAACCCAACGGTGTAAGGGTACTCACCACACTAACTGTGTAAAGGTGTGTGAGTTGCGACCCAGCTGTGGAAGGGTGTGTGAGATTGTGTGAATTAGAGGTGCTATATGCACATAAGGGCAAAAGGCAAGAGCGACGACACGGTGAATTGATATTTGGTCTTTGGAGACTAAATGATATGTTAATTGTTGATTTGTGCATTGAATATGACATTATATTCATACATGTGATTAGTTTACTCACTAAGCGAAAGCTTAAACAAATGCTATTTTCTGTTGTGGTTATTGAATAACCACCGCAGGTACGGCACGGGAGGAGGAAGGAAAATAATCAAAACGACAAGTTGGGCATGGGGGTTATGAGATGTGTGTTGATATGTTTATAAATCTAGATATTTAAGTTTCCTAATGCAACTTATGGTTTGGAGATGTATAGTTAACTCATGTCTTGGGCGAACTTGTAGATACATTTTAAACTTATGTTATAATGTAACTAGTGGCTTGAGGTTCTCGACTTGAGGCTTGAAGTCTTGACTTGTGGACGGGAGAGATGAGGAGAGACGGGAGAGATGGGAGAGATGGGGGAGATTTGAGCCTCATGCTTGTGAACTTCTTTTGAACTTGTAAAATGATGTAAATTAGGGTTTCTTTTATGTTAATGTTCATATTTGGGTTGTAGAAAAAGAGTTTGAATCCTAAAACTTGTATTTTGGAAAGTGAAAGTGAATTTGGAAACTAATGTGTAATATCTCTTGTTTTGCTCAAGTGTGGTGCAAGTAATGAATTTGACCATTTCGGCAAGTCCGGATGTGTCGCTAGTGTCTTAAACATGTTTCCTTAGTGTTCACAATGTTAGTTATGACCTTGAGTTAATTCCCAACAAGTTTCATGAATTTTGAATGAGAATTGAGTTTCAAAGTTGAAAAGATCATTGTATTTCAAATGAAATGAGTTCTTAGTGGATTTGACCAAATTGTGAATATGATTTTAGGATCCATGCTTAATTTGAGTTTAAACATGTTTAGAAATGTGTTGGAATTGATTTCCCAAAGTTTCATAATGTTTCCATGTGATTTGATTGAGTTTTGGTAAGCTAAAACTTGTTTTGACAGCAAACAAAATTTAGCAGCAGAATTGTGAAGGGGATCGATCCGCGATTTGTGAAGGGATCGATCCGCCCTTTCAAGGGGACATTCTGTGGGAGACTAATATAAATGGATCGATCCGCCCTTTATGAAGGGATCGATCCGCTTTGTATTTTTCCCTGGACGTCCATTTTTACGGAAACATGCATAACTTTTTCTATAAAACTCGGATTCACGCGCCGTTTGTTGCGTTGGAACCGGGACTCAAAAATCTAACTTTTGGTATAAAAATTTTACATACTTTATTAATGACCATTTTGCCCTTGGAGCCTATTTTGTAACAACAGAGTTGTTTAATGTGGTTAAATACATGTGTTTCTCTATAATTCGTATATTTCTTTACAAAGTAATGTAATTGGGAGCTTGTAGCCTTGTTACACGTGTCCTAATCCGCACGAGGCTGGTTGGGGTGTGACACTTTTCAAACTGTTAGAAAGCACACATCTCGCGCGCGTGGGTCGCTCGCACGATCGCGCGCGCGAGTTTGTGCAGTAGCTTCATCTTCTTTGTAAAAATGCCTTGTTTCAATTTTAAAACCATTTTGTGACCCATTTTGCAATTCCGATGTAAATAGGACATGAAATATATGAATATCTTCGGTTTTTCGCAAGGATTAAGAATCTATGATCAATTTTACTTGAATCGATCTGCAGCTCTCGAATTTTACAAAAAACCGAGAGTTGACGGAAACTTCGTTTTAATCATATGTCGCAATACGAACAAATTAAGCTCTAATATTACAACCGTATACTCTACATACTATAATCTTTCATATTTCATTCAGAAAATGAATTTTGGTTAAGTTTGAAAAATCCATGTTTTTCAAGCTTCAAGTTTTCATGAAAATCAACAATGGGGAATCAATATATACATTCATACAGACAGTAATTGAGTATAAATTACATTTGGAGTGAGTTTAAAATTCTCACTGAGATTAGAGATTGAAATATTAGTTGAGAAAGAATCACAATTTAGAACTCCAATTGCAACCTTGGCTATGGAGATTGACGCTTCTCTCTTTAAAATAATTTTATGTAATCCTTGTATAAGTCTCTGCACTCTCTCCCTATTATCTTTCAGATTGTGTGTGTATATTGGAGAGAGGGGTGAGATATATATATATATATATAGGAGTCTAAACTTGAGAACTTGGAGGCCAAGTTCTTTCCCCCACACTCAACAAATTCAATTTTGTTTTCTAATTTCTAATTACCCAGAATTAAACTCAGCTCAAGGATTGTTGATATGCATACACGTAAGTACACAGATATATGACTTCAATAGTTCACCAAGGGTCAAGCATAGGTGTGTAGGTGTCAAGTGCTAGATGTTTGGGAAATCAAGCTTACGACATAAGAATACACACACACACAAGGCATTCCCAAACAAGCCCAACCCAATGATTACTTGCCATAAATGGAAAAGTAGGTGTCAAATCTTGATTGGTGGAGTTTCCCAAACTGTGGGAGATCGACGCGACGCGGACAGTTTTGCACATAAACTGGTATTTTCGCGTCGCAGTGATCACCACAAAATACAGAAAATTCATTTTAACGTAAGAAATAATTTTCTGTTTTTATAAAAATACTGATTGAGTTAAAAGAAGAATATTTCCACCGTTTTGAAACAGAGTTTTAAAATCCAACATAGGTATTGCTAATTTTTGTAAAATTACAATTTGACCCCAAAAAGAATTTTGATAAGAAATAAAATAAGAAATAAAATTCAGAACACGAGAAATGAAATGTAAAAAGAATTAACAACACACCTTAAATATGAAATGCAAATTTAAATAATTAAATGAAAATGCAGGTTGTTACAATATATATATAGAGTTAGGCTCTAGTGCGCACTAGGTAAGCGCACTGGGTGAAACACCCCTACATTCAGGGGCCTTCGAACTATTTACAAGTCCTGATGCGTGATTCTCGCCCGAAACAAATCAGCTTTTAGATCCATATCTACACTTTACCCATAACCACTTTTCCACAAGTAAAAGTATATTGAAAAGAGTAATGTTAGACACACAATGAATTGCACAATTAATTGTACAAGCGTGTAGCACAAGGTTGGACCTTGTGCTGAAAAGACTGCACGCTCAAAAATGTGTGTGCAGGCTTTTCAGCACAAGGTCCAACCTTGTGTTGCACGTTTGTGCAATTGATTGTACAATTTGTTGTGCACCTAGCATTTTTGTATTGAAAAACTGCTATAGATAAAAATAAAAAATCTAAAATATATATTGAAAGATCTAATAGAGTAGTCAAAATTGGCCGGGCTTTGTGTTTGGGCCATTATGGGGGCTTTGAGGTTGAGTTGATGGGTTGGATTAAGGGTGTGTGTCCAGTCATAATTCAGGTCGGTATCAAAATTTTAAAAAAATAAAAATAAAAATAAATAAAGATAGAGAAAGTCACAATTGGTTCCACCAATACGTACCATTGCCATCTCGTTGATTTTCCCCCCTTATTTCTCCTAGAGTAATGCTAGGTACAAACGGGACACATAAACTCTCCACCTGCTAATGTGTCATGGTAATTTTAAATTTCTCCCAATTAAAAGCATATACTATAACAAGTCAACTCACTTTCCAAAACATTTTTATTTTATTTTGAATCGGTCAGAGCACTTTCCAAAACTGAAATGCACACAAAAGGTAAATAACAAAATCCCACAAGTAACTTCAATTTCAAGTCCTAATTGTACTTGTATTTCGTGTGGCTGTGGAAATAACCTTTCTCTCTCTCTATATATATATGCACATATATATATATATATGTATGTACATAGAGACTAACATATAATATACTCTCTTTCCCCCCCCCCCCCCCCCTCATATTCTCCTCTTCGTTATTCTCATCTTAATTTTCTTCACACATTGTCTTTGGTTTTTTTCAGATCGAACATTCAGAGATGTGTAGAGGTCCAATAAAGGTCCAATTACCTTTAAAACAGGTCGAGAAGACCAGGTGTTCTACTGGTTATGATCCTAAACCATTTGCTAAGACAGGGGCTTAGGTCGGCTAAAAACCGGGCGGATACAAGCAATCACAAACAGGCAAAGTGCAGACAATAGTAAGCAGTTAATGGAAGGAAAATTGACCTCGAGGGCCTTTTCATTAATTACAAAATATGTATACTGCCTGGGGGGCAATTATAGTAGCCTTCCCCAAAAAAAAAAGGAAAAAAAGAAAGAAAAAAGAGGTCATGAGTCGTCCACAAGGACCAACTCTTCCTCCCCAGCAGCCTGCTCTTCCACAGCGGGCTCCCCGATCAGTACAGCATCAACAACGACCTCGGCATATGTTTGGCCCTCCTTCCAGTAACTGGACTCTGCCCACGAATAGTCAGACAGGTCCCAGTCGGGGTGGTCGGCAGCAGTCCGCTTAGCCAAATTGACGTAGCCAGTAAGGAACCCTGCCTCGAATTCCTCCTCGGCGTCTTTGGCTTCAGCCTCCCGAGCAGCGGCGAGCTCAGAAAGAGTAGCCGTCATGGCCACCAGGTCTTTCTCGGCAGTAATTCTCCCGGCTTTCGCGGTTGCAGCTTTCATCTCTGTAACCTTCCGAGCAGCCCGCTGGTTGAGAGAGAGTCACGGGTCTCCCCCAGCTCCAGGGCCACCGCCCGGGACTTTTCCTCCTCCACGGAGAGAGCAAACTCTGCGGCCTCCCGGGCAGCCTTCTCCACCGATAAATCAGCCTCCGCAATGGCCAACCTCTCAGCAACACCGGGCAGGGTAGCTTCAGCCCCTGCCGCAATACAGCCAACCTGCAAGATCAAAGCAATGTCAGAATACATAGGGAAGAATGGCTAATGCATATGTTACAGAATGACTTACCATGTGGCTGATGTTGTAGAGCCAACCGATTATGGCCTCAGGACTCAGCAGAGCGCACTTGTCTACCTGACTCTGCAGCAGCCCGGGCCAGACCCTTCCTCGGACGTCGTTCGCCATTTCAACTGCCAGCCTCGAGGAGGGACCCGCGCGAGCTGTCTCCTCCATGCCGGGAAAGGAGACTCCGGACGGCTTGGCGGCGGGAGGAAGAGGTGATGGCGTGGCAATAGTTACACCGGGCGACGAGGTCGCAGTAACCTCCTTCTCTGCCCGGATTGAGATCCCCCGGGAGATCCTTTTGAGGGGCTGGCCCTCGGTTGGGTCTTGGTTCTTCCTCTTCTGGTCGGATCGAGCCATCAGGGCCGCCTCCTTCTCCTTCAGAGTCGCCGCACTCTTGGGAGCCATTTCTACAAAACCGGGAAAGAGCGCATGAGAACTTAGCAAAGTGCCAAATAAAAAAAAAGATAGAGTAGCCAGAAAATTAAATAACGGAACTTACCAGGAATGATCGACGGGAGTATGGGAGCTTCAAAGTGATGCTTGGGCTCATAAGAAATCTTTGGGCTTCCTGACCGGGTCAGTACTTTATTGATGTCGGTCGGGTCTTCCACCAAAGACAAGATCCTCGCCTGGCACTCGTCGGGAAGACTGGGCGGGTCAACTGATCCCACTACAAAGCAAAAATATAAATGGGTTAGTCATGGTGAAACAAAGAGAATAATCATAAAAGGAAAAGTAATTGGGCTTACTCCTCAACTGCTTCGCCCAGGAGGTCCTCAACTGCACACCCGGTGCCTCTTCACATAGCCCCAGGGTGGACACTTGGAAGAATTTCTTCTTCCACCCCTTATTATTGCTCGGGCAGTTGACTATTATCTTTCATCCCTGCCTGGCCCCAAGGGAGAAGAAGCCGGACTCCCCGTGAACTTGGAATGGCCTATGGGTCCAAAAGAACTCCTGCAGGGTAAGCTCGTACTCGAGGACTTGGGGCCACAAAGAGATACACCCCATCAGATAACGCCAACCGTTCGGGGCGAGCTGCCCTGGGGAGATCCCGTGGTAGATAAGTGTTGGAAAAACAGGTTTAAATGGAAAGTTTAAACGCGCAGCGGAAAAATCAAGTTATGAAACTTTATTGGCATGCCTGGATCTACTACTCGTCAATTCTACAGATACGCACAAGAGGGGACACGAGTTATACCTTAGTGTCTTGAACCCAATTCTGATCTTCAACTTCCAGCAGCCTCCACTAGATGATCTTCACCCTTATGACTCCTGCGGATGCCTGCCAGAAAGACTAGGGTTGGTGGGAACCCTAATGGAGAGGATAGAGAAGGTTTTGGGACTCCAAAACAGTTTCTGCAGCTTCTGACGTTCAAAACGACGAACAACCTTTTCCAGAACGCAGCTGCCCTATTTATAGATTCCCAGAACCGACCTAGACTTCGAGCGATCGAAGTGCCTTCGATCGATCGAACATTCGATCGATCGAACCATCTTCGAGATGGTTCGATCGATCGAACCTTCAGACTTCAATCGATCGAGACATCTTCGATCGATCGAACCTGTCTGGACATCATCCTCAAGCATCTTTCCAAGCATCCTGGCGGAGCTAAGAGTGGGACCTCCTAGACTCTTCATTGTTGGCTCAGACCAGTTTGTTAATTACCATGACCAAACTCTTTGATCAGCAAACTAACTAACTGGTCAGTTAAAGTTTACTCCACTATAAAACGATAACTGAACTCCAACGCAAAAGAACATATCCGAAGCGATAACTAGACTTGTATGGTGTACTAATGTCCCTCTACCGTCAGCATTCGTAATCATATTCAGGTAATCGGATAACTGTTACTGTCAACCTGAATCATGATTACTTCTTGTATTCCTTGAGTCCCATTCACCTCTCATGATTACCAAACATGTTGATAACTCTTATCAACAAGACTGCAGTACTCAGTAATCGACTTGGTGACATTCTCAAGGGAATGCTTACTCTGAAACAGAGGGTAGATTCTATCTTGACAATGCATGTTCACAACCCTATGAACATGACATACCCAAGATACCCAGGTGTTGATCTTTTATAGACCTCACTGATTGGTAAATCAAAGCAGTCATATCCACAGTCTGTGTTCATAATCGTCTCAAGATTGAGAACACGTACCTTATACAAGTTATGAGTTCCTATTGACTGTTTGACAGCCTTAAGCGTCAATAGGAAACTCAGGTCCGTCAATGCACTATAAGCACTAGCATATCAACTAAGAGCTACACTCTAGTGATTGAGATTAATCACTCCATCCAATGGTAGTTAATTATGCTACAGTGTAGACTTGATGAGGTATCCAGTCTCATCATCCACTGTGACACATTCTAAGTATTAAAGAATAGTAATTCGTATCTCACTTGTGTGCATCTCATACACACACGAATTACTTACTATAATACTTAAGGATTAACAATCATCTCATGAAAAGAACATACACAATAAAATGTAAAGCTGATATCCATATATTAAAATGTCAATGTCTCATACAGAAAGTAATGGTTTGAGGGCACAAACCCAACAAACTCCCACTTGCACTCATAACCATTCAGAACTACATCTAAGACCTAGACTATCTAGATGACGATCAAAGACCTTCTGTGACAAGGCCTTTGTAAACGGATCAGCAAGATTGTCAGCTGTGGCAATCTTGGTGACAGTCACATCTCCACGTTGAACAATATCTCGGATAAGATGATATTTCCGCTCTACGTGCTTTCCCTTTCCGTGGTTCCTTGGCTCCTTGGATTGAGCCACTGCCCCACTATTATCACAATAAAGCGTAATAGGCGACAGCGACGCTGGTACCACCTCGAGTTCCATAAGGAACTTCTTGAGCCAAACAGCTTCCTTTGCGGCTTCACAAGCAGCCACATACTCAGCTTCTGTAGTTGAGTCTGCAATGCATTTCTGCTTAATGCTCCTCCAACTGACAGCACCACCTCCCAAGGTAAAGAGATGACCGGACGTCGACTTCCTCGAATCTTTATCTGACATAAAGTCCGAGTCAGTGTATCCCACTGGAATTAACTCACTACCACCGTACATAAGCATGTAATCTTTAGTTCTTCTCAAGTACTTAAGAATGTGCTTAACGGCTGTCCAGTGCTCTGGACCCGGATTCGACTGATATCTGCTAACCATGCCAACGGCAAAGCAGATATCTGGTCTAGTGCATAACATCGCATACATGAGACTTCCCACTGCAGAAGCATAGGGAACTCCTGTCATGCGATTCCTCTCCTCCTGTGTCTTTGGACACTGGTCCTTGGAGAACGCTAAACCATGCCTGAAAGGTAACAAACCTTTCTTCGAATTATCCATTGAAAACCTAGTTAGCACCTTATCGATATAACCAGCTTGAGATAATCCGATTATCTTTCGCTTGCGATCCCGAAAGAGCTTTATCCCAAGAATATAGCTCGCCTCTCCTAGATCCTTCATATCGAAAGTACTAGCTAGCCAAACCTTGACCGTTGACAATGCCGCTACATCATTTCCAATGAGTAGAATGTCGTCAACGTAAAGCACAAGAAAAGCCACCACTTTCCCTTCACTCTTCTTGTATACACAAGGTTCATCCAGATTCTGTATGAAACCAAACGATTTGACCGCTTGGTCAAATCGTATGTTCCAACTTCTGGATGCCTGCTTAAGCCCATAAATGGACTTTTGCAACTTGCATACCAAGTTACCTTTCCGACCAGCTATGAACCCTTCTGGTTGTTGCATATAGATGTCCTCCTCAAGATTGCCATTCAAGAATGCAGTCTTGACGTCCATCTGCCAGATCTCAAAATCTAGGCATGCAGCAACGGATAAGAGTATTCTGATGGACTTGAGCATGGCCACCGGCGAGAAGGTTTCCTCATAGTCAATGCCCTCCCTCTGAGTATAACCTTTCGCAACAAGCCTTGCCTTAAAGGTCTCAACCTTTCCATCAGATCCTCTTTTCCTCTTGTAGACCCACTTACAGCCAATGGGTTTAATATTGGCTGGAAGTTCTACAAGATCCCAGACCTGATTAGAATCCATAGATTCTAATTCAGCCTTCATAGCTTTAACCCAATGAGCTGAATCAACATCAGCCATTGCCTCTTCGTATGTGGTAGGATCAGATTCAGATTCTATGGAGACAGCTTCAAAAACTTCTCCTAAGAACATGTATCTATCAGGCTGGCTGATAATCCTCCCACTACGACGAGGTACTGGTGCGGAAATAGGTGAAGAAGTGGTGTTTTCCTGATTTACATCGTTATTAACTACGGGTTGGACTGAGGGCTCTCCTTCTATCTCTCTAAGATCTATCCTTCCCTTAGGTTTATGGTTCATGATATAATCATCCTCCAAGAAAATAGCATTCGTACTGACGAACACCTTCTGTTCTCTTGGATCATAAAAATACCATCCATAAGTACCCTTTGGATACCCCACGAAGTAACATACTTCCGATCTAGAATCCAACTTGCTCATCTTTCCTTTTAGCACATGTGCCGGACATCCCCATATCCGGAGATGTTGCAAAAAAAGGCTTGCGCCCAATCCACATCTCTCGTGGTGTCCTGGGAACAGATTTGCTTGGTACTAGATTTAGTATGTAAGCAGCGGTTTCCAAAGCATAACCCCAAAGAAATAAAGGTAACTCAGAATAACTCATCATTGACCTAGTCATGTCTAAAAGAGTCCGATTCCTTCTCTCCGCTACACCATTTTGCTGAGGTGTGCCAGGTGCAGTCAACTGTGACAGAATCCCATTCTGTACGAGCTGATCAATAAATTCATTAGAGAGGTACTCGCCACCTCGATCAGATCGAATGGCCTTGATATGTGTGCCCAATTGCTTCTCCACTTCAGCCCTAAACTCTTTGAACTTTTCAAAGGCTTCAGACTTGTGCTGCATTAGGTACACATATCCATACCTAGAGTGGTCATCAGTAAATGTTATGAAATACTCATAACCACCCCTTGCTCTAATATTTATTGGTCCACACACATCAGTATGAACTAATTCCAACAATGCATTGGTTCTATTGCCCTTTGCAGGAAAGGGCCTTTTGGTCATCTTACCCTCTAAACAAGACTCGCAGACTTCTATTGGTTCGAGAACCAAATCGCCTAAGACCCCTTCTTTGACTAGTCTGCCAATCCTATTTAGATTGATATGACCAAGCCTCATATGCCAAAGCTTTGTTGGATTAGTGGAAGGTCTCTTTCTTTTAGATGGTACAGTTACCACTGAGTTATTAAGTTCCATACAAGAATCTTTAGAAATATTGGGAGTAATCACATATAAACCATTTGATTTAACACCAGAACATATAAAAGAACTATTTCTTTTAATCACAACTTCAGTTCCAAAATGAAAAGAATAACCATTATTCGATAAATTAGAAACTGAAATTAAATTACGTCTCATTGAAGGGACGTAAAGAACATCTGATAAAATCAAAACTTTATTGTCTAGAAATTCTAAAACTACGACTCCTATAGCAACCGCAGAAACGGTTGCGCTAGAACCTAGAGTAAGTACGATTTCCCCATCACTGCACTTCCTGGTTGATCTGAACCCCTGCAATGAATTACAGATATGGTTTAGTCGCACCAGAATCAATGCACCAAGTGTTTGAAGTATCCGTTATAAAACTTACTTCAATCACATGTGATTCAATCATACCTTGAACTCTTGTAGCTAAGAATTCTGGACAGTTCCTCTTCCAGTGGCCCTTCTCACCGCATTGGAAACACTTTCCTTTGCCTTGGCCACCCACCTTCCCTTTGCCCTTACCTTTTCCCTTAGATTTTGCAATCTTAGGGACTGGTCCAACACTTGAACCACCAGTGCTAGCCTTCTTCTTCCCTTTCTTTCCTTTCGGCATAGATCGGGAAGAGGAAGCGCTTTTCTCAACGTTTAAAACGCTGCCCCCAGGTTTGATCACCCCTTCCGCTGCCAATAAAGAGCTCATCAATTCGCTTATTGAAAAATCCATTTTATTCATATTATAATTCAGTTTAAATTGAGCGAATGATGGCGACAACGTATTGAGGATCATATCAACTTGGGTCTATGCATCGATGTTAGCACCTAGGGTCTCCAGCTCGTTTAAATAACCAATCATTTTCAAAACATGTTCTTTGACTGGAGTCCCTTCCGACATCTTAGCACTCATTATCTTCTGCATAGCTACCTGTCTGGCAGGCCTGCCATGCTCCCCAAACATCTTTTTCAGGGATTCGATAATGTCACTGGCGGAACTGTTCGACTGGTATTGGTGTTGTAACACATTAGCCATAGAAGCCAATATGTAACAACGAGCCATCCCATTCGACTTTTTCCATTTATCGAACTCGCGTCTAGCAGCAGCCGAAGCATTTGCAGTGGGTTCTTCGGGGCATGGGGTGGTGAGGACATATATGTGATCCTCCGCAATTAACACGATGTCAAGATTACGTTTCCATTCAGTGTAGTTGTTTCCAGTTAACTTGTTTTGAGTGAGTATGGTGGCAAGTGGACTAAATGCAGATCCAGACATTATGATTTACTGAAAAAATCAAAACAAAATAAATATGGATATCAGAATTTGACAGTTTGAAATAAAAGAATCCTTTTAAAACTCTTATTTTAAAACTAAGTCGCCGGAATATCGAAACGAAAGAATAAAGCCTCCGTGTGGTGGTCAATGTTCGATCTTTCAATTTATCATAACTTATCCGCTATGCAACTCTTGCAAAACAAGTTATGACTTCCGAACCTATTTGATCTCTAAGTTTCTGAATAATGCCCCGTGTGGGATCCCTTATCCATAGCTTAGCTAGTGTGTACCATTAACTAGGATCCAATCACAACCGTCTCAAGTAGCGCCTCCGTATGGTGGTCACCCTCTAACACGTCTGATTGACCCTTATCAAAAGAAGTTCACATCTAGTAACCAATGAGTAATGCATTCTCCGTATGGAATGATCACCCCTGGCGAGGTGACACAGAATGCATCACTCATCTTACAGTGAACCGTTAATGGAAGATCGTGGGTGTAATTAATAAGACCCTCTCCCACTAGATTTAGTAAAAAAGGATTTTGCTTTTTGAGAAAATCTGTTTCTACACACTTCCCATAAACATCTAATGTTTACTAATGTGTTGAAAACGGTTTTTGAATTTTATTTTAGAAAACTTGTTTTGCGTGCATGCAACAATGTATTGTACGCCAATCACAAACAAAGCACATAAAACAAAAAACTAAAATGAAATAAAAGACATCCAAACGATGCCTCTATCTCCCATGGCTCTATCTCCATAGAACCTGCTTTTGGTTTGATCGCCTCCAGCTCCATCTTCATGGACAACGGCTCCTTGCTCCATCTTCATGGATATTCTAATTCTATTACATTGAACCTATGCCTCTTTTGAAGCTTACAATTTATCTAGAAATAGAAATAGCAACAACAAAATAAAAGGCTAGGGAAACCGGTGCGACTTTCCTTTTCGTAGGATTGAAGTCGCAGCGCCCTTTACATATGCCTTAAAACCAAACCAAACTTAAAATAACACACCAATCTAAAACATTCAAACACAAAATTAAATGCTCTTGGCGCCATGGGAGATAGCGACTAACTTTTGCTGCAAAAGGTTAGTTGAACACACATCCACGCATATATATAACAAAATATAACTATTGGAACCCTTAATTGATTCACACAGTATATAAACTCTTTACATACTGAATTAGAACTCAAAACAGCATCTAACTTCTCTGTCATAGTTCGATCGATCGAAGACCGTTCGATCGCTCGAACCTTCGATCGATTGAACACTGTTCAATCGCTTGAACATTCTATTTCACAGAATGATTAAAAATTTTGCAGAATACGTTAAAATTAAACTTTTAATTTCAAAATACTTTTAAAACTGTGAAACAGAAAACCTGACAAAGAGTCTGTCTCGATCGATCGAACTCTATTCGATCGCTCGAACAACAGAAGGTTTCGATCGATCGAAACCTGTTCGATCGCTCGAGTACAGAGCGTTCGATCGATTGAGACTACTTCGATCGATCGAACCCATCTTGCATCCAATGCAATCACAGATTTGTATACTGCTGTGATAACACTGCAGAAACAGATCTGTGACGATGCAGTTTCGAAAGCAGTTCTAAAATCAACATGCAAATCAAAATAGTGTTCCAAAAAACGCATCTATAGATCCAAACGAGCGTGGCTCTGATACCAATTGTTGGAAAAACAGGTTTAAATGGAAAGTTTAAACGCGCAGCGGAAAAATCAAGTTATGAAACTTTATTGGCATGCCTGGATCTACTACTCGTCAATTCTACAGATACGCACAAGAGGGGACACGAGTTATACCTTAGTGTCTTGAACCCAATTCTGATCTTCAACTTCCAGCAGCCTCCACTAGATGATCTTCACCCTTATGACTCCTGCGGATGCCTGCCAGAAAGACTAGGGTTGGTGGGAACCCTAATGGAGAGGATAGAGAAGGTTTTGGGACTCCAAAACAGTTTCTGCAGCTTCTGACGTTCAAAACGACGAACAACCTTTTCCAGAACGCAGCTGCCCTATTTATAGATTCCCAGAACCGACCTAGACTTCGAGCGATCGAAGTGCCTTCGATCGATCGAACATTCGATCGATCGAACCATCTTCGATCGATCGAACCTTCAGACTTCAATCGATCGAGACATCTTCGATCGATCGAACCTGTCTGGACATCATCCTCAAGCATCTTTCCAAGCATCCTGGCGGATCTAAGAGTGGGACCTCCTAGGCTCTTTATTGTTGGCTCAGACCAGTTTGTTAATTACCATGACCAAACTCTTTGATCAGCAAACTAACTAACTGGTCAGTTAAAGTTTACTCCACTATAAAACGATAACTGAACTCCAACGCAAAAGAACATATCCGAAGCGATAACTAGACTTGTATGGTGTACTAATGTCCCTCTACCGTCAGCATTCGTAATCATATTCAGGTAATCGGATAACTGTTACTGTCAACCTGAATCATGATTACTTCTTGTATTCCTTGAGTCCCATTCACCTCTCATGATTACCAAACATGTTGATAACTCTTATCAACAAGACTGCAGTACTCAGTAATCGACTTGGTGACATTCTCAAGGGAATGCTTACTCTGAAACAGAGGGTAGATTCTATCTTGACAATGCATGTTCACAACCCTATGAACATGACATACCCAAGATACCCAGGTGTTGATCTTTTATAGACCTCACTGATTGGTAAATCAAAGCAGTCATATCCACAGTCTGTGTTCATAATCGTCTCAAGATTGAGAACACGTACCTTATACAAGTTATGAGTTCCTATTGACTGTTTGACAGCCTTAAGCGTCAATAGGAAACTCAGGTCCGTCAATGCACTATAAGCACTAGCATATCAACTAAGAGCTACACTCTAGTGATTGAGATTAATCACTCCATCCAATGGTAGTTAATTATGCTACAGTGTAGACTTGATGAGGTATCCAGTCTCATCATCCACTGTGACACATTCTAAGTATTAAAGAATAGTAATTCGTATCTCACTTGTGTGCATCTCATACACACACGAATTACTTACTATAATACTTAAGGATTAACAATCATCTCATGAAAAGAACATACACAATAAAATGTAAAGCTGATATCCATATATTAAAATGTCAATGTCTCATACAGAAAGTAATGGTTTGAGGGCACAAACCCAACAATAAGTGCATCCCGGGCAGTGGGATGGAGCGGTAGGCGAAGGCCTGCCATGAAGGCGTCCTCGTACAATGTAACGAAGCCCGACTCGTGGAAGTGAGCCCCGTTGTTGTGGACTGACAGAGAGAAAGGGCCGGGAATATCGTATCTCTCCCTGATCTGACCTAAATCAAGGACACACAGGGTGTTGATGATCGACTCGTAGGCGAAAACGACGCCGGGACTGTTCGGTACAAACCCTTCGTCACCCGACCCTGAGACACCGAAGCCACAGGAGAATCCTGGTGCATTTCCTCGTGAGACGCCAAGGCGAGGATCCTTCCCTCACTGTGCTGATCAGAGGGGGCCGAAGAAGGAGGGTTTAGGCTTGTGCTCAGGGTTCCCGAACGTGACTACTCATCCTCCAATTGGGATGACGAGTTAAAGTTAGAGTGGCACATATCTAAGTCTACTGTGGACCTAGGAGGCGGACTGCGACCTAAAAATGGGTCATGGACTCCAAGCCTGAGATATAAGGGAGGTAGATCTAATAACCTGAAGGGAAGGTCGTACAAGACTCTGGATGAAAAGTAACACTCTTTCAAGACTCTCCCAGGGATACCCGTTCGGTCAAATTGCCCTAAAGTACCTCCTGATTGGAAGAAGTAACATAACCTAAAAAAGAAAAAATCCCACGCCCGCTCTGACCTAAGTGGGTTTACTCCCTCCAGGTTCGCTCAGAAAAGAAGAAGAGAATGAAGAACTGGAGACAGAAAGGAGAGACTTACAAAGTTTAGTGCAGAAAAGGGATCGGGAATCTTGCTCGGGATCTTGTTCGCTCTCAAAACGATCGGTAATCTCTATCACTTGGCAGTAGGAATAGAAGAAATGAACAAGTGTTCCTTATATAGGAATAACGGGCGGTCCAGATCAATCAGATCCAACGGCTCAAGAGATTTCCCGCCAAAAACCGTCCGACAGTTGTAGCCTCGGGCACATGAAGGGTCGCCTAAAAAAATGCGCGCATTAAATGCGTGACGTGACGGTCCAGTTACCATGCAACTGTCCGGTTACCTTCGAAACCAACTTCGATGGATCCTGACCAGGCCAACCACTCCCTGACACGTGGCAACACCAACACCCGGGCTCCTCTCTGTACCGGTCGGTTATTCCACCAGGTGATCTGGAAGGTGGGTCCCCCTCCCGTGCATCATTTCTGGAGGGTATCCGGACGGTTTCCAAGGTGATACTGATTTTTGATCCTCACCCGATGAAGCATCCAGTCAGTTCCGAAAATGGGGGACAGCTGATGTGTCCAGGATTATCCAGTCATGAAGTCAATTTGCCACGTCACCGAGATGTCAGCACCAATAGCCCAGCAATCCCGAGTGTAGACACCCCATTTTGACCTGCCAAAAAAAAAAAAATAGCTGTCGCAGCGGGCCCACCAGGCACGCAAATCAAAGAAAGAGCTCTAGAATCCAAATGGGGACCCCATGGGCCAAATCAAAGTCGAATACGGAGACAGAAGCTCGTCAATCGAAAGTTCCAGAGTCCGGGATCATCCGATTACGATAATCGGTGACGTTTTCAGCCAGAATCGAAGTTCAATACAAATTCAAGACCGGAATCAAGTCTGGGACAACCAAAAGTTGAACTCGATTACATCAAAGCTCAACAGGCATCAACACTGGGCCACGGAACTTCAAATCATCAAATTCCGATAACCGACGAAGAATCGGTCTCCGATCGAAGCTTCGGCGCACCGGAATCGAGAAAAAAGGACACGATCGTCAATCCGGAGACACCAGAAGTCCGACTGGACATGATTGACTGAAATACAGAGAAAAACAGAGATTCTGTGACTTGAATCAGTCCAATCGGATAATCGGAGAAGAAACGGTGTTCGATTCAAGTTTTTACGGCTCGATCAACATCGACGATGACATACATGTCAATATCCGGGCTCAAGATCTCTGATCCAACCGTACGGATATAAAGAGGACGACATTACGAGTCCGTAACTTCTTGAATCAGAAAGATCGGACGGTCGGTTCAAAAATAAATAACAATCGAAGTTCCCGGACGATCGGACGATCAAGATCAAGATTGCACCGATCAAACGGTGTCTCACCTACATGGGATCAGAGCCCATGTAGGTTTTGGTTATAAAACCACCGATTTCTTCATCCTCATTTGAATTTCAAAAAAACAAAAGGGGGAGGAAGGAGAGAAGCGGCTGCGCAGAGGTGCTCCAAGGCCCTGTTTGGCTGGTGTTTCCTCCAAAGGCTTTGTTTGTTTGGTTCGTTCGATCAACAAACCTCACCAAGCACAACCACATCACCACCACCACACCACCACTGTCTCCACCACTCAAAAACCATAAACATCACCTCATTACCCAGACCCCCTCAAAAAATCAGCGTCCAAAAACACCCATAAAGCCCAAGATCTGAGCTCAAACCAAACACCCCCTAGCCACTGCGCAGTTTCTGAAAACATAGCCAAACAGGCCCTTACAGGACTCTCTGCATCTCACCTCCCCATCCAGTGGGTCCGCAAGGCCAAGACGAAGCCAACCGTGGTGGTGTCGTCACCAAATCACACCGGAAGCAGCCGCACGCGCCGCCCAAATCTTCCCACGCGCCACCGCTGAACAGATCACACTCCGGCGGCTTTTCCAGCGATCCCCTCCGGAAACCACCACCACCATCCTCATCGTCTGGACCAGACGATCCGGATCCCGGCGGCCTGACCTCTAAAGGCCACCGGAAATCGCCGCACGCGCTACACGCGCTACCAGCACGCCGTTCCGCCTCCCCACGCGCAACCACAGTCAGCGCTGAGTCATCGATGACTCAGCAGTTGACCAGCAAATCAAAGGCCGCCACGTGGCAAGGCTGCTGAGTCATCTGTCCAGTCAGCAAGCCACGTCATCTGCCACGTCATCACTTTCGGTCCAATCATAGACCGACACGTGGCATCACCTGCCACGTGTCATGCCACGTCATCTACCAGGTCATCGCCAAGTCAGCATTGATGGACCAATCATAGTCTGACACGTGTCATCACCTGCCACGTAGCACTGCCACTTGTCTGCCACGTCACCGCCATGTCAGAGTTCGTTGACCAATCACAACCTGCCACGTGTCATTCTTTGCCACGTGTCTATGCCACGTGTCTGCCACGTCACTTCCGCGTCTGCACCAACCAACCAATCAGAGGCTGCCGTGTGTCAACCATCTGCCCAGTCAGCACATCCAGTCAGCGCCGCGTCAGCTTTGACCAGCAAACCAGAAGGCGCCACGTGTCTTTGACTGACACGTGGCATGCTGACGTGGCACTTGGGCCCCACTTTTGGTTTTTCCCAATTTTCTCCATTCCGGGTCCAGATTTCAACAAACGGACACTTGTTCCCAGCTAATTTGGCCGTTCCGGACGCACCGGTCACCTCAGAATTGGCTGAATCTAAATTTAAAGGGCTGTTTGGTATTCTATAAGTCCATTTCAGGCTCTCCCGGCCAGTTCTAACCCCCGCGGGTCCCGCTCAACTCAGCCCGGACCCTTTCCGGCCCGCCTTATGACTATTCTGACTATTTCGGCCCTTCTGGATCCAATTATGACGTCCATTCAAGTCGATTTCGCGTCGAAGTACGACTTTGGTCTTATTGGGCTATTTCTGTTACGTTTCTCGGTTTTCTTTCTCAACAATTACCGATTGGGCTTCAATAGCCCCCTTCTTCACAGGTAATATACGTGTCATGCCACGTCATCTACCAGGTCATCGCCAAGTCAGCATTGATGGACTAATCATAGTCTGACACGTGTCATCACCTGCCACGTAGCACTGCCACTTGTCTGCCACGTCACCGCCATGTCAGAGTTCGTTGACCAATCACAACCTGCCACATGTCATTCTTTGCCACGTGTCTATGCCACGTGTCTGCCACGTCACTTCCGCGTCTGCACCAACCAACCAATCAGAGGCTGCCGTGTGTCAACCATCTGCCCAGTCAGCACATCCAGTCAGCGCCGCGTCAGCTTTGACCAGCAAACCAGAAGGCGCCACGTGTCTTTGACTGACACGTGGCATGCTGACGTGGCACTTGGGCCCCACTTTTGGTTTTTCCCAATTTTCTCCATTCCGGGTCCAGATTTCAACAAACGGACACTTGTTCCCAGCTAATTTGGCCGTTCCGGACGCACCGGTCACCTCAGAATTGGCTGAATCTAAATTTAAAGGGCTGTTTGGTATTCTATAAGTCCATTTCAGGCTCTCCCGGCCAGTTCTAACCCCCGCGGGTCCCGCTCAACTCAGCCCGGACCCTTTCCGGCCCGCCTTATGACTATTCTGACTATTTCGGCCCTTCTGGATCCAATTATGACGTCCATTCAAGTCGATTTCGCGTCGAAGTACGACTTTGGTCTTATTGGGCTATTTCTGTTACGTTTCTCGGTTTTCTTTCTCAACAATTACCGATTGGGCTTCAATAGCCCCCTTCTTCACAGGTAATATCACTCTAACTCACTTTTTCGCTCACTGGGCACCGACCCATACTTCCGGTAAATCTCACTCACTGGGCACCGACCCATACTTCCGGTAACATTCCTCATTCACTGGGCACCGACCCATATTTCCGGTAAATCTCACTCACTGGGCACCGACCCATTCTCCCGGTAAATCTCACTCACTGGGCACCGACCCATACTTCCGGTAACATTTCTCACTCACTGGGCACAGACCCATTCTCCCGGTAAATTTCACTCACTGGGCACCGACCCATACTTCTGGTACACTTTTCACTCGCTGGACACCGACCCTTACTTCCGGCACATAAAACAAAAAGTCAAAAAAATCATAAAAACAAAAATACAAAAAAACTCATCGCACGGTCGATCTACACCAATTTTCACTCAAATCACTTTTCAAAACTCATTACTTCAAAGGTTAAAGCCTAGGACTACACCGTACAGGTTAAAGTTCCTAGCTACACCATCTTTGCTCAAAACACTACTTCACACTCACACGGTCTACATCGACCAACCTTTTTCAAAACACGTGCACACACACACACACTCATACATGTACAAAGCACAGAACTACGTACGGCCTGATTCTCGACTTGAGATACGTATGCAACCCCTCACCTGGGTGCGACCATAACCACATTTTTTTAAACACTTGTACATTCTCACATATTATTTCTTTTACTTATGCCCCATTATCATGAAAATCACTAGAATTGGCAACCATGCTTTGCATGGATGTTCGAGGGTGCCTAACACCTTCCCTCGACATAATCGAGTCCCCGAACCCATAATTTAAAGATCTCTGGTTTTTGCATGGCTATCAAGAGTCACACTTTTAAAGGGCCCACTTTTCTCAAAACTGTTTTCAAAAGTCAAAGATGAATTATTTTAATTGTCTTTGCAGGGGTCCTAACACCCAAAATGTTAGGTGGCGACTCTGAACACTTCAAATTGGCCCTACCATACTCTTTTCATTACTCCCAATAAAAATCAAGTCGCAATTCACCCACTCTCAAAACAAGCCGGGCCCATACACCGACGGCCTGGCCGCTGCCGAGAGCGCGGGCGCGACAGCTGGCGACTCTGCTGGGGATTCTTAAGAGGACTCAGGCCATCACTTTAGTGATTCTCATTACAATGGGGCATTTCTTTTTTTCACTAACAATTTTGTTTTTTATTGTCTTTTGTGAATTTGTATTCTTTTGTACAGGTGTTCACGACTCAGACTGAAATAAAGCTGCAAGGCCAATGCCAAATTTGCAAAGGCCAATGCCTAAATCATTTTGCACACTACACACTAGCATGCAAGCATAACATAACCCTTCCTCAAGAGGAAACCCTGTAAGATTAGATAGGGAGATGAGTATGTGGCATGGCCGTCGCGGTGTCACCGTCGGTACCGCACAGAAAACTCTCCCGCTTGAACCACCAACCTGAGAAAGTGCTTCGGCGCTGGAGGTTTGAAGGTTTGGGGACCGGACCTGATTTAAGTCTACATTAGGCGTCAACCTCTCCACATAGTCACATTTTTACACGTGTGCATTCAAAACCTTTCAAAATACGAAACGACGCCGAAGGGCTGCCCATTCTCACTCGTCCTCTCCTTACATTTTAACAAGGATGGATACACTTTTTCAAATAAAAAAAAAAAACTCATAAACGGCGCCGGAAGGCTGCCAGACTTTTTCCAAACTCGTTCTCACCTTTTAAAGCAAAAATAAAACTCCCCAAGGACAAATCCACTTTTCAAAGACATTTGGTAACGCCGAAAGGCTATCCAGATTCACCTCATGCCTTGGGAACACACATCACACTGGGGCAGTACTCTCCCATCTCTAACGAGTCACTGGGAGAAGAATCCCCATTTCTTTTCTTTGAAGCGACTTACTAACTATACTTCTTCCAACCTTCGTTGCAGGTACACTTCTGGCAGAGGTCAACATGGGAAGCTTCTACATGCTCAGCCTACTCCCGGCATCTCCGACTTCTCCACGGATCGAAAAAGTTTGAATGGACAACCAGTCCAAACAACTCTGACTTCCAAATCCAATTTCCAAATCCAAACATTTATCCTGAGCAGTGCAGATGACAAAAATCCGAGGAGATCAAATCCGAGCAGTACCAGCGCATTCGCGATTGTTCGAACCTTCAAGCCGCTGAACCAATAGGCCCACTTCTACCCATATACACCCACAAGCTCTGGCCGTGCCTAAAACGATTCTCGTGAAGGACCAACGCTCAACCCACTATCTCGAAACATTACTTCTCATCATATGCCACACAGGGGCAGTTTCTCCATACTATTAAATTTATGCTTTGTCTGCTTTGCATAAGTACATACTTTCAAATGAAAAAACAAAAACAAAACTCATTCTTTGCATCATTCAATAATTGTCATCTGCTCTCATTCCTTAAATCTCATGAGTATGTTGGATATGACTGTCTTACTGCTTGTTGAATACGAATTAGACATTGTACAAGACTTCCAGACGTAACAAAGCTATGTTCGATTCTACCTGAAAGTACGACCAACACAAGGTCATGCCGAGAAACGACTCAAGTTCACAAATCGGCCATTTCATCCTCTGACGATGCTCACATCTTAACAAGAATCAGGTGACAAAAGCATACTTCTCTATGACAGCTTGATGTCATCTGAGTACACAAGGACAGAATAAACTGCCGATGACCATTCATGGACAAGAACACCTCAGTCCATTCTCATGATCATGACACACATCGACTGGGGCAGTCTTCGCCCCCACAGCTCAGCAAAAGAGGTCATCACGATCACTGCTGGCCCACATGAGGCCCCTCAATCCTGGCCAGGAAAGTAAATACTCATTCTCAGGATCTCTAACTTCAATGATACATATATGTGATCTCTGAGCCCGACTCGACTTGTGTCAAAATGATTAGAGGCAATCATTTCAGCTATCTATACACTACTTTCCCTCGTTAGCCCACTTGAGCCATACGATGATTTCTTTTCAAACTTAAACCCCTGAGGATCACCCCCTAAACTGGGGCAATGCCAAAAGAAAAAAAAAAGAGAAAGAGAAAGCAAACAAAAAAAGAACTCAATGCAAAGCCGGAGCAAATCCACAAAAGATACGATCCGACTTGGATATATACTTCAAACTGGGGCAATTCTCCCCAGTACATACTTACTCAGCAATGACATACCCCACACTAGATTGGGATGAAGAAAAAAAAAAACAAAAAAAAAAAGAAAAAATCAAAAGAAGGATAGACGCAAGGCATAAGGTGATCTCAGGAATCTCAACCGACTTTTCAAAACAAACTTTGAGCCTTCATGCGATCCTTTCATTTCTCAACCCATGACCCTGGCCTACGTTACAACCCAGTAAAGTCCACTTTGATTGACACAGGCCTTGTTGGGTTCACTAAATCACATACTTGCATCATTCCAAACGACGGGAGTGCCACATACTTTCAAATCACAAGATACACTGAAGCGCAACAATCACATAACCGGATTCGGTGAAAACCCGTGAGGGCGCCGAAGGTAAAAATGGTTTCAGAGAGAAAGAGAGCTCGAGAGAAATCAAATACTAAAAAAACTGAGTCCTTCTGAAGGACGATCACTGGGGCACTGAGCCTATACAGTCAAATACTTTGTCTTCTAGTGCTTAACATGCGATAAGACAGTCAACATCCATTAACTCATGAGCATTCTTTCACAGATGATAGATTCATGCATCATACTCTTGTAAATACGTATACTTAGCAAATCCATTCATATCTTTCAGCATAGCAGACAATGCATACTTTCTATAGCAGGGATAACTGGTTCCGACACTACTCCCAACTTCACAAGCCCAACTTCCAAAGCCCAACTTCTAAAGCCCAACCACTGGCCCAACATGCTTCCAAAGCCCAGCCACTGGCCCAACTTTCAAAAGCATCACCACTAACTGAGCCATGATATCAACCCTTGCTCAGACTCGCCAACTTTACACTGATCCATCTGCTCGGATCCACATATCAAATCGATCTTCTCCTCGGTAGATTGTCAAGAAATCTATCTCTCGCTCAGGTCTAACCGTTCATGCTCAAATCAGGAATCAGGTATGAGACCCTCCAGCGGCATCCTATTCACCACTCGTCATCAGAATCAATCATCAGAATCAGGAGTGAGTCCGTCAAGTGGCATTCTGTTCATATCACCTACCATCAGGTATAAGTCCTTCAAACGGCATCCAACTTATATTGGCATCAAGTGTCAGGTATCTCTCTTACCCTCCCGCACTCTATAGCAATCACGCGCATCGCATTTTGCTATCCTCTTATTTCACAGCGATCACGCCTCACGTGGCACTTCGCTATCTCACACACAGCAATCACGCCCCAACGCGGCATTTTGCTCTCTTACTTCACAGCGATCACGCCCCACGTGGCATTTCGCTATCTCACACACAGCAATCACGCCCCAACGCGGCATTTTGCTCTCTTACTTCACAGCGATCACGCCCCCACGTGGCATTTCGCTATCTCACACACAGCAATCACGCCCCAACGCGGCATTTTACTCTCTTACTTCACAGCGATCACGCCCCATGTGGCATTTCGCTATCTCACACACAGCAATCACGCCCCAACGCGGCATTTTGCTCTCTTACTTCACAGCGATCACGCCCCCACGTGGCGTTTCGCTATCTCACACAGCAATCACGCCCCAACGCGGCATTTTGCTCTCTTATTTCATAGCAATCACGCCCCACGTGGCATTTCGCTATCTCATCCACAGCAATCACGCCTCACATGGCATTTTGCTCTCTCATACTCCCAGCAGTCACGCGTATCGCATTCTGTTGGACCTTATCTCCACGGCAATTACCCGTATCAGACTTTGCTATTCTCGGCAATCACGCGAATCGCATTTTGCCACTCTATAACTTCACAGCAATCACGCCCCGACGCGGCATTTTACTCTCTTATTTCACAGCGATCACGCCCCACGTGGCATTTCGCTATCTCACACACAGCAATCACGCCCCGACGTGGCATTTTGCTCTCTCGTCTCACACTTTTCATCACTCTTATTTTATCGTAGAATGAACTACGCACGGTCTGATTCTCCCGACGGGAGATACGTAGGCAGCTCTAAGAGCTCGACCATACCGTTACTTTTACATCCTCGGTTAAAGTTCGAGATTACGCGACTACGCACTTCTCGACTACACCATCTATCACCATCTCTCGGCTACCCAGCACGAGCTACGCTCGGTCTGATTCTCCTCGCAGGAGATACGTAGGCAGCTTTAAGAGCTCGACCATACCCTTACTTTACCACATTTTCGGTTAGAGTTTGAGATTACGCGGTTATGCACTTCTCGACTACACCATCCCTCTTTTACTCGATTCTCGCATGAATCCCCAACAAAGTCGTTCACCCTTTCTGTTAATGCTCTCAATCCCCAGCGGAACCATTTGCGTACTCTGGTGGTACTCGCATTCACTTGCCTACATTGGCACCTCTCACACTTGCCTACGATGGCATTTCACATTCACTTACCTACATTGGCACCTCATACTCACTCGCCTACGATGGCAATTCACATTCACTTGCCTACATTGGCACTTCACACTCACTTGCCTACGATGGCAATTCACAACCCCCACTTGCCTACATTGGCAATTCATACTCACTTGCCTACGATGGCAATTCACATTCACTCGCCTACATTGGCACTGCATACTCACCTGCCTACTTTGGCACGTCTTTTACTTTTTCTTATCACTTAAAAGAAAAGGGTCAAAATGGGTCGTCTTACTTCTTTGTCATGATTTGCTTCGCAAAACATGACAAAGAGGGGCAGCTGTAGACACCCCATTTTGACCTGCCAAAAAAAAAAAAAATAGCTGTCGCAGCGGGCCCACCAGGCACGCAAATCAAAGAAAGAGCTCTAGAATCCAAATGGGGACCCCATGGGCCAAATCAAAGTCGAATACGGAGACGGAAGCTCGTCAATCGAAAGTTCCAGAGTCCGGGATCATCCGATTACGATAATCGGTGACGTTTTCAGCCAGAATCGAAGTTCAATACAAATTCAAGACCGGAATCAAGTCTGGGACAACCAAAAGTTGAACTCGATTACATCAAAGCTCAACAGGCATCAACACTGGGCCACGGAACTTCAAATCATCAAATTCCGATAACCGACGAAGAATCGGTCTCCGATCGAAGCTTCGGCGCACCGGAATCGAGAAAAAAGGACACGATCGTCAATCCGGAGACACCAGAAGTCCGACTGGACATGATTGACTGAAATACAGAGAAAAACAGAGATTCTGTGACTTGAATCAGTCCAATCGGATAATCGGAGAAGAAACGGTGTTCGATTCAAGTTTTTACGGCTCGATCAACATCGACGATGACATACATGTCAATATCCGGGCTCAAGATCTCTGATCCAACCGTACGGATATAAAGAGGACGACATTACGAGTCCGTAACTTCTTGAATCAGAAAGATCGGACGGTCGGTTCAAAAATAAATAACAATCGAAGTTCCCGGACGATCGGACGATCAAGATCAAGATTGCACCGATCAAACGGTGTCTCACCTACATGGGATCAGAGCCCATGTAGGTTTTGGTTATAAAACCACCGATTTCTTCATCCTCATTTGAATTTCAAAAAAACAAAAGGGGGGAGGAAGGAGAGAAGCGGCTGCGCAGAGGTGCTCCAAGGCCCTGTTTGGCTGGTGTTTCCTCCAAAGGCTTTGTTTGTTTGGTTCGTTCGATCAACAAACCTCACCAAGCACAACCACATCACCACCACCACACCACCACTGTCTCCACCACTCAAAAACCATAAACATCACCTCATTACCCAGACCCCCTCAAAAAATCAGCGTCCAAAAACACCCATAAAGCCCAAGATCTGAGCTCAAACCAAACACCCCCTAGCCACTGCGCAGTTTCTGAAAACATAGCCAAACAGGCCCTTACAGGACTCTCTGCATCTCACCTCCCCATCCAGTGGGTCCGCAAGGCCAAGACGAAGCCAACCGTGGTGGTGTCGTCACCAAATCACACCGGAAGCAGCCGCACGCGCCGCCCAAATCTTCCCACGCGCCACCGCTGAACAGATCACACTCCGGCGGCTTTTCCAGCGATCCCCTCCGGAAACCACCACCACCATCCTCATCGTCTGGACCAGACGATCCGGATCCCGGCGGCCTGACCTCTAAAGGCCACCGGAAATCGCCGCACGCGCTACACGCGCTACCAGCACGCCGTTCCGCCTCCCCACGCGCAACCACAGTCAGCGCTGAGTCATCGATGACTCAGCAGTTGACCAGCAAATCAAAGGCCGCCACGTGGCAAGGCTGCTGAGTCATCTGTCCAGTCAGCAAGCCACGTCATCTGCCACGTCATCACTTTCGGTCCAATCATAGACCGACACGTGGCATCACCTGCCACGTGTCATGCCACGTCATCTACCAGGTCATCGCCAAGTCAGCATTGATGGACCAATCATAGTCTGACACGTGTCATCACCTGCCACGTAGCACTGCCACTTGTCTGCCACGTCACCGCCATGTCAGAGTTCGTTGACCAATCACAACCTGCCACGTGTCATTCTTTGCCACGTGTCTATGCCACGTGTCTGCCACGTCACTTCCGCGTCTGCACCAACCAACCAATCAGAGGCTGCCGTGTGTCAACCATCTGCCCAGTCAGCACATCCAGTCAGCGCCGCGTCAGCTTTGACCAGCAAACCAGAAGGCGCCACGTGTCTTTGACTGACACGTGGCATGCTGACGTGGCACTTGGGCCCCACTTTTGGTTTTTCCCAATTTTCTCCATTCCGGGTCCAGATTTCAACAAACGGACACTTGTTCCCAGCTAATTTGGCCGTTCCGGACGCACCGGTCACCTCAGAATTGGCTGAATCTAAATTTAAAGGGCTGTTTGGTATTCTATAAGTCCATTTCAGGCTCTCCCGGCCAGTTCTAACCCCCGCGGGTCCCGCTCAACTCAGCCCGGACCCTTTCCGGCCCGCCTTATGACTATTCTGACTATTTCGGCCCTTCTGGATCCAATTATGACGTCCATTCAAGTCGATTTCGCGTCGAAGTACGACTTTGGTCTTATTGGGCTATTTCTGTTACGTTTCTCGGTTTTCTTTCTCAACAATTACCGATTGGGCTTCAATAGCCCCCTTCTTCACAGGTAATATCACTCTAACTCACTTTTTCGCTCACTGGGCACCGACCCATACTTCCGGTAAATCTCACTCACTGGGCACCGACCCATACTTCCGGTAACATTCCTCATTCACTGGGCACCGACCCATATTTCCGGTAAATCTCACTCACTGGACACCGACCCATTCTCCCGGTAAATCTCACTCACTGGGCACCGACCCATACTTCCGGTAACATTTCTCACTCACTGGGCACAGACCCATTCTCCCGGTAAATTTCACTCACTGGGCACCGACCCATACTTCTGGTACACTTTTCACTCGCTGGACACCGACCCTTACTTCCGGCACATAAAACAAAAAGTCAAAAAAATCATAAAAACAAAAATACAAAAAAACTCATCGCACGGTCGATCTACACCAATTTTCACTCAAATCACTTTTCAAAACTCATTACTTCAAAGGTTAAAGCCTAGGACTACACCGTACAGGTTAAAGTTCCTAGCTACACCATCTTTGCTCAAAACACTACTTCACACTCACACGGTCTACATCGACCAACCTTTTTCAAAACACGTGCACACACACACACACTCATACATGTACAAAGCACAGAACTACGTACGGCCTGATTCTCGACTTGAGATACGTATGCAACCCCTCACCTGGGTGCGGCCATAACCACATTTTTTTAAACACTTGTACATTCTCACATATTATTTCTTTTACTTATGCCCCATTATCATGAAAATCACTAGAATTGGCAACCATGCTTTGCATGGATGTTCGAGGGTGCCTAACACCTTCCCTCGACATAATCGAGTCCCCGAACCCATAATTTAAAGATCTCTGGTTTTTGCATGGCTATCAAGAGTCACACTTTTAAAGGGCCCACTTTTCTCAAAACTGTTTTCAAAAGTCAAAGATGAATTATTTTAATTGTCTTTGCAGGGGTCCTAACACCCAAAATGTTAGGTGGCGACTCTGAACACTTCAAATTGGCCCTACCATACTCTTTTCATTACTCCCAATAAAAATCAAGTCGCAATTCACCCACTCTCAAAACAAGCCGGGCCCATACACCGACGGCCTGGCCGCTGCCGAGAGCGCGGGCGCGACACCGAGGTGTTCATCAGGACCGCCCGGTTCGTGCCAACGTGCCGGGCATGAAAGGCCATGGCATCTTGTGGACCTGGCTTAACCAGCAGTTTCCTAAACCAGCTACAAGACTGCAAGAAGGAATGTGGCAGTTTCCTAAACCGCTTAGGAAACTCTCCTCAAATCATGCAAATCAATTGTAATCAGATTGGGCTTCCTAATCTGACTAGCTTACCATGTATGGGTGGACTCTTGCACCTATAAAAGAGCCCACCTACCCTGTCTACAGGGATCCGAATAAATCTCTAGCTAACAAGCATAGAACACGAAATTCACCATTGTATGCATATACCCGGCCGGTATTATTGGTAGTGCCGCCCCTCTTTGTTGGCTCACCAGGCCCGCTGGTGATCTGCTAGTGAACGCGCACAGACGCAACTGTGGACGTAGGTCACCTTGTTAACAGGGCCGAACCACACACAACTTGCTTGTGTCTTTTTCTCTCTTTTGATCCTCCTTACCAATTCTCGGCATCATCACTATGGATTGATTGTCTAAAGCTTTTTGCTTTCTATTCTTAGATTCAGTGAATTTCCATAGTTCATATCTTGAATTTTGGTTAAAACCTCATTTTGGATTCATTAAGGTTAAAGGACAACCAATTTTTAACTTATTCAAAAGTTCCTGATTAGTAGAACTTAAGCAAATCAAATTATTATGATATAAAATATCACATTTCACATAACTATTTAATTTTGTTGGACCTAAGACCAAAATATCTATTTACCAAGGACTTTTTTTTTTTTTTTTTACTAAAACTCCCTTATATCTCCTGCCTCAATTGTTTTGTTTAATCAACATCCAACATGGCCGTATTATCCTAAATTTGAGCAGCAATGAAACTTTACACAACTTGATTGGTTAGAGGATATAGCAATAAAGACATCAGAAGTATGAGTTTGTCCATCTGGGAATAGTTTTTCATGGTTCGGTTTTCAAAGGAACATTTTACATGAGATTTTTCCAACAATGGTGGATTGAATGTCTTGAAGCGCTCACGATAGCTCAGAACTAATTAAGATTCTTTTCGATACTCTTCTCTTAATTGATTTCAACGCGTATTGGAGTTGCTCTATTTTTTTCCCTTTATTATTATTATTATTATTATTACATATTTTATCCATGAATATTCAACAAGAGTTCTTCTCTGAATCGTTTCATATTTTGCACTCTTCCAATGATATATAACCGAATATTGTTATCATAGCGAGTATATTGTTCAGTGGCTAGATACAAGTCATATTTGTCCTCTGTGCCGATTTAATAATTAAGATGCCAAAAGTATATAATTTGCTGTGTGTGATGTCATCTATGTGCTGTCTTTCTTTCGTTCTACAGATACAAATATTTAATTTTTAGAAATTTATGGTCTTGTGATCTATGAGCTAGATTGTCTTAAAGTTTTGTGTATTCTGAGATTAAATGATAATAGTAAAAAGCGGGGAAAAAAATTATAGACTCTTCAGTTTAGATTCAAAACTTGTGCTAGTGATGTTGTGTGATGCCCACATCAAATTGCATCTTGCAAAATAGTAGTTTTCCTCTCAGCTAAGCACAGTTTGAATGCATAACATATTTCGATGGCCAAATATGGTGCAGATTGTTCATTTTGAGAAAAAAAGATAATGATATTGTAAACAACTTCTTATATAAAAAAGCAACTTTTAACCGTTAGATAAAAAATGAGGGTAATGAGATATGGTGAGAAGATAGCCATAGATGCTGTGTGGTTAAAATTTTAAAATGCTGCAAAGCAGCTCATTGTTTTGGAGTTCCAGTTCATTTAATATGTTGTACCTATATATCAGAACTTGAAGCATAAACAGGATTACACTAAAGTAATAAATAGGACTTGTTTGGATTGATTTTAGCCATGGCCACAAGGGCACAATGGACATAATTAAATTCATTAAAACCCAAATTTGTTTCCTCACTGTGTTTGGGTGGAAGCACTTCTCGACTTACTTCAACCAAAACGTGCTTCTAAAATTGTACTTAAACCAAGTCCCTTGTGGCCGAGTGGTAAGTTTCTTAGGTGTACTACCCAAGATGTTTAGTGTTCGAGTCATGGGGGGCGTGGCCACTGGAGTATTCACCCGGCGCCTCCAGGCCTCGGGGGATTAGTCGAGGTGCGTGCAAGCTAGCCCGGACACCCCCGATTACCAAAAAAAAAAAAAAAAAAATTGTGCTTATTAAAATTTATCCTAATAGTCTAGTATACGCAGTTTGAGTCCTAGAAGCAAGTTTTGGCCTAAACTGTGCTTAATAGTGATCCAAGTAGTAGCATAGTCCTTTCACACCAGCAAATTATGCTTCAACTTTTTGATCTCACTTGTGTAGTCCCAGTTTTAAAATATATAGACAGCCATAAGTTTAGTTTTTTTGGGATATTGGTTATGAGATTCAATGTTCAATCTGCGGAATATACAAGAATACCCAACTTCCTTGGGAAAGCTAGCCACAATATAAAGCTACATACATTGGAGTGGACTTTCAATGCAAAGGCAAATGATACCATGAAACAGGGGCATAGTGAGTACTTCTTAAGGCCTAATCCTATATTTATAAGCTAGAAGACCTAATTCTATTATTAAGAAATAAAAGCAAATTCGTTTTTATCTATAACTACCTATTTAAAAGCTTTGTAAAACTTGAAAACCAGATTATAACATCCTAAAAACACTCCTAATTTATAGGGCAACCTATCAGGACTTAATTTTATCATCTAAACCCCTATAACCACACAAAAACATACACACAAAACCCTATAAACCTAAAAAAAAAAAAAAAAAACGAATTAAAATAAGAAAATAAAAGAATAAAAGTAAACCCAAACTGGAATTCTTCATATATAGATGATTAAAACGTATTACAAACTAATTCATTCTCTTTGCATAACCATACAAACTATGCTCTTAAAAAGTTTAAAATAATAATGCTAACTATGATTCTTCTCTGAGTGGCATCTGAAACCGGCACAAAGGACAAAAATGACTCGTTTCTAGCCATTGAACAATACATTTGTTGTGGAAGATATGTGAACAAGGCATCCGAGCCACTTCCAACGTCCCAACTCGAATCTCTTCCAAACAGATCACACACTCCTCTTTTATACTCGTATCTTCAACTCTTACCTTCTCCAACTTCTGAATAGATGATTCGCTAGCTGGCCTTAAAACATATGTATCCATGGCATCTGTCACTAAACAGATACGCAAAACAATAGACAACACGGTGGGGCCACTTAAATCACGAGCTTCTTCGTGCATCGTGCGTGCCAAGCATTTGAGTTGGTGCATCATCTCAACCTCAGCTGATTCGGGGACGCCCATACTAGATAGTTCTAAGGACATGCGAACAACGTCCGCGACATCATCTGACAGAAAACGGTCGCGCGGCACCGTGTAGGATTTAATGTGGATGGGACCCACCCGATGATATAAGAATGGTTGATCATCCTGGTATCCATGAGATGGATTGTGAGTTTTGAGAAGTTCTACAGCCCTTATTTTTATGAAAAACATATCATGGCTTGGGGGTGGTGATTGTCTGTTGAAACTTATGCTTGCGCCCTCCTTAACTTCGAATTTACACTCCGTTATTGGACCTCTAGACATCTCAGAAAGAAAGATGATGATGGAGAGACTAGGAAGTTTGGACGTACGGGAAACAAATATATAAATCTGTATGTTTATGTGTATGTATAGGCGGTGGTGGAGATGTTGCCAAAGGTGACCATCAAACATATCCTATATTTATAACCTAATTACAAACCTAATCCTATTAGGAAATAAAAGTAAATTCGTTTTTATCTCTAACTACCTAATTAAAACCTTTGTGTAACTTAGAAACCAAGTTATAACATCCTAAAAACACTCATAACTTATAGGATAACCTATTAGGACTTAAATTTATCATCTAAACCCCTAAAATACTCATAACCATACAAATAAAACCCTATAAACCTATAAAAACGAAAATAAGAAGGAAAAAAAAAAAAAAGATAAAAGAAAAGAAATATTTCCTAAACCAACTAATACTGCTTGAGTTGTGTGTCATCAAAATCTAACATGACTTTACCTCCAAACACAAAAATAAAGGGACAAATAGTTTCAGTGAGTAAGAAGTGATTTGGTGTAATCTTACATGATAATTTAGATGTTTTGGGGAAGCCCCCAAATCCTGCTGACTGTTCATGAGTGTTGAGAGGAAAATCTAACATGCATGACTTTACCTCCAACTAATATTGCTTGACGTACTATTAATACGCATGGACAATCTAGGTGGCTAAGGGTGTGTTAATTGTAATGACATTGTAATCTTCATTTTTAACTTATTTCAAAGATGCTTTCTAACACCACATCTACTTTTTTAAAAATGCAAGTCTTACTTGTTGACACTTTTAAGAGCTTATTTGGGTTTTTTTTTTTGGCAGAATAAGAGACCTTTCATTAAGATATATTTCTAGAATATATATATATATATATATATGTTAGCCCCAAGGCTTTACTCCTTTAGTTTTGATGATTAACAAATAACTAAGTCGCATATCTAATGAACTTGATTGATTAAGAATGCAGAAAGATCAAAGAATTCAAGATTTCATTATGAGCCTTGATGTTTTCAGAACAAAGAATTAAGGCCTATTGAAGAGATATTTGTTATTGTCTTGGGTCAAACTATCTTTTAGGACTCTTTGTAAAGCACTTATTGTTTGTGAACATCATCCTTAGTGGTTCAATTGATTCCATAAAGAAATCAAATCTTAAACCTGAAAAATCTCTTGAAAATGCAGTAAAACAGTCGACTGATCCCCCGATTCAGTCGACTGAAGGGTCCAGTCGACGGTACAGTCGTCTGTGTTGGACAGTATGTTCATTTAGTCAAAACCAGTCGACTGCCACCACGACTCAGTCGACTGATCTCTGTGCCTGTTAAAAATTCTCTGAACCTTTTGAAACTTCAGTCGACTGTCCTGCTAATCCAGTCGACTGAACGACTTCGAGAAACACAGTAACGGCTAGTTAACTGCATTTAATGAAGGCTTTAAATTTCCCACCTACTTCCAACGGTTGGAAATCTTAAAGAAGCTATAAATACATGATTTTGAACTTCTTAAAAGCTCTCTCTTTCTCTTTTTCAATCCAACTTGAATATAATCCATTCATTTACTATTGAGCATTAAGTTTGGTGAGATCATAAAGAATATTGCTCTAGCTATCAATTGTATTCATTGAAGAGCATTTATTGTGAGCTTTATCTTGTATTCATCCACTCTTTGAGAGAGAGTTCTTCTTATTGTATCTAAATTCAATTTGTAAAGGAAGGTTGTGATTAGGGTTGGTGTAACCCTAGATCAAGTGAAGAAGGATTTTCTTCCTTGAGAAGATTGTAAGGGTTTGATCTTCACCCCAAGAAGGTTAAGCTAGTGGAATCCTCAAGAAAGTGTTCTTGAGGGGTGGAAGTAGGGCGCGGTGTGCGGTTTCCCGAACCACCTAAAAAATTCGGTTTGCATTGTGTCTCTTCTTTCTTTCTCTCCTTTGCATTTGATATTTCTATTGGGCATTTAATTTTGAACAAATTTTTAATCTTACTATAAACCTTATTCACCCCCCCCCCCCCTCTAAGGTTTTCACATTTGGGCCAACAATTGGTATCAGAGCCTCGGCTCAATATTTTCTAAATTTAAATTGAGTTAAAGATCAAATGGAAACTACCACTACTAATATTATTTATAGTGAGGGGCAATCATCAAATAGACCTCCTTGTTTTAATGGTTCAAACTATGCCTATTGGAAAAATCGAATGAGAATTTACATGATTGCTCAAGACTTTGATCTTTGGCAACTTGTTGTGAATGGACCTCACATTCCCATCAAGATTATAGATAATGTTGAAATTGAGAAAACCATTGAGGAATACAATGATATTGATAAGAGGCTTATCAAGATGAATGCAAACGCCATGAACATTTTATATTGTGGATTAGACCCAAATGAGTATAACAGAATTTCCTCTTGCGAATCCGCAAAGGAAATTTGGGACAAACTTGAGGTTGCTCATGAAGGTACTAATCAAGTTAAGAAATCCAAAATCAATCTTCTTGTTCAAACATATGAAATGTTTAAAATGTCATCAAATGAAACCATTAGTGAAATGTTTACTCGCTTCACTATTATTATCAATAGTTTGAAAAGTCTTGGTAAAACATACACTAATGAGGAGATGATTGAGAAATTGCTTAGGTCTCTTCCAAAGCATTGGCAACCTAAAGTGACGGCAATCCGAGAAGCCAAAGAACTCTCAACACTCTCATTGGAGCAACTCTTGGGCTCTCTTGTTACACACGAGATGGAGTTGGCGGTGTTTGACAAGGAAGACAAGAAGAAGAACATTGCTCTCAAAATATCTCAAGAAAGTGAAGAGAATAGTGATAGCAATGAAGACGATGAGATGGCTATGATCACAAGGAAGTTCAAGAGATTCTTAAAAAGAGACAAGAACTTCACTAGAAGAACTCCTAAGGCGATAGAAGCTAAAAAGGAACCAATTATATGTTTCAAATGCAAGAAACCGGGTCATGTCAAGGCCGATTGTCCCTTGATGAAGAATAACTACAAGAAAACCAAGAAAAGGGCAATGAAGGCTACTTGGGACGACTCCGATAGCGATACATCAAAAGACGACTCAAGTGATGAGGAAGTGGCGAATATTTGCCTCATGGCACACTTGAGTGAGGTAAATGACCCTACTCCCGATACTTGCCTTGACTCTCAAAAATTTGATGAACTCCAAAATGCTTTTGAAGAGTTGCATCAAGAATTGGAAAAATTGGGAACAAAGTACGTCTCTCTTAAAAAGAATTTTTCATTACTCTCAAATGAATTAGATGATTTAAGAAGTCAAAATGATCTCTTGATAAAAGAAAATGAAGCTCTAATTTCTCTAAAATCTCAAAATGACTTATTGAGAAAAGAGATGGAAGAGCTCTCATCAAATGATTCTACATCAAATGACTTAAAGAGAGAAAATGAGGACTTGAAGAAGCAAGTGGAAGATCTAAACAAAACATTGGCAAAATTCACTCTTGGGGAACAAAATTTAAATATGCTTTTGGGAAAACAAAGATGCGTCTTTGAAAAAGCCGGTTTAGGATTTAATCCTACTTTTAAAGAAAAGAAATATAATAACTTCTTTTCAAAAGGTGCTTCCACAAGCTCTACCAAGATTCATGTGAAAAGCTCACATCAAAATATATTTGTTAAAGCAAATTCCTCAAGTACTTCCAATCCTAATGTGACTTGCCACTATTGCTTAAGAAAAGGACATGTAAACTACAAGTGTCCAAACAAGAGAAAGATCCAAATGGTATGGGTTATAAAGGGAACAACACCTCCCTTTGCTAACAAAGTTGGACCCAACGAATATTGGGTACCAAAGAGGATCACCTAAGTTTGTTTTGTAGGTTTGCCTTAAATCTTCTAGCAAGGATAGATGGTTCTTGGATAGCGGGTGCTCAAGACATATGACCGGAGACAAGTCCAAGTTCTCATCTCTTTCTCCAAAGGATGGAGGAAATGTCACATTCGGAGACAACTCTAAAGGAAAAATCATCGGTATAGGTAATATTGGTAAGAATTCCTCCTTAACTATTGAAAATGTACTTCTAGTTGAAGGTCTTAAACATAACTTGCTTAGCATTAGTCAACTTTGTGATAAAGGTTTTCAAGTTGTGTTCGAATCTAACTATTGCATGATTAAATATGCTCGTAGTGATAAAATCTTGTTTATTGCCTATAGAGAAGATAATGTGTATACAATTGATTTTGATGATATATCATCTCAAGATGTTAAGTGTTTTTCCGCTTTGAAAGAAACAAGTTGGCTTTGGCATAGAAGATTGGGTCATGCTAGCATTGATTTACTTTCAAATTTATCTAAAAATGATTTAGTTAAAGGTTTGCCAAAAACAAAATTTGTTAAAGATAAAATTTGTGATGCTTGTCAACTCGGAAAGCAAATAAAGACATCTTTTAAAAAGAAAAAGGAAATATCTACTTGTAGACCTCTTGAATTACTTCACATGGATTTATTTGGTCCAAATAGAGTTGCTAGCATGAGTGGCAAAATCTATGCCTTTGTCATTGTTGATGATTTCTCTAGATTCTCTTGGGTGTTCTTTCTTGCACATAAGGATGAAGCTTATTCTATTTTCGTTAACTTTTGTAAACGAGTTCAAAATGAAAAAGGTTATGCGATTAACAACATAAGAAGTGATAGAGGCCGAGAATTTGACAATAATGAGATTACCTCGTTTTGTGAAGAAAATGGTTTTAGTCACAATTTTTCGGCACCAAGAACTCCTCAACAAAATGGGGTTGTTGAGAGGAAAAATAGATCTCTTCAAGAAATGGCAAGAACCATGTTAAACGAATTCTCTTTACCAAAGTATTTTTGGGCCGAGGCCACTAGCACTTCATGCTATGTTATTAATCGTGTGGTCATTAGAAACAAGCTCAACAAGACCCCATATGAGCTTTGGAAAGGAAGAAAACCAAACATAAGTTATTTCAAAGTCTTTGGATGTAAGTGCTTTATCTTGAATACTAAAGATAATCTAGGAAAATTTGATGCTAAATCGGATGAAGGCATTTTTCTTGGGTATTCTCAAATTAGCAAAGCCTATAGAGTTTTTAATAAAAGGACATTGGTGGTAGAAGAATCAATGCATGTTGTCTTTGATGAAGCAAATCCTTTTAAGAAAACTTTGGATGATGAAATTGATACTTCAAAGGATATTTCAAATAATGTTGAAAACGATGCTTCAAACTCTCTACCTCTTGAAATCTCTAAGGAAGAATTGCCACCCTCTATTGAACCACCTAGAGTGGAAACTAGAAGTGATCTTCCTTTTGAATGGAAAAATGTGCCTAATCATCCTATCGATCAAATCCTAGGAGATCCTAGTCAAGGTGTTGCTACTAGATCATCTCTTAAAAATATTTGTAATAACTTAGCATTTCTATCTCAAATTGAACCTAAGAACTTTGATGAAGCCGAGAACGATGAACATTGGATCTTAGCTATGCAAGAAGAGCTTAATCAATTTGAGAGAAATAAAGTTTGGACTCTTGTTCCTAAACCTAATGATCATACTATAATTGGAACAAAATGGGTTTTTCGAAATAAAATGGATGAATCCGGCATTGTCATGAGAAACAAGGCTAGATTAGTCGCCCAAGGCTACAATCAAGAAGAAGGTATAGACTACGAGGAAACCTATGCTCCCGTAGCTAGACTAGAAGCTATTAGGATGCTTCTTGCTTTTGCTTGCCATAAAAAGTTCAAACTTTTTCAAATGGACGTGAAAAGTGCCTTTCTAAATGGTTTTATTTCCGAGGAAGTTTATGTCAAACAACCCCCCGGTTTTGAAGATCCACATCATCCCGATTATGTTTTTAAACTAACAAAAGCCTTGTATGGTTTAAAACAAGCTCCACGTGCTTGGCATGATAGATTAAGCAAATATCTTATTGATCTTGGTTTTAGACGAGGAAAAATTGATACTACTCTTTTCATTAAAACCTTAAATAAAGATATTTTACTTGTTCAAATCTATGTGGATGATATTATTTTTGGAGCTACAAATGAAAAAATGTGTGAAGAATTTGCATCTTGCATGCAAAGTGAATTTGAAATGAGTTTGATGGGGGAGCTTAATTTCTTCCTTGGTCTTCAAATAAAACAACTCAAGGATGGCATTTTTATAAATCAATCCAAGTATATTAAGGATCTTTTAAAAAAATTTGGATTGGAAGGTAGTAAAGTTTTTCAAACTCCTATGAGTTCTACTTTGAAACTTGATAAAGATGAAGCTGGCAAGCCTGTAGATTGTAAGCTTTTTCGGGGGATGATTGGTAGTCTATTGTATCTCACTGCAAGTAGACCAGATATTATGTTTAGTGTATGCCTTTGTGCCAGATTCCAAGCTTCACCGAAGGAATCACATGTTATTGCGGTTAAACGTATTTTTCGTTATCTTCTAGGTACTATAGACATAGGTCTTTGGTATCCTAAAAACACCTCTTTTGAATTAACAAGTTTTTCGGATGCGGATTTTGCCGGTTGTAGAATTGATCGCAAAAGTACTAGTGGCACTTGTCATTTCTTAGGACACTCTCTTGTTTCATGGTCTAGTAAGAAACAAAATTCGGTAGCTCTATCTACGACCGAAGCCGAATATATAGCCGCCGGAAGTTGTTGTGCACAAGCACTTTATATGAAACAACAATTGGAAGATTTTGAACTTTACTTTAATCATATTCCTATAAAGTGTGATAATACTAGTGCCATTTGCCTATCCAAAAATCCCATCCAACACTTTAGGACCAAACACATTGAGATCCGTCATCATTTCATTCGCGATCATGTTCAAAAGGGGGATGTCGATTTTGTTTTCATCGACACCGATCATCAATGGGCCGATATTTTTACCAAACCTCTTCCCGAAGAACGGTTTTGTATCATTCGAATGGAATTAGGCATGTCTCGTTTGTGTGATTTATGTTAAATTGGTCTCACTTAACTTCTGTGCTGTTTTTCCCTCTTTGGTTTGCCTTTCTGTCTTGAGAAGTCGACTGGTCCCTCGACTCAGTCGACTGATGTCTTTTGCTTTCTCCTTCATTTTGTTTCTGCCTTAGTCAGTCGACTTAAGGGTCGACTGATATCAGGCTCAGTCGACTGGGCTTGTTCATTTTCGTCGACTGAACCTCTTTGCCTTTTTCTCATCTCTCTTTCGTCGACTGAACAGTCGACTGCTTTTACATCTTTGAACATCTGCCCAACTCAGTCGACTGCTAAGTCGACTGAACCTCTGTTAGCCCCAATTTCTTGCCCTAATTTGAGATGCAGTCGACTGCTTTCCCGTATCAGTCGACTGATCCTTCGTTCTCTATATATATATTCAGTTCATTTTTTTTCCTTCATTCCGGTTTCTCTCTCTGTCTCTCTGGCGATTCTTCCTCCTTCCCTCTTTCTCTTCAATTTTTCTTTAAAACCTAGCCTAATTTCTCATCCTTTTCTCTCTCACTCTCTCCCTCATCATGGCTCCCAAGCTCAAACGCAAGGAACCAGCCAGTGGCTCCTCGTCTGCTCCTCCAGCGACCAAAGCCAAACGGTTCCCTACTCAAGAGGAACAAGAAAGCTTCGACGAGACTTTCTCACACCGTCATGTAGTGTTTGGTAAGATTCTCCCCATTCCATTCTCTAAATCTGCAAATCTCCGTCTTGGTTTTCTAATGGAACGATTAAAATGGACTCTATTTACTAGTCTTAGACAACCTTGCTATCCCACACTTGTTAAAGAATTCTATTGTAATATGGTTCACGGACATCGCACGGACACCTTCTCCTCTTTTGTTCGTGGTGTCCGAATCCGTCTTGATCCTGACTCTGTGTCCGTCATTCTTCATATTCCCCAAGGTGACATTAGAGAATTTAACACTAATACATGGAACCAAGGGCATGGGTTCGACCCTCTCACTGCTTGCCGTCTCATTACCGGCAACAATGAGCTGTCGTATCCCGCAAAGCCTAAAGCGTCTGCTTTAACTTTTGAAGCCCGTCTTCTACACCACCTCCTTACCTACACTCTTCTTCCCCGTGCTGGAGGACGGGATTCAGTGTCTTTTTTGGATGTTTTTATAATTTGGTGTATTCTTGAGAATAAACCTTTTGACCTTCCTTGGCTTATCTGTCGCCACATTGGCGAATGTCAAAAGAAGTCTAAGACCAGCTCTTTGCCTTATGGGTTTGCCTTGACGGCTGTTTTTCGTCATTTCAAAGTCCCTCTGGAAGACGAACTTGACCGTCACGACCCTGCTCCTACAGATTTCTATTCCTCCACCATTCTATCCCTAATGGGATACAAACTTGTCGGGAACGCGTTTGTTCCCAAAGTCACTCCTGCTCCTCCTGTTGCTCCTACTCCTGTTCCTCACATTTCTGATACTCAAACTCCTCCTCCTCCTCCCTCATCCTATGCTCCATCTTCTTCGTCTGCTCCTCCTCCTCCACCTTCTACACATACTGACTCACCACCTCCAGATGTCTTGGAGCAGTTATCTGTCATTTCTGCTCAGGTGTTGAGCCTCTCCGCTTCTATATCCTCTCTCGCCTCTTCTCACTCTCAGGCCTTTGAGTCTCTTCAGGGCTCTATCTCATCTGCACAGCAGCAGACTATGGAGACACAGCAGCGAGCCATAGAGTCCTTACGAGCTGATGTGCTTGAGATTGGGGGCTCTCTGGACACCTTGCGTACCTCGACTGCTGCTACTCAGGAGCTTGTCGATCGTCGCCTCTCGTCTCTCCAGTCTTCCCTTGATGATGTTCGTGAGGAGATGCGCGTGATACAGATTCGACTTGGTATTACTCGATAGTGTGTTCTGTAGGGTGATTGGATGGGCAAATTGACAGATAGATAGACAGTTATCATTTTTGGCTAAACTCAAAACTCATTGTGTATGTTGGATAGCTATATGGATATCTTGGTTATTTATTTTGTTTGTTTCCTTAAACCTTATTGCAAGTAAATGTAAATTATCATCTTTTGAACCATTTCCCCATATGTGATGTTTATTTCTATTCTACCTCAACATCCATGTTTATTGTTTTTCCATTGCTCGGGGAGATGATATAGATTTTTCCGATGATTCCCGACACGTCTCCTCCACCCTTGCATCAATTTAGGGGGAGTTTTGCTTCCTTGCTTCCTTGTTTTTTTTTTTTATGATGCCAAAAGGGGGAGAAAATGGTGTTGCATTGTGATTGCATATGGTTATGAATGTTCAGTTTAGTGAATTAATTGCTAACAATTTATTTTCTTTTTTTCTTGATTTCTCTCTTACATAGAATTTCTTTGTATAAGGCAACTAGTAATTTGTCATCATCAAAAAGGGGGAGATTGTTAGCCCCAAGGCTTTACTCCTTTAGTTTTGATGATTAACAAATAACTAAGTCGCATATCTAATGAACTTGATTGATTAAGAATGCAGAAAGATCAAAGAATTCAAGATTTCATTATGAGCCTTGATGTTTTCAGAACAAAGAATTAAGGCCTATTGAAGAGATATTTGTTATTGTCTTGGGTCAAACTATCTTTTAGGACTCTTTGTAAAGCACTTATTGTTTGTGAACATCATCCTTAGTGGCTCAATTGATTCCATAAAGAAATCAAATCTTAAACCTGAAAAATCTCTTGAAAATGCAGTAAAACAGTCGACTGATCCCCCGATTCAGTCGACTGAAGGGTCCAGTCGACGGTACAGTCGTCTGTGTTGGACAGTATGTTCATTTAGTCAAAACCAGTCGACTGCCACCACGACTCAGTCGACTGATCTCTGTGCCTGTTAAAAATTCTCTGAACCTTTTGAAACTTCAGTCGACTGTCCTGCTAATCCAGTCGATGGAACGACTTCGAGAAACACAGTAACGGCTAGTTAACTGCATTTAATGAAGGCTTTAAATTTCCCACCTACTTCCAACGGTTGGAAATCTTAAAGAAGCTATAAATACATGATTTTGAACTTCTTAAAAGCTCTCTCTTTCTCTTTTTCAATCCAACTTGAATATAATCCATTCATTTACTATTGAGCATTAAGTTTGGTGAGATCATAAAGAATATTGCTCTAGCTATCAATTGTATTCATTGAAGAGCATTTATTGTGAGCTTTATCTTGTATTCATCCACTCTTTGAGAGAGAGTTCTTCTTATTGTATCTAAATTCAATTTGTAAAGGAAGGTTGTGATTAGGGTTGGTGTAACCCTAGATCAAGTGAAGAAGGATTTTCTTCCTTGAGAAGATTGTAAGGGTTTGATCTTCACCCCAAGAAGGTTAAGCTAGTGGAATCCTCAAGAAAGTGTTCTTGAGGGGTGGAAGTAGGGCGCGGTGTGCGGTTTCCCGAACCACCTAAAAAATTCGGTTTGCATTGTGTCTCTTCTTTCTTTCTCTCCTTTGCATTTGATATTTCTATTGGGCATTTAATTTTGAACAAATTTTTAATCTTACTATAAACCTTATTCACCCCCCCTCTAAGGTTTCCACATTTGGGCCAACAATATATTTTGTAGAGATTTTTCAAATGGTTGTCTAGCATTTGGTATTGTTGTTGAAATTAGAGCGTTATACATATAAATATAAAAAATAAAAATAAATAAATAAATAAAACTTTCTTTTTAATTAATCTCTTTTTTCAGCATTTTAAAAAATACGAATCTGTAAAAAGTTGATTGGCAATCTAACTAACTTTTTCAATAATTTTAAATAATTGGTTTCCAAACGGGCACAAAGTGAGAGATGGTGGTTGTCTATTAGGACATGAATTGGGTGTCAATGGAACCCATGCTCCTTGACTTCGACAATAAATAACTCGCACTTGATCATGTTTCTTCTCGGTGTCTACATTCTCTTACATTTTTTTTTTCTCTTCCTCTATATCAAAATTATATTATTATCGATACATGTACTTTGGGACCAAGTAAAGAGAGAACCAAAGTCTTGTTTGGAGAAAAAGTTTCAATACCCAGGTGCTCTTTCTAATGGAAGGCTGCCCTATCTATCAAATTTGGGAGAAAAAAGGCCATGTTGGATATTGTTAATGACAGCCATGAATTCTCTAGCTATGGCTCACCCATATGCAAATATATATGAACAATTGGAAATTTAGATCTCATACCAGAACTAAGGAGATTCAGAATAAACTCAAACATTATAATAGGTTCACCAAAATTGGGATCCATTCAGAATATATATATATATATATATATGTATATATACATATATCCAAAAAATCTTCAGAGAGGGCGTCTTTTCTTTATTAAAGAGAGGGCTTCTGTTTTGGCCGTCGGATCGTGTTTAAAAACTATGAAATAACTAAATTGCCCTTAATGAAAACACGATCTGACGGCCAAATTAAACAGAGGTCATTTCTTTATGGGAAAATTACACTAACACCCCCTGAGGTTTGGCATTTTGTCAGAAACCTCCCCTGAGGTTTCTGACATGACATTGACACCCCTTGTCAGAATTGTCTGCTTAATGGGCGTTAACAACAAATATAAAAAGACAGTTCTACCCTCTTCTGAGGGTGAACAAAAGCCTAAGTACATTCATATCCCTCATATATTTCTCTTGAGAAAAATTCAAAAATTCAGGAATGATCAAACAATGTAGGGTTTCTCTCAAAATCTTCAACAAAGGGTTTCGATCATCTAAGGAAGGATCACAAAATCTTCAACGAAGGATCTTTTTGGGTTTGATTGAAGTGCTTGAATCCATCAAAGGGTTTCGATCATCAGTTAGGGTAAGTTTTCTTTCGAACATTAAAGGGTTTCAATCATCAATTAGGGTTTCGTTTTACAGCTTTTCAATTTAGGGTTGTCGATCATCTGTTAGGGTTTCGTTTTAGGGTTTTTCAATTTAGGGTTTTCAATCATCAATTAGGGTTTTGATCCTCTGTTCCAATAAATCATACAAGTCTTCCCAATTTGCTCTTCTTGAATCACTTGTTCTTCAAGGGAGGGGATGGGTTTTGAGAAATTGTTGTTAGAGAGAGAGAAGATTACCGTAAGGGCCTCGTTCATGGTGATCGGAGCATTAGCGGCCGCCATGGTTGACGAGATCGAACCTTCGAGGTCACAAACTCAAATCTGTGTATTGATTGGCCAATTGAGAGTCAACAATGAACTAAGAGTGGGAGTGAAAGTCGATCCAACTTCACACCAATTTGGATTCTAATTTGGGATTTTTAAAGCCCTAATCTTCTATTGTCATGGAGTTTTTCTAATTTGGGGAGAAATTAGCAAAGTTATTAATGATGAGTTCAAATTCGAGGCTCAATGTTGTGAAGCTTAACGAGTTTAAGAGAAATTTGGGTTTTCCGATGATTTGTTGATTCGGATTGTGCCCAAATACCCATAAATGTTTCGGATTGTAAATTAAAGTGGGAGGCGAAGTTTGATGGAGATTGAACTCATATGGTAGAACCCAGAATTTGTTGTTTCTACAATTGAAATGGAAGCTCAGAAATAAGGTTTTGATCCGTGTTTTTCGTGTTCGTTGCCTTCGAGTTGGGTGTGAGTGTAGCAGTGAGATGAGTTGGGTGGTGAGAGTGTGGTGTTCATAGAAGACTCTCTTTTCTGTGTGTATATGTATGTGTATATATATATATATATGTGTGAGTATGTGTGTGTGAAGGAAGGAGAAGATAAGGGCATTTTGGACATTTTAAAAAATTAGCTAGCTAATGTCAGTCATTTTTTAACGTTAGTTAACGACAGGGGGTGTTAGTGTTACCAACCACAAACCTGAAGGGAGGTCAGTGTAACCTAAAAAACCTCAGGGGGTGTGAGTGACAAAGTGCCAAACATCAGGGGGTGTCAGTGTAATTTTCCCTTTCTTATTAAAGAGAGGGCGTCCTCTCAAGAGCCTGACTGATACATATATATATATATATATAGTACTAATAAGAATACGGTCAGACTTTTAAGTGAATTGGGTAAAGTAAACATACCAATGAATATTGTTTTTTTTTTTTTTTTGCCTAAAATAACCCGTGGGCTGTGCCCCACTGATCCACGGGTTCTTTTTAGGCAAAATATATATATATATATTCACTAAGTATATTCACTCTACCCTGTCCACACAAGAGTCTGAATAAGAATAAAACCATCTTAGTTATCCTAAGTTCTAACAAGCTATTCACTAGTAAAATGAAGCCTACTGAAGTTTTTGCTCTAAAAATGAATAATGCTAATGAGGGCAGCAATGGAATATATTAGACTTATCACTAATTTTGGTGTTACGGTATCCCAAACCAATCTTATTCATGACGAATACTTACTCCGTTTTTCCAACAATCTCAATAGAGGACCCTCCATGGGAAAACATAATGATAGAAGTTTGATCTGGAAATTCCTATCAAAATGAGCAAACTCAAGATGCAGTAATTGGTTTATGTGACTATCATATTTGGAAGAAAAACCATAACTCTGGGTACTAAGCTTGGAATTTCGAAAACTTTAATATTTGAAATTCCTTGAGGATTTCTCTATTGATGGACTTTATGCCCTGTTTTGTTTTGTTTTTTTTTTTTTTTTTTTTTTTTCGTATTTTTTATTTCTCAAATATTTTTCAGTGAACCTGAGAAACCACAGACCTTTAGTTAATGAATCCATAGGTACCACAACTTAACTAAATGCTTCTACCTTTATAACCTTTCATAGTATAAGTGGAAAAAAAAAAACATTATGTACAAGTAAATGCAAACCGGAGTTCTTCATATATAGATGATTAAAACGCATTACAAATTGATTCCTTCTCTGTGCATAATCATACATACTGATACACCCAAAATCAGCCCATGTCCGAGTGGTTCTATTCTGCAACTACTGATAAGCATTATTCCGAGCGGTTTGGTCCACCTGATGCCTCCCGAGCGGTTCATCCACGACCCGGCCAACAGGTCGGGAAGACCGCACAAGCACATCCCACAGCGGGAACAGCTCATCCGGCCCCACAGGCATGATCCCGAGCATTACAGGCAGTTTCTTACTCAAGCTAGAAGACTAATGGAAAGTGCAAACTATCTCCTAATTTAATTAGGAAACCCCACAATTAATGTCAATCTATATCAATTGGATTATATTTTCTTAATCATGTATGAGTAGGTCTCTTACATCTATAAAAGAGACCTCGATCTCACCCCCCATTGAAGGGGCCGACTTTTCAGTCTAGATAGCACCTCTATAGAATTCACCATTGTACGCATATACCCGGACGGTATTACTGGTAGTGCTGCCCCTCTTTGTTGGCTCACCAGGCCCACCGGTGATCTGCTAGTGAACGTGCTCAGACACACACGTGGACGTAGGTACCTCATTAACATGGCCGAACCACATACAAAAAAACCAGTCTCTCACTCTCTCTCTCTCTCTCCTTAAACTACTTTACTTTACTCTTACCAATTTTCGACATCATCACATACTATGAGGGTGTTTGGAAACCAAAGGGAATGGACTTTTGGAAGAAGAAGTCCATTAACGGAAGTGAAATCCGTTTGGAGAGATTTGAGCATAGACTTCTGGATAAGAAGTGGATCTTCAGAATGCCCATTTCGAGAAGTCAAAAATCCTGACTTCTCAAAACTGTGATTTTGCACTTTCCCAGAGTCAAGAGCTTTATACACAAAATTACACATTTATCCCTTGTTTTTAGAATTAATGCCCTCTTTATCCAAATTCCAATTACATAGCCTAGCTGAATCTCTATTATTTTATAACTCCTATTGAAAATAAGTCATTAAACCAACATTGTAATTAAAAGTGTTTTTTCTTATAGTTTTTTTTAATATATATTTTTCTGTGCCCAATTTTAGTTAATTTGACATGTTAATTTATTTCAGCTAACTATTTTGCAGTCTAAAATTATATACTATAATATGTTATATCCATTTAGTTTTAAATTCATGGCTAAGGGTAATATTTGTAAGTAGGTATAAGTTTGTACTTTTAAAAAGTTGCCACCAAACATCACATTTACATACACTTTTTATTTAAAAAACACTCATTCAGCAAACAAACTCTTCTTTTAAAAAAAGTCAATTTTGAAAATTCCATCTTCAGAACTCCATTCCGGAAATAGACTTCTGTGTGAGAAGTTATGCCAAACACCACCTATGTCATTTGGAAGTACTAATTAAAATAATAATACTAACTATGGTTCTTTCTCTGAGTGGCATGTGAAACCGACACAAAGGACAAGTATGACTTGTTTCTAACCACTGAACAATACACTCGATATGATAGCCGTGCGAGCAGGGTCGGCCCTGAGATTGTGAAATTCTCATGAGGCCCTAAGCGAAAAAAATTTTTAGGCCCTTTATTGGTCTTGTTTTCATATATAATACATGTATATATAAGGCCTTATTTTTTTTAGGCCCTATTTTTATATATAATACATGTATTTTGGTCAAACAATGCCTTATTTTTGGTCCTCTTTTTATATATAATGCATGTATATCTAAGGCCCTATTTTTTTAGGCCTTATTTTAGCCCTATTTTTATATATAATACATGAATTTTGGCCAAACAAGGCCTTATTCCAAGGCCAAACAAACTCTAATTATTTGAGACCCCAAGCAACCGCCCAGGCCGCTGGCCCAAGGGCCGGCCCTGCATGCGAGCACGGCATCCGAGCCACTTCCAACCCGACTAGAATCTCTTCCAAACAAATCATACACTCTTCTTGTATACCCTTATTCTCAACTCTTTCTTTCTCCAACTTCTGAATAGATGATTCACTCGCAGGCCTTAAAACATACGTATCCATCGAATCCATCACAGCCCTTGAAATTCCTCATCATCAGTCACCAAACAGATACGCAAAACAATAGGTAACACGATGGGGCCACTACTTAAATCTCCGGCTTCTTCGTTCATCGTACGTGCCACGCAATTGAGTTCATGTATCATCCTAAGGTGATCATCAGCTAATATTTCGGAGAGAGTAATACTTGGGGCACAATCAAAGCCACAACCTTTTTTGCACAACCTTCATTTTGTGTTTATCTCTCTCTTGATGAGTCCCACAATGCCAGTGACCCCACAGTGTCCACTAGGAGAGAGATAGACACAAAATGGAGGTTGTGCAAAAAAAGTTGTGTCTTTGGTTGTGCCCCAAGTATTATCCTTTCGGAGACTCCCACACTAGACAGTTTTTGTCCTAGGGACTCGACATCATCCGCGACATGATCAGTGGATAGAAAACGCTCGCGCCAGAGGCGGATCTATATAAGGGCAAGGGGGGCTCAAGCTCTCTCTAAGTTTTAAATTTTTTTTTATATATCCTGTAAAAAGAAAGTTATATTTAAGTTAAGCTCTCCTAAAAATTTTATTAAGTCCCCTATTCTATTAGGCCTCGTTTGGCAGGCCATATAAATATGGCGGATATGACATAATAAGGCAGAATCAGATAGATAGTAATTCTGTGCGATAAGTTGTTATGATGTCCTGTTTTTGGAACATGCCCAAATTTATGTTCTAGATAATAACTAAATTATTATCCTGAAGGAAAAAAAGAGATTTGAAAAAAAAAATAATAAATAAAAGTAGATCTGAAGGGAAAAAAATGAATCTTTACAAAAAAGAAAAAAGAAAAAAAAATCTGAAAATGAAAAAAATCTTTTTGTCCCAAGAAGTTATCTCAAACTTCTAATCTCAACTAATATTCCCCCTCCTATGGGTTAGAGTTATTGCACTCTCTATGAGACAAAAACCAAGTTCAGAATTATTTTATCATGTCCGATGGTGCCAACAAACGTTGGATAAAAGTTATATGCCTATTATGGTTTAGAGGTTGTGTTATGGTAATTAAATTAGGAAATTCTCTCTGTCTGAAAAAATAAATAAAAAAATCAATAAATTTTAAAGAACTTTTATTTTGCTGTAGGTAGTTTTACATGAACTTGGATTCTCTAGAGTCTTTTAGAGTCTTGTACATAATAATTATTATAAGTAGGGTGACATTTAGAAAGATTACTTTATTATGAGGTCCAAAACTTCTAAAATATTATCATGAGTTTTTATTCCATTGGATGATCGCCTGTTATGGTTTTACGAGTTGAACCACTGAACAAGTCCTTACAAACATATTCATTAAGCTAGGGTTCGGCTTGGCTTGACTATGCTTGTGTAATACGTTTGCCAAGCTTAAGCATCAAGCCTTAATTTCAAGCTTGTTTAATAAACAAACCAAATCTACACTTACATAAACTCAATTTGATAGAGCTCGTGAATATATTTGTACAAGACTCGTAAACAGACTTATCAAAAAGCTAGTTTAACACACTTGTTAAGAACTCATCTTGTTAATTTGTTATTGACTTGTTTAGATAAATACATATTTGACTCATTTATACAAGTCTAGTTACGTTAAAAGTTGTTTTTTTTTTTTTTTGCTAAGATGTTAAAAGTTGTTGCACAGACTACTGTTCATGCAAGTGAACGACAAATCTTGAAATGCTCATTTAATAAAGACTTAACTACATTTTACGTCTTCTTAGTTTGTCTTTTATGTTAATTTGGTTCCTATAATTTAGAAAGTGTCATTTTAGTCCATATAGTTTTATGAGTGTGTAAATTTATTTCCTCAAAACACTTTTTGTGACAAATTTTTACTTTCAGTGACAAAATTATTTGTCACTAAAGGACTTATTGGACGTATTTGACACACTTATGAAACTACAGTGACTGAAGTGACACTCTCTAAATTACAGGGACTAAACTGACACAAGTGACAGTGACACTGTCTAGATTACAGAGACTAAACTAACACAAGTGACAAACTACAAAGTTGTAAAATGTATTTTAACCTTTAATAAAACACGCCAACCTCAAGCTTACGACTCGATTTTTTTAATAAACAAGAATGAATGAATTTCAAGCTCATTTAAGAAACAATAATACTAGATATACACATTTTTCTACACACTTTTTGACACACTAGGCTTTAAATGCATGTACATTGTGTTGTTTGAATTTTTCATACTTTTCTGTGTATTCCTCACACAATACAGGGTACATGTATTTAAAACTGTGTGTCAAAAAATGTGTAGAAAAGTGTGTGAATGTAGTAGTGCTCTTTAATAAACTATCCACAAACATACATAAACTTGATTCGTGTAAACCACTGGCGATTTATATCTAACATCTTCAAGTAAGACAATAAAGTTCCAAAAAGGAACCATTGAATCACTAGCATGTTCATAAAACTCTTGTATAATTTTCTAGCTTTAACCACACCACAACCACAGTGCACTTATCGGTTTGATTCAGTAGCAATTAAAATTTAAATTCTTAAGCATTCTTTTCCAAGGTGAAAAGGTAACAACATTGAACCTGCAAGCTCAAGCACAGGAGAAGTTTTGGTTTTAAAAAAAATGTTGTTTCTCTGTAGGCATTAATAGACTAGATGCTATAGAAATACCCAAGAAATGGAGAAATATAAAGTGGTTGCAACTTGAGAATGGTCTAAATTCTGGAAAAATAATACCCCTATTACTCTCCTTGGATAAATCTGGAAACACATAGATCTCGTAAGCGTTTTGTCACTTTTAGGTGGAAAGTACATTTAAAAAAAAAAAAAATTACAAAACTATCTCCGATTACACGGCTCTACCATGCCGCATGATGCCAGGACCACCAAAAATCCAGTTGAAAATCTTCTGAGAGCCACTCTCACTTTCTTCAACTACTAGCTGCCTTCCTCAAAAGCTCGGTTGTGATTAGCCTGCAAAATATTTTGGCTCCCAGTAAATAACTCACTCTCTGTTAAAATTGAAGCCAGCAATTACCATGATATAAAGACAGTTACTATGAATTTGGACTTGTCACAAATTAACACACAAACCATACTTCCTTTACGGGGTAAAAAAGCGAAAAACAGATTCAAAATTATTCTTCTTCTTTCATTTGCACCACCAACTCTAAGGCTTTGTTTGGTTCATGAATTGCGTGTGGGAAAAGATAAGCGAAAGGAAAACAAGATAGAAAATGAGCCCCATCCGCAAGGTAAAAAGGAACTAGTTTTCCATCTTGTTTTCCTTTCCCATTTGGCCATTTCTTTTCCCTCATGAAATCCATGAACCAAACAAAGCCTAAGAGTCAAAGGAGAAACAGAAAAGATTTTTTCACTCGTCTGCAACCAGAAAAATGCATGCCTACGTCAAAGAAACGAATAGCAACAACATTGTTCCTGTTATTCTGGTCTGTTTGATTTTCCCTAAGGTATATGTGTATTTGGGAGTTGGGACTAAAGATTCCTTATATCAGCACTAACGTGGCTACATGAAATAAAGAGATGCTGCAAAGAGAAATTATAGAACGGTATGGACAATAGAAATTATAAAACAGTATGACCACAAAAAAGGAACAGAGAATAGATCCCTCAGTCACTCTCTAATCCCGTCCTTGAACCAGTAGGCAAATGGTGCATGCAAAGCATTTGGGCACCAGAAGGCAAATGATGTCTTGAACTTAGATCCCTCAGTCAACGTCTAATCCAGTCCTCGAACCAGTAGGCAAATGATGTCTTGACCTTAGATTTGTCTGGGATATAATATTGTTTTGTCTTTCCAGGAAAATAGAGTATCAATAACACTGATTTGACTATTACACAATGAATTATCCTCCACCTTCTCTCTCAATTCCCATTTACACCCTAAACTTATACCATCTAGCTAAAATTCTTTATGAGGCAACATTATAGCCCATGAACAGAAAAATACAACGAAATTGACTAACACAACTGATTACACTTGCAAGTAGATAAGAATATACTGCACCTGATTACAGGCCATGCAGAATACAATGAAAATTGATTAACATAAAGAATGGTCTGGTGTTCATGCAATTCAAACTTTAGAAGAATCTAAACACATCTAAACTTTATTCAAATTGCATCCACAGTTGAGATTTATGCTTAATGTTACTTACAAGGGCAATATGAGAAGACCCTTGTTGATGCAGAAATAGTAGCAAGTACAAGTTCAGATTACACACCTTTCACCTCCATCCTCAAAGCCTCAATTACATTTGCCACTGAACAACACACTCTTGCCTCCACAGCTAAAGAACTACTAAGCTCCCCTAAAGACCTCAGCTCATCATGAAATTCTGGATGCAACACCAAGGAAGAGAAATGCTCGTCCAAAAGCAACCCAAGACATTTCACAACATCTTCAAGGGTCGGGACCCATTCACAAGCTCTCAATCCCAATGTAGACGCAGCTTTAGAACACGGACCAGCTTGAGGAAACTTCTCGTACTTCTTCAGCCACTTCCCCAAATACTGAATCAAACTCTTCAACTCCGAACCGTTCAACTTACTCAAACAAGACGAAAGAATCACATCGTCAAGATTCAAGGATGCTAATAAATAATGCAAGCACAGCTCTGAATCAGAAAACTCGTCATGCGCAATCATAAGCAAAATCGCGGCCTCCTTTGCCAACTTTTCCCCAGTCATTCTTTTTTGCGTCGCCTTATTTATAGCCATTAATGCTTGGCTCTCCCACTCTTTCCTCACACTAACCATTGTACCAAGTGCATTATCAGGAGGAGAAAGAAAATACTTGAAAATGCCAACTATATCAGAGGTATGAAGATCTGAAATATGCATTACGCATAAACTAATCAAATCCGACCTCTTCTTCTCAATCAGATTATAAACTAAATTCGAAGAACAAGAATGGTCAATAAGGCCATTAACTATAAGGGTTTCCAAAAACACCCAAAGCTCCAAAACAATACATGCCTCTAAAACCAAACCAACAACCTCTCTACCCATGGAAAAACCGAGCTTTTCGATCAACATTCGAGTGTAATCCTCGTGAGAGGGACCGACACCAATTGAAATCCCAATTCTGTTCCTATTCTCCCCCAAATACGAATTTAAAATACCAATGAACTCAACTTTATCAAAAGTTTTTAGGTTTTTCATCTTTCTCTTCAACAATTTGAAGAACTTTTGCCCTGAATTGATGATATCGATATCGTTTTTTGAGATTTTCCACCCATCGACGCGATTGATGAGTGGTGTCTCGTCGTTGTCGTTTGAATCGTGGATTAGGGTTTTCAAGCTGACTAAGATTGGGTCTGGGTTCAGTACGATAGGGTAGTTTGATTGAGAAGTGATTGGTGATGGATTGGCCGAAGCCTTCATGATTACTTCGAGCAGAGACATTGAACGAACGGGAAAATGAAATTTAGAAATTTTCACTAAAAATCAAACAAACCCCTAAACCTTGATATAGAGAGAAGTTTGGTGAAAAGTACAGACCTTGGAATGACGGCGGCGACGAGCAGCGAGAGGCGGCGGAGGAGAGAGCGAGAGAGATAGATTTGAAGCCCTAGGTGATGAGTTTGGCGCTGAACAAGAAAGAACAAGAGCGCGAGTGAATTGTTTTGGTCTTTTAATTGGAGTTGGGCCGACCAAAACAAGAATTGGGCTTGGGCCTACACTCCCATTGAAATGGTTGGCTTTGTATCGTTTGCAAATTACTGGGCTTGACTTCCCAGTTCCTACATATTATTGGTTTTGACTTTTGTGTAGCTTAATTAGATATATTATAGCTTTTAGTTTTTCAAATTATAGCTTTTAAAACTCAAAATAAATTGGAGAACTTCGACCATAGCCCCCTCAAATAAAACCCTTCCAAGCTAAATTCATACTACTTTTCTTTAACTAATTAGTTCTTTTTATGCTTAAACAACTTCAAATTGCTATAATGTTTGTTCTACAAGTCCCTTTTTTTTCCCGTAAAATTTGATATTTTGAAAATCAGCAAAATAAGAAGTATCAAACGAGAATAATATTGGCCATGAAAATACTGCGGAAAAAAACTAAAACTTAGACAAATATGAAAAGCTGCAAAATTTTTATTTTTTTTTCATAAATATAATAAAAACTTATTTATTTCGTAAAATTGGCACCATAGATGCACACAACTAAAAAAAATGTAGGAAATAAAAACAAAAATTCACCCAAAAAGCCCAAGAATTGACAAAGTTGTGGTGGTTTAAAGTTGACAGATAAACAGAGATATACTATTATCTGTTAGATAGATAAAATCTCAAAATCAATTTATGACTTTTTTTTTTTTTTTTGTAATCTTTCAAGTCCAATGCGTAGGTCTCAAAGAAATAAATCAAATACAAAATGAAAAAAATCATCCCAAAAGACCAAAAAAAGAGAAAATTATGGTCATTTTCGTAAATATTATGTCTGTCAACAGATACTATTATATATTTTTCAACAAACAACATTATTTTTCGTCATCTGTTAGAGGGGCTATCGATGGGACAAAAAAAAAATGGGATAGAGAGGGCTTTTTAAGAAAGGGTCAGATCGTGTGAATTTTTTACTATACACTTATATTTTAGGGGTCCATGTCCTAATATCCCAATAAATTGTAAACCTGTTTGATGCAACTTTTAAATTATAGTGATGTTGGATAACATAAGTTGTCAAACTAGTTTATTTGTTATATAAAAGGACAATACTGTCCAATGATAGGATTTCTATACAAGTGGGTGGTTTAATTCTCCAATATTGAATTCATTCAATGTAAAAATAAGCTATAATTAGAGAAGCACTCCAATCCAGCTTCAACTAAGTGACTTTTCAGCCTTCAAATAACTTGAGAAAAGCTATAAGTCCTAGATCCATAAGCTACACCAAACACTATATTTCAACTCTCTCAGTCTCTATACTTTTATATAAGCCATACCAAACCTAGGTAGATACTGAAAATGGGGCACAACTAGAGCCGATTTCACATTATTCCAAACCACTAAACCAGAACCTTCAAAAATCTAATTTATATCCCATTAGGCTCATCAAATGAATAATGCATCCATGCCATCACAAAATAGATAAGAAGAAAGAGAAAAGAATTGGAAGACTAATTGACATTTGAAGTATCTTGTAGCTCATATAACCAGCTTTCCTTCTTATTTTCTGCAAACCTAATCAGTATACACCGATATAGATTGTCATGAGGTCATCGCTGTATAATTATTACCCCGCGAACCCATTTTTCGCAAGTTCTAAAGTCGATCCGAGTTCCTTAAGAAGAAGATGGAGTTTCCCAGTGTTGTGGTAAGGGACCAATATCGTATATGATCTCTCTATGGCAAGACCAAACAAGCTTTATCGCTTCTGGTGTCCCTATTCCTGCTCCTCTGGGATCTCCGGCTGGCCCAAACCTGTTTATTTCACATAGTTTAAGCACTCAGAAATTTTACATAATAATAAAAATATATATATATATATATATATACTTTGGATTTTATGCCTACCAGTGATTTTGCGGAGCCCCAGTTGTTCTTGCTCTCAATCCAGCATAAGTAGTTCCATTAACTGTTTTACCAAGAACTTCCTGCATATGAGTTTTTGATAATAAGTAGATTGAATATGTTGAGAAACAATATATAATCCAAAGTTTAGCGGAACAGCAATTAGAATGATTCAGTTCTATATGTAATTCAACGTATTATTTTCAACTATGGCATTGGTAAGATCAGCAGTTTAGAAACAAAGATCAAATGTCTGGATAGTTTATGTTTGCACAAAAAATATGTTAATTTAAAAAAACACGGACTCAGTTCTCTATATATTAAAATTTCATATTTTGTCAATTCTAAGTTACACTTCTGAAGTTTTTCCTCCTAACTTTAACCTTGTGTCATTTCAGTTTTTTTTTTTTAGTACTTACAACAGTTTTCACTGTTATACTCGAGTAAGCAGACGTTGAGCAAGTTATGTTTACTAACAAGAGCATTATACACAAGTTGAGTTTTCAACTTTAACGATAAAGCCGTTACGTAAGAGAGAGAGAGAGAGAGAGAGAGAGAGAGAGAGAGAGAGAGAAGAAATGAACTAATAAAAAATGAATTCGACATAGCAATATGAAAAAGTTGCCTGCAAAAAGAGTTGATCATTGGAAACCACAGCAGCTGTCAAATGTGCGTGCATCCTTTCAAGTGCATCTAAAACCATCGGGAGCTGATCATCTTTGTATTCAGTAATAACCTACACAAACATACATTTATAACAGTAAGTGTTAGCTTTCGACTAAGGAAATTTAAATAAATTTGTACGGAAAAAAAAAATCAAACTCTCCGTATTTCTCGTGCATGTGCAGATTTGGTCACCCATTGACTAACAAATATTAAGAGAACAATCCTTGCTTTGTTGCATGTAAATACTAGAACATAACACCACCAAAAACATCATTTCACAAGACCAGAACTGGTTCAGTTTAAACCATTTATTGAAATCACTTTTAGCAAAAATGATGTTGCAGGATTTTATTATTTTTTGGGGGGAGATTATACTCAATTTTTTTTTAGATTACTTTTAACATTCTGAAAAATATACATCAGCAAAATGGTAAACCCCCCAAGTACTCACTGAGCAAGAAACAGAGGCTTTTATGTCTATCAAAGGAGTACACAGTACAAGATAACTAGGGTTGGGGCGTTGGAGGGAAGGACCAACTTTCCGATTGAATTATACCAAATAATTTATATAAGTGAAAAACAAATAACTTGTTTTTTTTTTAAATTATCATTCTTTTCCACAAATTTATGAGTTAATCGCATGTTTACGATAACCCACTATGATCAGTTAACAGGTACATTTTATGTACCAATGACAAGAGCTAGACTAGAAATGGTGAAAGTTACAAGTATAGTTCCTATACTGTACCTGGAATGGTCCAAAAATTTCTCTAGTTACAAGCTCATAGTTGTTGTCCTTTAATATCTCTTCGAGCGGAACAAAAACGGCAGTTGGTTTTATAGCACCATATACTGGAGGAATAGTATGGTTTTCTAAAGATTCACCACCAAAGAGAAGCTTCGATCCTGATATCTGAAGCAATTTATTCAAATGCTCTAACATTTCTTCAGTCGTAAACTGCAGCAACAACAATAGAAAAACCAAAAATTAGGATTCCGAAATCGTGTAATGTAGATCAGAAATTCCTCGAATCTTTTTTGGTAGTGAGTAACACGCAATGAAGTCGAATAGAACTAGTTGGCCATAGAGAAAAATGGGTACTGTCCTACTACTACTAAACCATTCTCGGCAGTCACTGACTCACTGGCAGTCTGGCACACCATTCTTATACCAACTGAATTGTAGTCTTGATCTACTATATATTCGATGATTATGAAGAGTTAAGGCACCGAATAAATTTTTACTCTCTATAAACAAATCTGAGGATATCTAGCTTGTTTGGGAACACTCGGTTGATCGACCTTTAGGACAATACTTCACAATTTCCCATTCTTTACAAATTTCAGGTATTCACAGAAACTATGTATTGGTATCAAACACATATACATACAGAATGAAAAAAAGAAAAAATCAGGGACACCTACTAAGGAGTAAAGAAATAAATTCCACTGCTGATCAAAAACATAAGGAACAGTAGTAGGATCAATTAATTTGTTTAATTTTAATATTTTGCTCTTCCAACACAAGACAAGAGAAAAGAAGTAACAGGATCAAAAAGAGAAGGAAATCATGAAATGTAAGAGCACGAAGTATTGAGATTATAAAAAATAAAATACACAAAAAGGTAAGCATGCTTACTGTAAGGACCGGACCAATAGTTAAATCATCTAGCTTTCTTCTTGCAGCAAGATCATGCATTTTACTAAGGAGTGAACTTCTAAACCAGTTCTGCATAAGGATATATAATGGAATAATTATAATAAAGGATAGAGGTTAATTATAAAATTGAGTTCATTAACTTGAAATAGATCACATAACCTCATGCATGAATACTATTGATTGTGCTGAACACTTTTGACCACTACATGCGTAAGCATCTTGATCACAGACCCATGCAACATAATCCACCTGCCATTCAGAAACCAAAAAGAGAGGAATGGACCACGCATTTGCAATTAGAACCGTATACTTGTGTCTATACGTATGTAAGTAAATCTATACATATATACATAATTTAATAGCAAAAAACCTCATCGACATCCGGCCCCAAGACCTTCCAATCAAATCCTGCATCTTCCAATTTGACGCGACCTTTCAAGTCAACAGCCAACTTATCTGCCACTCTTGAGCTACCGGTAAAGAGAGTCATACGTGGACTTGTCTGAAAATACAAATCAGCAGATAACAGAAGTGGATAGAAATCAGTGTCAATATTTACACGCAAAAAAGTACCATTTTACTTCCAAGAGCTGCAAGCAATAAGCAGGAAAAACTGCAAATTAATGGCTGTTAAGAAATAGAAGCCTTCCTCTTCTCTTTATATTATATATGGCCATGGTATAGATCTAACAATAACTAAGATACAGGGACTGAACCAAATAAAACTAGTTTATTTCAGCATTAATCAAGCCGTCCTTGGTTCCTCAGATGCCATCTTTCCGGGATGACGATTGATATGTTAGATTCGGGGTAATGGCTCTTAAAGTATTAAATATTTGTGTATAAAAGGTGAAATGATAATAGTTAAGCCATTTCATCCTGATTAAAGCATCTGAAAAACCAACCTCCAACAACAGCTTGTTCATTGTCTTGCCATCACAATTGATGAAGTCAACATCCTCCATAGGTAACCCACAAGTATGGAGCAGTCGAAGCATTTGTTCCATGACGATGCATACCTAAAATATTAATGTCAGTAACTATGGTTGCATAAATAGTAAATGCATGGAATCGATATACATACACACACACACACACACACACACACATATGTATATTACCACATGGGGAAAAAAGAAGAAGGTTAGAGTTTTCTACACAGGATTGCCATTACATTAAAGAACAAATACAGAAAACGATATGATAGCATTTAAAAGGTATGTAAACCAATTTATTTTACACCCCAAAATAGAAACTTCATTGTATCTAAATTATTGGCAAAGAACCTCAGTTAATGACCTTGCTATCAACTTTAAGTAGAGGTTTATTGCCCATATAAAGTGCACCCATCAGCTGAAGCACAGGAATCTCTAGAGGAAAATTGAAAGGAGTGATTATTGCCACCTGCATAAATAAATTTATGATGTTTTCAACTTGTATAGGAATGTATATCATTGAAACTATATGTTCATCAGAAAACAATAACTTATAGCTGATACACACAAAAAATAGTTTCAAGAAAGGGTTTGTGTATCCTATATAGAATGCTGATATATATTTCAAAAACTGAAACTTGGTAGGATACAATCAAATATCACACTTGGCAAATTAATTATTCTTCACGGAAAAAGTGATTTAAGTTGTCATCCAAAGTTTGGTTCCTACATACATATCAAGCAATGGTAATTAGTGTATGTAACATTACATTGTTTTGTTTCACTATAAAGTGCCCAATTGTACTATAAACAAGCACTTATTTTGGAATTTTAATGCAATTGTCTCACAATGAATCCAATTATTGAACCTATCTTCGTAACTAGCCTCCAAATAGAAGTACATCAAAACTCTTGAAACTGTTGCATCTCTGATATGTAGCAACTAGCAAGAATCATATCAAAATAAGTCTTTTGGAGTTGGTTAAACGGTACAAGAAAAATTGAACGACGTCAACACTATGAAGCGTACGGTGGACTTCTTTTTTATAGTTAGCTTCATAAAATGTATTCAATTTTCCATTCTTCAGAGTACCACTGAACACCAGATTATACAGACTAAGAGCCCGTTTGGATTAGCTTATTAAGAGCCTTTAAAAAAAAATCTGATTCCTTTTAAAGCTAAAACAGTTTTTTTCAAAAGCTCCAACTTGTAGCTTTTTCAAAACATCTCTTTTTTTCCAGGAAGCGATTATTTTAAGAGCTAACCAAAATGGGCTCGACGTATATTAACAAAAGGATAACTTACAGGACCATAAGGCCAGCGAAAACCATGACTCTGCTGCCCAAGATGATTCCCAGGTACTGCAAAAGACCTTGCCAAGAAACGAACCTACCAGATATGAAGGAACAAAGAACATATAAATGGTAGAATAATGAAAAGAACTGCTTGAAGAGTCCATGTAGAAAAATTAAAAACAACCATGTCTGAAAAGCATCTCTTTAAAAAAAATATTGTATTTGTGTTAGCTGGGGTCTAGAAATTTTCATTCGCTAAAAGAGAAGTCAATTCTTTCAAAAACTCCCCAAAAAAATTAATAAATAAAAGGCACAAACTTGATGACTCTATTGCATATAGATGTTGTAGGAGCGCAAAACATTGTACAACTTCAGTAATTAATAGCTTTACCATCTAAATGAGATACAAGTCAAAATACCATTGATAGGCCATGTGAAAACTATTTGAAATTAACGAATGACCTTTTACTTTATCTAAATCAATAAAACCAAAAAGATACAACTGGGCTGATCTCAAATTACCTGATCACCAGAGAAATTCTCTAGAAATTTTTGTGTAACATAAACCTCACCAAGAGCTTGTTGGTAACTCTTTGGAGCCACCCTCTGTATTAACTTAGCAAAGAAATCAGAAACCTGAAAACCATATGAAAATCAAAACATAATTGATGAATGGTTTACACAGGGTGAAAGTTGTAAGATTTATATCTAATCCATAAAGATGCAAGAAAAGAACTTTATTTCCTTTTCTTGAACAATATTACCTTAGGCAAGGAAAGCATGTGACCTGCCTTTGTAGATATTTCTCCAAACAAAAGATATCTGAAAAATATGGCACTCATGAGTTATTTGATTCTAAAGAACATGAAAAAAGGATAAGCAGTTTCTCTTTAGAGTCCTATGATAAATCAAATGACTTATTTGTTGAGGTCATTGGGGTATGTATATTTAGCTTTACTGCTTATGTTTACAAGAATTACACCCCTTTGTAGGCTTTGTGTGATTCCTTTTTTTATTCGAAAAGAAATTATGTATCTCTATACTACTAACAAGAATCGAAGTAAAGAACAATTAGAAAAATGTATTGTGCTTGTATATGTATCTCATACATTTTATTGACAAGAATGAAGCACAGAAAGAAGAATGAAAAAGAAGATCAAGTAAAACAACAAACCTTTCTGGTGCTTTAAATGGATTATGTAAACCATGTTTCGGGCACTTGGACAAACTCTCCACGAACGGCTACATAAGAAGTGAAAATAGTGAATTTTTTTTCTATCATTTGAAATAACCAAAACACACAAGAGCCTTAGAAGTCAAAAACCACGCACTTTCTCCAAAAAGGCCTAGTAAGTTGAAATATGTTCTGCTACGTATAGATACGCTCACAAAGGAGGAGATCTCTTTGAAAAGAATGCAGAATGGCCATTGTATGTTGCATGAAAATTACATACCTGTATTCCTGTTTCGTCTACTTCGGCAACTTTAATGAAGGGTTCCCCATTTAGAGGATCAACAATTGTGTTCCAACTAGAAGATCCTACCCATTTGCCCTGCACTAAAAAATAATGACAGCCCAACATTCAATATATTTGCCATCTTGAGGTGACAAAAGGCACAGTTTCATATAGTGTGAGTAATAACTAAGCCATGAGTAAATGAATGCATTGCCTAAACTATGATGAAATTGAGCCGTGAGCTTCAGATGCAAATACAGTGAACAAAAAAATAATACAACGGATCTAGTCATGTTCAATAACTTAAGACGTGTTTGGGAATGCTTAAAATATGACCACTTTCACACCTAGTCGCACTTTTATTTGGTTTTTATTACAACTAATACTGTGTTGGTTCAATAAAGAACCAGTCATTGGGGTACTTTTTGAGTTAGACATGGACTCCAATATGAAACCAAGAAGCAGCTATGCAAACATCGAGCTATTTAGAACAGGTTCTTTCTAAACCATAGAACCAGTTCTAGTATTACGCCAAAAGGCTAAACCTTGTGCATTGTATCGGGTAGTTGTTTTGAATACAAAAATAGCTATCATGAGTATCATTAGACAAACACAAGAAAACAGTCTAAAGATATATCCACAATTAGTATAGCAAAATTACAAGCTATAGTATTGGAAGGATTTAATTTTATTTTTTTTTCGTTTTCTAGTATTGTAAGGATTTAATTTTATTTTATTTTCGTTTTCTTTTCCTCCTTGAACTAATCAGTTCTGATTAATGAGTGCACATGTTGCTCAAGTTGTAGAACATACCCAAGTTAAGTACTTCAGCAGGTTGAGAACCTGATATCTCTTCAACTTCAATAGTGGCAAGAGTTTGTGAATGAACGGATCTGCATTAGATATAAAGCAATGAAAATGTCGAGAAGAACCCACAAGATGTTGAAAATATAAAAGTGAGTATACCCAACTGTGTGCCACATATAGTGGATAGAGGTAGCAACAATACATAAAACATTTTTTCAGATACAAGGTTATGACATGTCAAGTAGCCAAAGAATAAGTACTGGTGTTGGGGGATAAAAAAAAAAAGTGTGCATATCTGAAGGTCCGGTAAATATCGTGCTTACGATGTAAAATGTACCAATCAAATAAACTATTAAAAAAAAAAAAGCACTGAACCCCTACTACTCAAAACCTAGGTACTAGTTTGCAACATTGTGGTTTTTGGTCTCCGGTTTTTGTTTTCATTTTGAGTTTTCAATATTGACAAGAACCCACTCAAAAAATGTGAATGAAAACCGGAAATCAAAAACCACAAAGTTACAAAACGGGCCCTTAATTAACACATTTTGAGTTTCGTACAGTGCCTTTGCCACTGACAAATTGATTTCAAATTAAAAAAAAAAAAAAATAACTAAGCAAGTATAAAAGCATGATCTTAAAGATGGATACACCTACTGTTTTTTTTTTTTTCCTGACAGTTTTCAACTTAATTTAAAACGAAAAGCTGGTGATGCTGAAGAACATATCCACTAAAGCAATAACAATATATATCACTGTTGTACAAAATAGATAATGGGATGAACTTGAACCCAGTCCATAATAGCAAATACGGCTAATGTCATATATATATATATATATATAAACATATAAAAGCCAGCAAATTTTGTTTTTGTTTTTTCTTTTTTCAACTGACAACAAGGTGGGCACCACTTCCTCGTGTCTCTAGCTTATAAGAAAGACCCATATGTATTGCATCAGTCTATCAAACTAGAAGCTCTGAGAAATCAAACAGCCTAATCAGGATTCTCAACATAACCCGTATGCTAACTACTGAATATATCCACAATTTCCATTATGTTGGATCAGGAGAATAAGAAGTAAGTCTAAAGGTGATGAGTGGCTTTCAAAAGCTGAATACAAAGGGCATTATTTGCCTACTGATATACTAATATCAGCCACCCCAGGGACCTCCAACCATAAACAGGACCAAATAACAAGGCTAAACTAGAAAATCAGAAGAAACCCCCAGTTATCATGAAAACAGAGAAAGACATAAGATATCAAAATAGAAAAAACCCAGAAAATTTTCAACTTTTTTCAACAGACCCATAAACTGAAATCCAAGAATTTTGTATATAAAGACAACAAAGTACCTTGAGGAACTGAATGACCTGAACCAATTTGAAGCCGTTTGGGGAGCTCTGGCTCTAATTTCTCTGCAAACTCGTAGTCGATACATGTTGTTCTATGATCCAAACCCTCTTCGAAAAACAAAGATAACTACGAAGATTTACAACAACATCAGCACTTAGGAAGGGCTAAGAATATGTCCCTGTCAGATTTGTTTGTTCGTTTTTTTTTGGGCAAATTACACTGACCTCCCTTGAGGTATATGACAATTACAAGAACCTCCACTCTAGTTTGGAGAATAACACTCACCTCCCCTATATCTATTTTTGAGTGTAAAATTACCAATTTACCCCTTGTCTCATTATATATATATATGTGTGTGTGTGTGTGTGTGTGTGTGTGCGCGTGTGTGTGTGTGTGTGTATTTGTGTGAGTGTGCGTGTGCGCGCGCATTAGATAAAAAATTATATATACATTAACAAATTTTACATATTTGGATTTATAGTATTTAGCCTTAACTTTATAAAAATTTGCAACTCAAAAAAAAAAAATTACAAAAATTTCAAATTTAGGTTTTATAATCTTTAGCTTAATTTAAAATAGTTTACAGATTTAGTTTTTTAATTTAAGTCATTTAACTTTTTTGTCCAAGTAGTAGGTGAAAGATATTAGAACATTTATTTAGAGTAATACTATGTTTCCCAACTTTTCATCCCAAATGATGTTGAAGTGGGACTACAATTGAACCACTTCAACATCACAACCAATCAAAATCAATTGGGTTCACTGTCACATGTGTTGGAAAATACTTTTGGGAAGTGTAGCATTACTCTTTAATTTTTAAATATCAATAATAATTTAAAAACATAAAAAAAATTATCTACTACTACTTTAAAATGAAAAGAATATAACGATAATGAAAAAAAAAAAAAAACCATCAACAATTTTTAAAAAAAAAATGAATAGTTCTATTGCATTTTTGTCTGTTTTTTTTTAAACATGCTCAGTGGAGTCTTATACACACACACACACACACACACACACACACACACACACACACACACACATACTAGGGCAATGTCCGTGCAAGACCTGTACTAACTAAGTTTTATTGGAGCAACTCATTGACAATGTTGGGAGCAAGTCACAATTTTAAAAATAATAAAGCAAACAAAAATACAATATAACTATTCATTTAAAAAAAATTGTTGATGTTTTTTTTTTCATTGTTGTTATTATTCTTTTATTTTAAAGTGGTAGTAGATAATTTTGTTAATGATTTTTATGTTTTTAAAATTTACTGTTGATATTTTTTTTAAAAAAATTTAGTAAAAGTTTGATTTAGTATATACTGAAATTTTGTCGATGATTTTTAAATTTTTTTTCATGATTGTTAATATATATTTTTTTTCATTTTTAAAAGGAGAGCATTTTTGCTCACCCCAAATTTGGTACACCAATGCTCACCCAAGCATCCCATTGGCCAATGCAGTGCGGCCCAGGATTAAACAAATGTTGTTTAATATTGTTTAATCCTGGGCCCCACTGCATTGGCCAATGGGATGCTTGGGTGAGCATTGGTGTACCAAATTTGGGGTGAGCAAAAGTATTTTCTTTTAAAAGATAGTGGATGATTTTTTTTTTTTTTTTGATGATTTGTCCAATTATATAACAATCATTTTCAAAATAAAAAGGAGGTGAGTGTATTTTTTAAAAATACAAGATCAGTCCCTATAATTATCAGATGCCTCAGGGAGGTCAGTGTAATTTGGCCTTTTTTTTTTTTCGGTTCTTCGAATTGCTTGCTTTTTGCTTGCTTTCTCATTTCCCAATAACTTTTAAGTTTTAGGAATTTCTTTATCTCGTATGTACAGTCATCACCCTTTTGTTGATATTAGGTGGAATGTGGCACGTTATTTTTGAAAATTTAAAATAAATTAGAATGATATTATAGTTCTCAAATTTGGTCTACCGAAAGAATTTTTATAGAAATTAAGTGATTTCTATTGTAAGTTAAAACATTTGAGAAATTAATAAATATGTAATCAATTTTGCCAAGGCACTATATTACTTTAGCATATACATATTTAATAATATTTATATATTAATAAAGATGATCACTCTGTAGTTTTTTTTACAAAAATTAACCTATATGTACATATTGTGCCAGAAGATGACATTCTGTAATTGTGCCTAAAAAATTGACCTATATGTAAATATGATAAAACAACCACTATATGTAAATATTGTTCCAAAAGATGACTATTCTGTAATTTTTCTTATAGAATTGACTTATATGTAAATATGATGTCAGCAACCGTTTTGGTTGACTTTTTTTAATGATGTCATTATTAATTATGGTTAAAAAGTTGACTGAACTTGAAATATTTAAACCAAAATTGATTGAATCCTCATTATTATATTAAATAAAATTTCAAAAGTTGACACGAATGCAATTATTAGTTGACTTGAATGTAATTATGTTTTGAAAGACAGAATTAGCCTCTAACAAATCAATATATCTTTATGAAGTTGTACACATGTACAAGTAATTATGAAATACTAAAGGGATATTATAATATTTGACCGACTATGTAATTACCGTAAAAGACAGAACAAACAGAGATATACCGAAATTGGAGAAATTGATTTCAGAATTGGCACACAAACCCAAACATTTGCTCTTTTCTATGTGTTAGTAGATTTATTGAGGAGTAAAAAATGGAATTGATTTTGGCATTCCAAAAGTTACCTTTGGCATTACATTATATCACATTCAATGCATGTAGTAGTACCACATATTTAATGCATGGAGTGCCAAAATCAATTCCCATAAATAATATATAAAAAAAAGGGTGATGCTATTGCCACTCCATCATTGAACCAAGGCACTCCACGGTACTATTCTTAAAGCATGTGGTACATGCATGTCATGCATTACATACATGATACCATATGCTCTAATAGTGGTACCATGGAGTGCATTGGTTCAATGATGGAGTGGAAATAACAATTCCCTAAAAAAAAGGGATAATTAACTTGAATACATTTTTGATCATCCTAAAATTGCTCACTCTTTGATCACTCTTGTCCCATTTGTTAATGTAGTGGGATCCAGTATTAAATAAGAATTAATTCACGGTGAGTAATTTTAGGGTGAGCAAAACTGCACTCATTAACTTTTACTATTTTTTTGTATAGAATTTAAAAATCCGTCTATGACTTTTTTATAAATTAAAAAATATTAACTTTTTTTGTAAAATTAAAAATTCATCAAATTTTACATGACATTGTGGAGCAACCCTTTCAAACATTGGGAGCAACTGCGCGAAATGTTTGCGAGCAACTCTTCAAAATGTAGGGAGCAACTCGTTTCAAAGTCGGGTGCAACTCTTCACAACGTTGGAAGCAAATCCTTCAAACATTGGGAGCAATCATCATAACGTTTTGGTGCAAGTTCATTACATTGAAATCAGGGCTGGTCCCGAGTATTTGGAGGCTCGGGACGAACTACTAAATGGTAGGCCCTTATACGGGGCTCGGGGGCACTGCCCCCGAGGCGATTTTTTGGGGAGTCTATTTATACATAATTGGCAATTTTTTTAGGCTTTACTTATACATAATTGACGATTTTTTTTTAGAGTCTACTTATAATATGAGTTTATTTGTGAAACTTAAACATTGTATGATGTCTTTCAAAATTCTAGAGGGGCATATTTCTAAAACTCAAAAATTTCTTACACTAAAATTGTAATTTTTAAAATTCTAGGGGCCTTTGCTTTTGAGTTTTATATACATCTATATCAATATATGTGTAGTTGATGACACTCAATTGGGCCTTAGGGAATGCCTAAATGTAAAATACTAAAAAATCTCAAAGTAAAAATGTAATTATGAAAATTTCATAGAGGCCCTCAAAATTTTGTGACCTTTGGTGGCCCGGGGCGATTGCCCCTTATATATATATAATGAATAAAACACAAAATAATAATTCAAAAGTTGATTTTTTTTTTATTTTGTTGACGAGTTTTTAAAATTTTTTTAATGATTGTTGACATTTTTTTAAATTTAAAAAAATAATAAACTAACTTTAAAATTTATATAAAAAAAATGACTAAAATGTAATTGTCCTTAAAAAAAATCAAATCGGTCCTTAATATTCAATTTTTTTTTTAGTAATACGTGAGACACAACCAAAAAACACAACTTTGGGACACAACCTCCATTTGTGGCTATCTCTCTCCTGACGGTCTCACAGTGTCAGTGGACCCCACAGTGCCCACTACGAGAGAGATAGACACAAAATAAGAGTTGTGTCCCAAAATTGTGTCTTTTGGTTGTGTCCCAAGTATTACTCAAATTTTTTTTTTATAGATTATTATTCACATTTTTGGTTTAATAATAATTACGTAATAAAAAGCCAAGTAATGGATAGTAGTGAAATAAGCTTAATGACAGAATATACCCATAAGTTTGGTCCTACATTATTTTAGCCTCATAATTTCAACTACATCAATTTGGTCCATAAAGCTTTTAAATAGAAGCAATGTGGTCCACACATCTCATTCTATCAAAATTTGGCAAAATTGTTCAGGGACGGCCCTGGTAATCGACGGGCGCCTAGAGCCTCCTAACTTTGATTATTTTTACTCTTCAAAAGGGCTTCGAAAAATACCTAGTAAGGCCCCAAAAAAAATTTCATATGTAATATGTTGGTCCAATTGCAATGAAGTCCACCCACCACAAATCTGCCTCCTCTCTCTCTCTCTCTCTCTCTCTCTCTCTCTCTCTCTCTCTCTTCCACCGCCAGACCACCATCTTTCTCTCTCTCTTCTCCCTCTCTTCGTTAATCTCCACATATCCGCCTCCTCCTCCAATCACTGATCCACCATCCTCTCTATTCTCTCTTTAACTCAACCGCTTCTCTCTCTCTCTCTCTCTCTCTCTCTCTCTCTCTCCTCTTTCTCATCCACCGTCCTCCTCCTCCTCCTCTTCCTCTCTCTCTTACACACATCAGGGCCGGTCCTGAGTATTTGGAGGCCCGGGACGAACTACTAAAAGGGAGATCCTTATAGGGGGGTTCGGGGGCAGTGCCCCCGAGGCAATTTTTTGGGGGGTCTATTTTTATATAATTGGCAATTTGTTTTAGGGTTTACTTATACATAATTGACGATTTTTTTGGGGTCTCGTAATAATATGAGTCTGTTGGCCCAAATGTGGAAACCTTAGAGGTGGGGGGGGGGGGGGGGGGGTGAATAAGGTTTTAGCGGAAATTAACCTTTTAAAAACTTAATTGCAAATTAAACACAATCACAAATAATAAAGTAAAGAGATAAGGGAAGAGATACTTGCAAACCGAGTTTTCAAGTGGTTCGGCAATCGCACCCCGCGGCCTACGTCCACCCCTCAAGAACACCTCTTGAGGATTCCTTTAATCCGATCTACTTCACGGGTGTAGACCAAACCGTTACAAGAGCCTTCAATCTCTCCCAAAGAAGAAAACCTCTTCTTTGCACACAAGGGTTACTAACCTTCACTCTTTACAATTGATTTGGGTACAAATGATAACTCTCTCTCTAGAGTGGACAATACAATTTGAAGCTCACACAATAACTCCTTAGTGAGTAGATAATACAAATAAAAGCTCACTACAATTTACTCTCAAAGAAATACAAATCAAATACTAGAGCAAATTGATTTTTCACTCAAACTAGGGCTCAAATGGGAATGATGATTAAACAAGATGTTTGAATGATTTGGTTGATGTTCTTACATCTTTATGACCCTTAAAAACATCCCTATATATAGCTTTTTAAAGATTATAGCCGTTGGAAGTGATTGGGTATATTTAAAGCAACATTTGGAGAGTTAGAAAACTAGCCGTTATGTGTTTCAGCACAGTCCAGTCGACTGGATCGAGGGTTCAGTCGACTGGGAAGTTTATAGCAGTGAAGAGGCCATTTTAGGGCTGTCCAATCGACTGAAAAGTTCACCCAGTCGACTGATTTCACAATCCAGTCGACTGGACCCTTAAAAAATCAGTCGACTGGTTTTAAGCAGATTTTGGCAGACTGACACCTCTTTACTAAAACGGCCATAACTCCCCTCTACAAAACTCGTATTTGCGATCCGTTTGAAGATTCGGAAACTAGATTCAAATACCTTTCCAACCATATAAAACTCAAGATCTAATTCCTTACCAATTGGATCAGGTTTGCATTTAAAGTTGACCTATCTGCGCAAAGGTACTTTCTTTTGACTTAGCCACTTGAAAGCTTTTGTGAAATGAATTTAATTGAGTGGTCTAAGTATGTTTAGGTCCTTGAAAGTAATTTAAAGTGTAAGTGCAAGGATCCTAAAGTTCAATTAAAGTTACTTGAGCCCCTATGAGTGATTGATCAAAATGCTTACACGTAAATCCTAATCTTCAACCAAAGATGAAAAAATCTTCAAGTCTTCAAGCTTGATCCTTGTTGAGCTCCCTAACTCTTGGACTTCACCACATGCTATCTCATGATCTCAAACAAAGTTAGAACATTTAAGTACATGAATCAAGAGATTAGCATAACGAAAATGATATGATAATTGATTGAAATAGAACCAATGAAAGTATGCAATTATCACTAGATTTGTCATCATCAAAACAAAACAAAATTAATGCCTTAAATAAATTCTAGGCTAACAGAGTCTATTTGTGAAACTTAAACATTGTATGGTGTCTTTCAAAATTTAGAGGGGTCTATTTTTAAAACTAAAAAATTCTTACACTAAAAGCATAATTTTTAAAATTCTACGGGCCTTTGCTTTTGAGTTTTATGTACATCTACATCAATATATATGTAGTTGATGTCACTAAATTTGGCCTTGGGGAAGGCCTAAATGTAAAATACTAAAAAATCTCAAGATAAAAATGTAATTATAAAAATTTCATGGGACCCTCAAAATTTTGTGAACTTTGGTGGCCCGAGGCGGTTGCCCCTTTTGCCCTCCCTTTGGGCCGGTCATGCACACATGAAGTAGAACCCAAACATGTCACACTTCAGTCGCAAAAGGAAGTACGTAGAACCCAAATCGAGGCGGCGGCGTTCAAACCAAGACTGTGGAACCCCTTTTCGATCAGCCCCTTCGAGGCAACATTCAAACCGAGGCGGTGGCCCTCCTTTGGGCCTTCGAGGGAACGACTTCAAATTGAGGCCTTCAAACTTAGTAATCGATCAGCGCCTTCGAGGCGGTGACGACAATTAACTTGCTCAGATCAGTAAGATTATGATTTTGTGGGTTCCTATTGCTTGCACAAATTTTTGTTTGTCTCTTAATCGTACAAATTTTTGTTTGTTTGATTAATGGACATGGGTTCCTATTGATGCCTTTGATTTTTGTTTGTCTCTTAATCCTACAAATTTTTTGAAGGAACATCAATAATTTTTAGTAAGATTTCTCTAGAGTTTTTTCTTGAAGGAACATCAATATTTTTCGGTAAGACTTCTCTGGACATCAGTTTTTTTTTTTTTTTTTTTTTAAACATCAATATTTTTTTGAAGTAACATAAATTTTTGATCTAGCTTGCACTTACTGGACAATCAATTTTCGATTTTTTTAAAGGAACATCAATTTTTTTTATGTACTTCAATTTTTTCTACTTCACCATTTTCCTCTTGCTTGCATGTTAATTTTCGAAAAAAAAAAATTATGAAGGAATGTCAATTTTTGATCTACTTCAATTTTTTTTTTTGCTTCACCATTTTCCTCTTGCTTGCATGTCCATTCATAATTTTGTTTGAGTTTGAATTTGTGGGTTCCTATTGCTTGCACAAATTTTTGTTTCTCTTAATCCCACAAATTTTTGTTTGTTTGATATTTTTATTAATTCACGTATCAACATTGTAGACACATTTATCAAGATCTCAGTGCATAGACATGAATTGATAGTTTAAATCTTTTATTATTGATTGAAAGATTGGAATTTTTCATCATTGAAGTTGGAAATAAATTTTTTTTTTCTTTTTTTGTGGATTTGGGAACTTTGGAAAGTGCAAGAAATTTCCTAAATGGATTTTTTTGTTCACTAATGAGAATTAAGATAATAATTTAGGAAATCAATTTCCCAACTTAGGAAATTCTTATCCTAATGTTTCTTTGAAAAGTTCTTTGCATTAAGTTATAGTGCGTGGGTTTGTGTCTGTGAGACAATGTGTGTGTGTGTGTGTGTGTGTGTGTGTGTGTGTGTGTGTAGTATGATTGTGGCGTTGTCCATGCATCATTTTAATTGGATTACCATATAATACAAAGGGTGTTAAATTTTTGGTACAAATTTGATTTTCATGGAAGGATGTTAAAGTGTTCGTACAATTTGGGAACCACATTTATGATACAAAATTTGGGAACCATAAGTATTACTCACAAAATAAAGCGTGTTTAATTTGTGTAATTAAGGGGTGTCCATTCGTCATTTTAGCTAAGAGTGCATCATTTGTGTCAATAATTTAAATTCTTTAATTTAGTCAATTGACATTGTTTCCTAAAATGTGAGTTGGAAGACTACAATTTTGTAGATTACAAATTTACAATCCAAATCATGATTGTAATTATGTGAATCCGCATTTCACGGAAAAAAATATAAATAGAAAGCCATTTATTTTGGGCTCTTAATTAGTCTCTTTCTTAAAATATTTCCATACTCAAAATATGAATAGACTAAATTTAGGAAAAGTAACTTCAATCTTAATACACTAAACCAAATTTAGTAAAAGTAATAAAAATAGAGGAATAGATATAAGTAGGTCTATAGGGAAATATAGGGATCATATTTAACAGTCATCATCTTCACATTTCTATCCCCTATTCCCCTGTTAATTTGTGCCTAAATTTAAGCGCATAAATTGAAACAAAAAGTATTCCATACATCTCTCTTTCTTTCCATCCATTGATATTTAAAAATACTTTCCAATCATTAACTGTCAAATTACATTCAAATTGATACTTAGTGAGGAATAGTAGATAAAGTGAAAAATGGATCCAAGCTTGACAACCAATAGATAAGCTGGCATGAGTTAGCAAGCAGTCTGTTAAAACCCTGAAGAAGCATTGGTTCTTTGTTTTACCTGGCCTTTCAATTTTATAGTTAGTATTTTTTTTTTAATGTTTTTATATGTTTTGCATTTAGTTTTGTTGGTTAGTACTGTGTGTATTGTGCTTGATAGATGATCAGTAGTTCCTGTCAAAGACAAGTAAATCAAGGGTGGTAATACTAATAGCTTTATGTGTGTTGATTTAATTAGTGCGTTGATATGGCAGTTGTTCTAGCTAGAGCATGTGTTTAAGTTTGTGTTACACAGTATGTAACTATCTGTTTAGAAAATTTAATTACCTAATTTGATTCCATGATTTTTCAAGAGCGAAAAATGGCTTGCTAAGGCAATTTTTCAACAGGAATGGAAGAGTTACTGATTGATCCTTTTTTTTTTTTTTGGTAGTTGAAATTTTTTTTGTTAATTATATCTAATTGTAGGTGGGAAAGGATTTGTTTAAGGATACGAAGTCACAAGAATTAGCATTGGAGCATTGGCTTGAAGCGACAAAGTCCTTTAGATGGGTAAGATAAGCTTTCTTTACATTGATATAAAATATAAGTTTACATAGGTTAAATCCAAATGTTGTTTAAGTTGAAGGAATGATTTGTGATTGACCTATTGAATATGAGCAAATCTTATTTTTTTTTCTGTGTTTTTGTTTTACTTGACTTTTCTCTCAATGAATTTGCAAACCAAACAAAGTCGTTGGGATGCCATTTGTTCATTGGTTCCCCCTTACAAATTTATTGGGTTCAGTTCTGCTAACAAACCTTAATAAGGAGTAAATGGAGTGAATCTCGATTATGTAGGTAATGAATATTTTGTTATTTTTCATATTTATGGTTTTGTTATCTGAGGTAAGTCTCTATAGTAGTTTTATTTTTAGTTGATTTTTCATGGATTCCTATGTAGGTATGACGCGGTTGAAGTTAGTAAATTGGTACCTATTGGCTCCAATGCTTGACAAATATAAACAACAATGTTATTCATTTCTGAATAGTCTCCTAGTGCTTCAATTACAATCTTGGTTTGGTTGTACTTAAAACTAACTACAATGTAATTCTTTTCCAAATAGTTGCCTATTTGCTTCTATTGCAGTCCTGACTTGGTTGTGCCTAAAACGAATGCATTCTGAATTACTGATACGTGTAAGTAAATCATGCAAAGTCTTCATTTTCCATGTTCAAGAATTGTTTTTGCTGTGATTGATTTACTGTCACTGATGTGATATGTTTTTCTACTTTCATTTTAAGCACAATTCAAGGATTTTATATTATTAACCTTCGTTAATGAGCGAAGTTGAACTTCACTTTTTTGTATTCTACTATTGAAATCATTGTGTAGTCTTTGATCTCTGGATCGTTAATTCCAATACATGAGTTTGGACACAATACTAAACTTTTATATTATCTGATTTCTGCTAAGAAAATTTGTTTAGAAAGCTAATAATGTTATCAAGTGCAGAAGGCACATGGATACTTAATGGCTGAAGACATACAGTTAAAATGTTCCATAGTGCCTTTAGGCATGGGCAATAACTAGTGACAAAATATACCCTGAAGTTTGGTCCTACATTATTTTAGTCTCATAATTTCAACTACATCATTTGGTCCATAAAGCTTTTAAATAGAAGCAATGTGGTCCAGACGTCTCATTCTATCAAAATTTGGAAAAATTGTCCAGGGACGACCCTGGTAATCGACGGGCGCCTAGAGCCTCCTAATTTTGATTATTTTTACTCTTAGAAGGGCTTCAAAAAATACCGAGTAGGGTCCAAATTTTTTTTTCATATGTAATATGTTGATCCAATTGCAATGAAGTCCACACAAATATTTTAAAAGATGAATGTATATAATATATATACCATGTTGTAATCGAGCACCACACCTTAGGTATTTTATCCAATACTTTTCTATTCATTTTCCTATTTAGCTTGATCCAAATTATTTTACGTTAGTTCAAACTTTTCAATTATAATCAGCGCTAAACTCTTATGGTAAAAAAATAGTGATAATATGAACACAAGTGGAATTAGAGAAGGGCTGATCAGGGGAGAAGAAGTTCAATACATACAATAAGGATTACAATCCCTAAACAGCCCAATTCTTAAAATGGAGTAAAAAAATGCACAAATCAAAACTATTATATGTCTGATATTTAAATTCTAACTGTAAATATGTGTAAATAGACCCAAAATTATTTGCTTCGAGGGCGTTGCCCCCAAACGTTTGTTGTTCAAAGGACCAATATTTAAATATTCACGTAGGACACTCCAATTTGTCAAGGACGGCCCTAGAAGTTGTCACGACCGATCCCGCTACGTGCGAAATTAGGACATGTGGCACGCCACCAAGGCTTATCCAGTTCCATTAAAGTTTAAATAGTCGCGGAAAACAAAAGTCAAATTCATTTAAAACCAAGGTTATAAAAAGTTTTGTCCAATTGAAACATTTCCAAAAGAATTCGTTTTTTGAAAACAGAGGTCCAGTCGACTGAATTGGGGTTCCAGTCGACTGGACATCAAAAGCAGTAAGTTAAAAAGTTCAATAGCCCTACCCATTCAACTGTGTTGGGGACTCAATCGACTGTGGCCTCAATTTTTCAGTTGACTGGTGCCTTGCCCGGTCGACTGGGCACTATGCATGCAGAATGTAGTGTTTTCGTACAGAGTTCAGTCGACTGATGCCCTCCCTTCAATCGACTGATGTCTTCGAAAACTGAAGAAATATCTCTATAATGCAGGGGTCTAGTCGATTGTGACGGAGCCCAGTCGAATGATTTTCCTCAGAATTTTCAATCTGCAGAAATTCAAAGCCAAGTTCACCAAACCAAACACTAATATTAACATCACTATATTCCAACTTTCACAATTATGGATTACAAGGGTTCTTACTAGCGATTACAATACTACAGAACTAGTCCAAACTTCTATTACAACATGTTACCAATTCCAGGTTCTTATTACAAGTTTGGAAGCAAACAAAAAAAAAATAAACAAGGTGTTGATTCCCCGGCGCTCCTCGGCCTCACTCCTCACGCTTTTTCTTGCCTTTTTTATTTTCACCTACAATGGAGTAAATCTCCACTGCTCAACTATATGCTGAGTGCACAAGTACTAACGTATGTATATATGACAAAACATGCTTTAATCTCACAATTCATAACAAAGAGTCTCTAGGGAGAAAATACGCATTCATCTGGTAGCGGCAAGTCCAAGCCTTAAACCGCGATGCCAACGGCTAGTACAAGCCTACAAGCATTGCATCCCCAAGTGCCATGGTAAGTCCAAGTCTTAAACCATGCACAGTAGCCATCGCTAGTACAATTCTCCAACATTGAGAAGCTTACCCCCGCATGAATTTGTATAAACTCCCCTTTAACCCACATAGACAACTCAACATGATCGCGTAAAAGTAGACATGCTTTTCACATTTAAGCGCGTGCATAATTAACGGGCCTAAGATTAACACATGAATTTTGCCCGGATCTCAATTTCGTCGCCGAAAACTAAAACATGTATTTTCCTATATAACACAGGTTAGAACTTCATACTCGTGTGATTGCTCTATAACTTTGAGGAATCAACTGGAGGCCCGAATAAATGTCGGATCTCCGATTTCAGGTGATTCCTACAAGTTTATAGGGATTTTATTCAAATTTCTCGAAATTAGCTTTTCGAAAAAAAAGTTAGCCAAATGTGGCCTAAGAGGTATCAAAATGTAGATCTTACCTCGTGGAGTCCAAATATAAAATCTGGAGAAAAGCTAACGATCGAAAGTTTGTCATTTGGCGTGGCGAAGCTTGTGGCACCAAAATCCCCTTTTCTCTCTCCTCTCTAGACATTTTGAAAGTTATGACAACTCAAGTTTTCTATTTATGGGCAAAATTTCTATAAATTTCATTTACCTCCCCACGAGTTTCCAAAACTTCTAATTATTTCCCAAAATGTCTTAAACGTTTAATATTTTATTTCACGAGTGAAAACTAAAATTTACAAGAGTTTCCGATTAAGTTCCATTTGGGTCCAAAAACAAGGATCTAAAACTAAATTCTGTGAAATCTCCACCTACCTTTTATATAACATATCACTCACGTTCTCACCACAGTGTTCAAAATAATCTTAGAATAATTTCAAAACTGGGAAAAATTTCTCTACACAGGTAAAGTTACTATTCCCAAAACACCAACTATAGCAAATAACATTTAATTCACATAAATGTCATTTAGTCATGCTAATGCCTTACGAATTACCATGTTCCCGTGTCTCTACTGACACCTCACCGTTGACTCACAGTCACTCCACCTCAAATTATCAATAAACATTAATAATTTCACATGATACCACAATGTTATATCAAAATGCATGTAATTTCTGGAACGGGTGTGACAACTCTTTCCTCCAAAAAGGAAGTTTGTCCCCAAACTTATACCTTATATGCCAAATAGGTAAGAATACTCATTCTTCATTTCTTCTTCATTTTTCCTTGTAGCCTCTTCAACCGTATGGCTACGCCATAATACCTTTACCATTGGAATCGTCTTCATTCTCAATACTTGTTTTCTTCAATCTAGAACCTGTACCGGTTGCTCCACATAAGTCAAGTCTTCCTGAATCTGCAGCGGTTCTGGTACTATGGTCTTGTTCGTATCCAACATACAACGTCTCAACATCGATACATAGAAAACATTGTGCACATGTTCCAACTCTGATGACAAAGCCAATCGATAAGCTACGAGTCCTACCCTCTCTAGGATCTCAAAAGGTCCTACAAATCTTGGATTGAGCTTTCCCTCTTTCCAAATCGAACAATGCCCTTCGATGGCGATACTCGTAAGTATACAAAATCGCCCACTTCAAATGTCATCGGTCGTCGCTTAGAGTTCGCATAGCTCTTATAACGACTCTGAGCTACCTTAAGTCGCTCCTAAATTAACTTCACCTTCTCAGTAGTCAACTGTATTATCTATGGTCCTATCAACTTCTTTTCTCCTACTTCGGTCCAACAAATCGGCGATCGACACTTACGTCCATACAAAGCCTCATATGGTGCCATCCCAATACTTGACTGAAATCCGTTGTTGTACACAAATTCAATCAATGGTAGATGTTTCTCCCAATCACTTCCAAAGTCTAATTCACACAATCACAGCATATCCTCTAATGTCTGAATCATACGCTTTGACTATCCATCGATCTAAGGATGAAACGCGGTACTGAAACTCAACTTCGTACCCATAGCCTTTTGTAGACTTCCCCAAAACCTCGATGTAAAACTACTATCACGATCTGATACAATCACTACTGGAACCCCCCATGAAGTCTTACAATCTCTTTCACATATAATTCTGTCAACTTGGACGGTTTAGTCGTCTTAATCGGTAGGAAATGTGCTAATTTTGGCAATCGATCAACTATAACCTAAATCTTATCATTCTTATTAGAAGATTACGAAAATCCAAAAACAAAATCCATTATGATCTCATCTCATTTCCATTCTAACACAGGTAATGGTTGTAGTAACCCCAGATGTACTTGTTTTTCTACCTTGACTTGCTGACATGCCGAACACTCTAAAACAAACTTGGCAACTTCTCGCTTCATACCCCTCCACCAAAAGTTCTCTCGCAAGTTTTGGTACATCTTGTTACTTCTGGGATGAACTGAATATTTAGTACTATGAGCTTTCTCTAAAAGTCGCTCTTTCACGCCTTTCACATTTGGTACACATAATCGATTCCTAAGCATCAATACTTCTTGTTGCAATATAAATCCAGGTCGTTTCCCCAAATATATCTCATCTCTCATTTTATGTAAACAGAGATCGTTGAACTATTCTGTTAATTTCATCAATAATATCTGGGTGAGCTATGATCGCCATTATTAAGCCACCATTGGTCTGTGGATTCACATTTAACTCCAAACGCTCCATCTCTTTTACCATTCTTTTTGCTGAGTTAGCTCATCGGCTAAATTCCTTAACGTCTTCTGGCTTAAAGCGTCGGTTACTACATTAGCCTTCCTCGAATGATACTCTATCGAAATATCGTAATCCTTCATAAACTTTAATCACCTTTTCTGTCTCATGTTCAAATCTCACTGCGTGAATATGTACTTCAAACTCTTATGATCTGTGAAAATCTCGCACTTCTCTCTGTACAAGTAGTGTCTCCAAATCTTCAAAGCATGAATTACGATGGCCAATTCAAGGTCATGAGTCGAATAAATAATTTTGTGTGTCTTCAGTTGTCTTGAAGCATAAGCAATTACTTTACCATCCTGCATAAGCACACACCTCAACCCTTGATGCGAAGCATCACTATAGATGACAAATTCTTCAGTGTCAAATGGTATTATTAGGATATGTGCTCTTGTCAACCTCAACTTCAACTCTTGAAAACTGTCTTCACATTCCAGACTCCATTCAAAAGTAACCCCCTTCCTCATCAATTTTGTCATAGGTAGAAAAATCTTTGAGAAGTTCTCCATGAATCTGCGGTAGTATCTAGCTAATCCTAGGAAACTCTGAATTTCATACTGCTACCACTTTGTGAGGATCAACTGAAACCCTACTCTTGTCAATCACGTGGCAAAAATATTAATGCTAGGCAACCAGAATTCACATTTCTTAAATTTACCAAATAATTGCTTATCTCGTAGTCTCCGAAGTATAAGTCGTAAATGTTTCTCGTGCTCTATCTCACTCGACGAATAAATAAGAATATCGTCGATGAATATGATTACAAAATCATCCAAATAGTCCTTAAAGACTCGGTTCATAAGGTCCATGAATGCGGCTAGTACATTTGTAACTCCAAATGGCATAACTAGGAACTCTTAGTGTCTATAACGCGTTCTGAAAGCTGTTTTCTCAATATCTTCAGCCTTTACCTTCAACTGATGATAGCCCAATCTCAAATCAATCTTGGAAAACACTTATGCTCCACAAAGTTAATCAAATAGATCATCAATTCTCGGTAATGGATACTTGTTCTTGATTGTCAACTTGTTTAACTCCCGATAGTCAACACACATTCTCATTAAACCATCTTTCTTCTTTACAAACAACACTGGGGCTCCCCACGGTGATATGCTAGGTCAGATAAAGCGTTTGTCGAGTAAATCTTGTAGCTGTACTTTTAGTTCTTTCAATTTTACTAGTGCCATTCGATACGGTGCTTTCAATACAGGTCTTGAGTCTTGCCTTACCTCAATAGTGAACTCAATCTCCCTCTCGATAAGAACATCTGGTAAGTCGTCTGGGAATACATCTGGATACTCTCGTACTATCAAAATATCTTCTACTTTCAATTTGGTCGCCGAAGTATCAATCATTGAACATACATATCCCTGACATCCCTTTCTCAATAATTTGCCTGCGCGGATGGCTGAAATCAAATACGACGACAGTGTAACCCCGCTCCCTTGAAACAAAAGTTCCCATGCATCGGTGATAAAAATTAACTTTTTTCTGTTCACAATCTATCGTGGCTTGGTTAAGTGATAACCAATCCATTCCTAGTGTGTCACACCCCAACCCACCCCCGGCGAATTAGGACATGTGTAACAAGAGTAACCACACCTAAAACATATACTAATTAGAAAGAAAATGTGGATAAACCACTTTTTAGAACTCCCTTGTGACAAAACAGCCCCCAAGGGCAAAATGGTCATTAATAAAGTATGTAAAATTTTTATACCAAAATTTAGATTTTTGAGTCCCAGTTCCAACGCAACGCGCGCGAATTCAAATTTTCTAGAAAGAGTTATGCACGTTTCCGTAAAAGCGGAAGTGCTGTGAAAAATACAAGCGGATCGATCCCTTCAGAAAACCCGGATCGATCCATTTATAAGATCCACTAGCAGAATGCTCCTCGGAAAGGCTGGATCGATCCCTTCATAAACCCGGATCTATCTGCAACCTGCAGAACATGTTCTGCTGCTAAATTTTGCTGTCAAAACATTACCAAATCCTACCAACACTCATCCAAACCACATGGAACTTGCAAGAAACTTCCCAAACACATTTCTAAATACATTTTAGCACTAACCAAGTGTGTAGAACACATTCACACTTATGATTGGATCAAACCAACTATGAATTTACCTCAATTTGAATCAAAAACAAGTTTTGAAGTTATAAACTCAATTCTCATCCAAAGTTTATAAAACTTGCTAGACATGAGCCCAAGATTATAACCAACATTACATATACAAATTTAACTTGTCAACAACACTTGCGACTCATCCGGACTTGCCAAGATGGTCCTAACTACCAACTAACAGCACTTGTGCAAAACAAGAGAGATAACACATAAGTTCCCAAATTCACTTCCAACTCTCCAAAATACAATTTTTGAATCCAAACTCTTTTCCTACCACTCAAGTGTTAACATTAACATAAAAACAAACCATAATTTACATCATTTTACAAGTTCAAAGAAGTTTACATGCTTTGGCCCCCAATTCTCTCTCATCTCTCCCATCTCTCCCAACGCGCGTCATTTCCTCTTTGGATACGGCTCTGAACCTGCGGTGGTTGTTATGTACCACAACAGAAATAGGAAAACGGTTTTCTTAAACAATTTGCTTAGTGAGTAGTCTAAACATGATTGAATGTTTAACACGTGCAATGCTACCATTAACACATAAAACAAAAACGTAATCGTCGAGTCACTGGTTATATGGTTCATTCAGACCCGAAGACCTCCCTTAGTCCCTTGGCGACTTCTATTCCTTGGACTTCCGTATTTATCGGATTCTTCCTCTACACCACCCTTATTACTCCCAACACTGAACCATTTCTCCAGTGCTCATTGACTACCACATAGACATATCAGAACATATAAACACATATACATGTATTAACATATAATCTTCTTGAAATTGATACAAAATTCACAAATTAACAACAAAATAACCTCTAACATGAGTTGTTATTCCTAACATCATCAAAGCCTTGCACCCATTAAACACAATCATTGGGTTTGTATAGAAAACTCACCTTATACACAGATTTTACCCAAAATTATGCCTAAAAGATGCTGAATTTCACCAATTTAAGCTCAATTTCCTCTCCAAGTAAATCCTACAAGAATTTCGGTAGACGGTGTCTCACCAATTAGTGTGAGCTACCAAAATCCGAAAATATAAACGTAAATTAAGGGTATAGAAACGTTCGTCTTACCTCCACGAGTCCGAAAATGGCTTTGATTCGTGAATCCGACGAATGGCGGCGACGGAACGGCGAAATTTCGACGTTGGTAATGGTTTCTCCATTTCTCTCTCCGAGCTCTCCTCTTTTTCTTGTTTTAATTTCCTATAGATTTTGAGAGTCTAAGCTCTCTTAGTGACACACACACATCACATACATGTGATGTGTCACAAGTTTCCCTATTTTTGTTTATATCCCCGATTTTTTTTAAGTTCCTATTTGAAATCCTCCAAACATTCCATTAACCACCCAATTATCTAATGAGTGTTTGTCTAAGTTCCGTATGGATCCCAACGTGTGTCCCACATATTTTGTGAAATTGCTATCGTACCTACTCATTTTAAATCTTTCTATTTATATCCTTATTTGGGTGTCCAAGCTATCACCAAATGCTAACACCTATATTATCATATAATATTGAAGCATTTTAAACAAATATATAAATGCATTTAATCACGTAAAATGCAAATATTTTCATTTAGGCCCTTCATTGGGTCCCACTTTCAAACCTGTCCCACCTCACTGGGGACTTTTCCAACTAGTGTCCCTCTCTGAACATTTTTTACATGGGCGAGTCCAAGCCTCCCTTCAATCCGTTTTATACACTAATTATATTAATTAATGCGTATGAAGATAATAATTAACCCGTTTCCCGGGTACGGGTGTTACATTTTTCCCTCCCTAAAAGGGAGTTTGGTCCCCAAACTTTCTCTTACCTTAGGGATCGAAGAGATGCGGATATTTGGCTCAAATCTCATCCTCTCGTTCCCATGTTGCATCCTCGACGGAATGGCTATGCCATTGAACCATCACCAAGAGAATCACCTTAGTTCTCAATACTTGGTCTTTCCTATCAAAGAATTTGTTCCGGATGCTCCACATAAGTCATATCCTCTCGAATCTCTAATGGCTCTGGAATAATGACATGTTTCGGATTCGATATATAATGTCGAAGCATCGACACGTGAAACACATTACGAACATTCTCCAACTCTTGGGGTAGTTCTAACCGATAAGATAATGGCCCAACATGGTTAAGAATCAAATATGGTCCAACATACCTAGGATTAAGCTTACCTCGCTTACCAAACCGTGCTATGCCTTTTGAAGGCGATACCTTAAAAAACACATAGTTACCCACTTCAAACTCCAGCAGTCTTCTACCTGTATCCGCGTAACTTTTATAACGAATCTAAGTCATTTGCAATCGCTGCTTAATTAATCGAATCTTGTCGGTAGTAATTTGAACTATCTCTGGTCCCAAAAGCTATTTTTCACCAACTTTGTCCAACAAACCGGCGATCTACACTTTCTTCCATATAATGCCTCGTAAGGCACCATTCCAATACTAGTTTGAAAACTGTTATTGTAAGAGAACTCGATTAAAGGCAAATGGGTCTCCCAATTGGCCTTGAAGTCCATTACACAAACTCTCAACATATCTTCCAAAATTTGAATCACCCTTTCGGACTGACTATCGGTCTGTGGATGAAAAGCAGTGCTAAAATGTAAAGCTATCCCCATAGCCCTCTATAAACTCTCCCAAAATCTTGATACAAATTGAGTATCACGGTCCGATACTATCAAAACCGGTGCTCCATGAAGCCGTATAATCTCTCTGATATAAATCTCTACAAGTTTTGATGGATCTTTGGTCTTGATAGGTAAGAAATGGGCTGACTTAGTCAACCGATCGACAATAACCCAAATGCTATCATTCGACTTTTGAGATTTTGGAAATCCTGAAACAAAGTCCATCGTGATATGCTCCCACTTCCACTCCGGTATCTCTAGAGGATGCAACTCTCCCCCAGGTCGTTGATGTTCCAGTGTTACCTTTTGACACGTCATACATTTAGATACAAATTCTGCGACTTCTCATTTCATACCACTCCACCAATAAATTTCTCACAAGTCTCTGTACATTTTGGTACTACCCGGATGTACTGAATATCTGGTGTTGTGAGCCTCTTCCATAATCTTGTTTCTTAAATCACCAACTTTAGGAACACATAATTGATTAATGTATTTCAGAACACCGTCTTGAAAGCTAAACTCTGGCCTTCTACCCTCAGGCAACTCATCCACAATTTTCTTGAATTCTGGGTTTAAAAGTTAATTAGTCTTGATTTCACCAATTAAACTCGGTTGTGCCACAATCGCAGCCATTAAACCACATTCAATTCTAGGAATGAATTCAAGTTCTAATTGTTCAAATTCTTTCACTAGCTCCTCATGTGCTGTTAAGGCATAAGCTAAGTTTCCTGATGATTTCTGACTCAAGGCATCAGCAACTACATTGGCCTTTCCCGGGTGATACTGAATTTTTAAATCAAAATCTTTCATGAGTTCCAACCACCTCCTTTGTCGCATGTTAAGGTCCCTCTGAGTGAACAAATACTTCAAACTTTTGTGATCGGTGAAGATTTCACATGTCTCGCCGTATAGATAGTGCCTCCAAATCTTCAAGGCAAAAATAACCGCTGCTAATTCCAGGTCATGTGTAGGGTAATTCTTCTCATGAGGTCTCAACTATCGAGAAGCATAAGCTATCACCTTGTCGTCTTATGTTAATACACATCCCAAGCCTTAGTGAGAAGCATCACTATAAATTCTGAAATTCCCAATACTTGTCAGAATCGCAAGTATCAGTGCCGTAGTTAACTTCTTCTTCAATGCTAAGAAACATTCATCACATTCCTTGTTCCATTCGAACGGTACATCCTTCCTCATCAACCTTGTCATTGGAGTTGCAATTCTAGAAAAGTCTTTAACAAATCTTCTATAATATCCAGCTAACCCCCAAAAAGCTTTGAATCTCTGACACATTTGTCGATTTTGACCAATTCATAACGGCTTCAATCTTCTGCGGGTCTACTGAGATACCTTTCTTAGAGATCACGTGTCCTAAGAACGTGACACTTGTCAACCAAAACTCATTTTTCCTTAACTTTCCAAATAATTGCTTTTCACGAAGTCGTTGTAAAACCAACCTCAGGTGTTGTTCATGCTCCTTCAGACTCTTGGATTAAATAAGGATGTCATCAATAAATACTATCACGAACTCATCCAAGTACGATTTGAATACCCGGTTCATCAAATTCATGAAGGCGGCAGGCGCATTAGTGACCCCAAACAGCATCACGAGAAATTCATAGTGTCCGTAGCGAGTTCTAAAGGATGTCTTCTCCACATCCTAAGCTTTAATTTTCAATTGATGGTACCCAGATCGTAAGTCAACTTTGAAAATACCTCAGCCCCTTGAAGTTGATCGAATCGATCGTCAATATGTGGCAACGGGTACTTGTTCTTGATTGTCACTTTGTTGATTTCCCGGTAATCAATGCACATTCGCATTGTACCATCCTTGTTCTTCACAAATAATACCGGTACACCCCACGGAGACACACTAGGTCGGATAAAGCCCTTATCTAGCAACTCTTGCAATTGTATCTTTAACTCTTTCAACTCAACTGGTGCAATACGATATGGTGCTCATGAAATTTGTTGAGTTCCCGGCATAACATCAATACCAAACTCAATCTCTCGATCAATTAACACATTAGGTAATTCTTTTGGAAACACATCCAAAAATTCTCTAACTATCGGAATATCCTCAAGTTTCAAATCATTACCCCTAGTATCCAGAATACTGCACAAGAACTCTCGGCAACCTTTTTTCAATAAATAACATGCTTCAATAGCTGACATGATATACGGCGGTGATACAACACCTTTACCTTAAAAATAAAACTCATCTTGATTAAGAATACGGAATTCTACTCCTTTAGTGTTACAATCAATATTAGCATGATTAGTCGCTAACCAATCTATACCCAATATAACATCGAAGTGCTGAATAACTAACGGTACCAAATCAATGGTTAACTCTTTATCATTCACATTAATCTCACATTTTCTAAACATACCCAAACTAACTAATGGAGCCCCCAACGGTATCGCGACATATAAATCACAGTTTAAGAACTTTAATGGTTTATCTAGACGTTTAGCAAAGTGGTGTGACACGAATGAGTGTGTGGATCCTGAATCTATAAGTACATTTGCTAGGTATGAGCAAATGGAAATCATACCTAAGACAACTGTGTCGACAGAAGTGGTATCTCCTGGCCTGAGTTGAAATGATATTGCCTCTCGTTGCTCCCTCCTCGGAGGTTGAGTAGTTCTCGGTGTAATGGCACTAACTACGTATGAACCAGAACTGGAAGCTCCTTGACGTTTAGTAGGACAATCTTTCACTTGGTGCCCCAATTCCTTGCAAGTAAAGCATCGACCCCTCATATCTAAATTCTAATTCGGACAATTTCTTGTTATGTGTCCCGGTTGACGGCATATATTACGAGTGATCAGGTTTGGCAGTTGATTGCACCATCCCCAATGAAATTTCTGATAGATCTGACACCTCGGCTTGTTTCCACTAGAACCACTGCCACTACTGGCCAAAAAATCTCCCGGACTTTGCCTCTTTGCACTACCCTATCCACTAAATTGACTTGATCCTGGTCGTTTACTTTGTTGACTCGGTGGTGGTGGCATACTTGATGTATACCCAAGATCTCTTTCAGCTATAGAGGCAATGTCAAGCGCATTAGTGAACGTCTCAAGTCGGAACACAGTCACTCGTCCCCAGATATCACTTCGAAGCCCTGCTACAAACTTTCTTGCTTTCACTTTTTCAGTTGTTATCATATCCCCCGCAAACCTTCCCAAACTTGTAAATTGCGTTGAGTATTCATGAACTGACTTTTCTCCTTACACCAACTCTATAAACTCTTGAGCCTTTTGATCCCCAAACGATTCTGGAAAGTATTGTTCATTTAATATCTCCAAAAAGTGATCCCATGTAGTCGATTGACTCGGGCCCAGCTTAGTTTGCCACCAATATTGTGCCTCATCTATTAATGTGTCCGCGGCAAATAGAACTTTCTGTTCTTCCGTACACGGTAATTCCCTAAAGATTTTCTCCATATCAGAAACCCAAAAGTTTGCCTTCATTGGATCGGCTTCCCCATAGAATATGGTCGGCTTTTGCTTATGAAATTTAGAAATAGTGACAACTTCCTCCCTTGGATTTGGATTCGGTTGTACCGGCCTTTCCTCGACCACATGAGTTTCGGCAACTCAAACCAATCCTTCGATTGCCCGTTCAACTCGTTCCATTCGATTTGAGGTGTCACCTCCAGACATAATGCCTGGCACCCACATTATTACACACATACACGTTACTTTTAAATAAAGATATGGCATGCTAATCAATGATAAAAGCATGCTAAGTAAACGTGTATGCATGTTTATGCAACTACGTGTTGTTGTGTGCACACTACGCATCATATACGTCTCTCATCCCCAAAGGCTCTAACCTATAGCTCTGATGCCAAAAATTGTCACACCCCAACCCACCCCCAGCATATTGGGACACGTGTAACAAGAGTAACCATACCCAAAACACACACTAATTAGAAAGAAAATGTGGATAAACCCCTTTTTAGAACTCCCTTTTGACAAAATAGCCCCCAAGGGCAAAATGGTCATTAATAAAGTATATAAAATTTTTATACCAAAAGTTATATTTTTGAGTCTCGGTTCCAACGTAACAAACGGTGCACGAATTTGAATTTTCTAGAAAGAGTTATGCACGTTTTCGTAAAAGCGGACGTACTGTGAAAAATACAAGCGGATCGATCCCTTCAGAAAACCCGGATCGATCCATTTATAAGATCCACTAGCAGAATGCTCCTCAGAAAGGCCGGATCGATCCCTTCATAAATCCATATCGATCCGCGACCTTTAGAACAGGTTTTGCTGCTAAATTTTGCTGTCAAAACATTACCAAAACCTACCAACACTCATCCAAACCACATGGAACTTGCAAGAAACTTTCCAAACACATTTCTAAATACATTTTAGCACTAACCAAGTATGTGGAACACATTCACACTTATGATTGGATCAAACCAACTATGAATTCACCTCAATTTGAATAAAAAACAAGTTTTGAAGTTATAAACTCAATTCTCATCCAAAGTTAATAAAACTTGCTAGACATGAGCCCAAGATTATAACCAACATTACACATACAAATTTAACTTGTCAACAACACTTGCGACTCATCTGGACTCTCCAAGATGGTCCTAACTACCAACTTACAACACTTGAGCAAAACAAGAGAGATAACACATAAGTTCCCAAATTCACTTCCAACTCTCCAAAATACAAGTTTTGAATCCAAACTCTTTTTCTACCACTCAAAAGTTAACATTAACATAAAAACAAACCATAATTTACATCATTTTATAATTTCAAAGAAGTTTACATGCTTTGGCCCCCAAATCTCCCCCATCTCTCCCATCTCTCCCAATGCGCGTCATTTCCTCTCTAGATACGGCTCCGAACCTGCGGTGGTTGTTATGTACCACAACAGAAATAGGAAAACGGTTTTCTTAAACAATTTGCTTAGTGAGTAGTCTAAACATGATTGAATGTTTAACACGTGCAATGCTACCATTAACGCATAAAACAAAAATGTAATCGCCGAGTCACCGGTTATATGGTTCATTCAGACCGAAGACCTTCCTTGGTCCCGTGGCCACTTCTATTCCTTGGACTTCCGTATTTATCAAATTCTTCCTCTACACCACCCTTATTACTCCCAACAATGAACCATTTCCCCGGTGCTCATTGACTACCACATAGACATATAAGAACATATAAACACAAATACATGTATCAATATATAATCTTCATGAAATTGATACAAAATTCACAAATTAACAACAAAATAGCCTCTAGCATGAGTTGTTATTCCTAACATCATCAAAGCCTTGCACCCATTAAACACAATCATTGGGTTTGTATAGAAAACTCACCTCATACACAGATTTTACCCAAAATTACACCTAAAAGATGCTGAATTTTACCAATTTAAGCTCAATTTCCTCTATAAGTAAATCCTATAAGAATTTCGGTAAATGGTGTCTCACTAATTAGTGTGAGCTACCAAAATCCAACAATTTAAACGTAAATTAAGGGTATAGAAATGTTTGTCTCACCTCCACGAGTCTGAAAATGGCTTTGATTCGTGAATCCGACGAACGGCGGCGACGGAACGACGAGATTTCAACGTCGATGACGGTTTCTTTGTTTCTCTCTCCGAGCTCTCCTCTTTTTCTTATTTTGATTTCCTGCAGATTTTGAGAGTCTAAGCTCTCTTAGTGACACACACACATCACATTCATGTGATGTGTCACAAGTTTTCCCTATTTTCGTTTACACCCCTGATTTTTCTTAAGTTCCTATTATGAAATCTCCCAAACATTCCATTAACCACCCAATTATCTAATGAGTGTTTGTCTAAGTTCCGTATGGGTCTCAATGTGGGTCCCACATATTTTGTGAAATTGCTATCGTACCTACTCATTTTAAATCTTTCCATTTATATCCTTATTTGGGTGTCCAAGCTATCACCAAATGCTAACACCAATATCATCATATAGTATTGAAGCATTTTAAACAAATATTCATGTATTCATATAAATGCATTTAATCACGTAAAATGCAAATATTTTCATTTAGGCCCTTCACTGGGTCCCACTTCCAAACCTGTCCCACCTTACTGGGGACTTTTCCAACTAGTGTCCCTCTCTGAACACTTTTTACATGGGCGAGTCCAAGCCTCCCCTTAATCCATTTTATACACTAATTATATTAGTTAATGCATATGAAGATAAAAATTAACCTGTTTCCTGGGTACGGATGTTACATAGTGTCACATCGAAATGGTTCACAACAATTAGTATAAGGTCTACAATCATCCACTTCTCGCCTAATTGGATCTCACAGTTCTTATATATCGTAGACGTTACTACCGATTTACTAAGCTGCACGACAATAGATAAATCATATCCTAGTGGTGTAGACTTAACATTCAAATGTTCAACAAAATCATGCAATACAAATGAATGCATAGATCCTAAGTCAACAAGTATGCGTGCTAGGTGCGAGCATATAGGCACCATACCTGAGACCACTATCTCTAAAGTAGCTATATCTCCTGGGTTCATCTGGAATGATCTCCCCTGACATTGCTCCATCCTATGCCCCCCATCATTAGACTGTCTAGGCTTCAAACCACTGGAAGCCATAAAAGTAGCTCCTTGTTGAGAACGCTTCCTCGGATAATCCTTGGATTGATGTCCAAATACTCCATAGTCATAACACTTGCTCCTCATGTCAGGTGTTGAATTAGTACTACCTTCTCCTTGGTTCCTGTTATGGGGTTTGGTAATAAAACATCGACCTGAGTGTGGTCGGTTGCAAAGTGTGCACAATGGTATGTTACTTGGCGTCCTCCTGAACTCATTGAAACTAGAACCAGAGCCTCTTGGAGACAGCCTCTTGAAAGATCCGCCTTGGTTCCGATCACCACCTTCATTACCCCTCTTGCCTTATTGATTTTGTCTCGATCTTTCCCATCCACTTTCCACAACAAGTGCTATTTGTTGTACTGCACCGATGGTTGAGTGTTCATACAGTTCCACTCTCAGATGAATATTCTCCCTTAACCCTTCTTCGAACTTCCTTGCTCTACCTCTTCCTCTGGCACTGAACCTTTATCGAATCTCAGTAATGTGTTGTACTTGGACGTATATTCAGTTACGGTCATGTCTCCCTATCAGAGATTGTCGAACTCTCTCTTTTTTGCATTTTAAGTGGATCGCAGAAAGAATTGGTGATTGAACTCTGCCTTGAATCTCTCCCACGTTATCAGTGCCCCTTGGTCTAAAACATTTATCCACCAAATCTGAGCTTCACCCTTCAGCACATCACTTGCATTCTCAATTATTTCCCTATCGGACATCGGAATTGATCAAAAAATTCTCTCCATGTCCATAACCCAATGCTCTACTAGCGTTATGTCAGGTATCTTGTGAAATTCCATCGGCTTCTTTCTAGTAAATTGTTCAAAACGGATCTCATACCCTTATTCTCAGGTACATGTACCATAGCAATTGGTGCTACCTCGAATGGAGGTGTTGGAGGTAACCGTTCTACTATATTTTGTATCATTTCACCCATGTTCTCAATCATTTTTGTCAATTCATTCATATGTCAGGTATGTGGCGATAATTCTCGGTCATCACTCACGATTGCAATCCTATTACTCTCAATGCATAAACCCTATGCATGTACAATAATAAATATAAACATGTATGTATAACAATATACATATGCATCAAACATCTCTACCGTGTATAGATGAACTCTAGAATGTGTCGAAGCACTCAACTCTCCACTCGTCGTCAAACGTTCTCAAAGTTTTGTTACCTATAGCTCTGATACCACTAAATGTCACGACCCATCCCGTTACGTGCAGAATTAGGACTCGTGGCATGCCACCAAGGCTTATGCAATTCCATTAAAGTTTAAATAGGAGCAGATAACATAAGTCAAATTCATTTAAAATCAGAGTTATAAAAAGTTTTGTCCAACTGAAACATTTCCAAAAGAATTTATTTTTTGAAAATAGAGGTCCAGTCGACTGAATTGGGGGTCCGATCGACTGGAGATCAAAAGCAGTAAGTTAAAAAGTTCAACAGCCCTGCCCAGTCGGCTGTGTCAGGGACTCAGTCGACTGGGGCCTCAATTTTTCAGTCGACTGGTGCCTTGCCCAGTCGACTGGGCACTATGTATAATACCCGCTTTCATGATTAATTATTAATAATGGTTTATCATACATTAGCATAATTAATTGGTGTTTATTAGTACATGTTTAAGTGATTTTTAACTCACTAGTTGATTTGGATTTCCAGTTTGGGAACCCAATATTGGCCGATGTAGCAGTCCCAAATTGGGACATGAGTTGAGAAAGTTCTGTTATGATGGGATAAGGTTGTGGAACCACCCTTATGTGTGCTTAAATGTTTATTAAGGCATATGTGAAATATTTATATGTTGTTTAGAATATATTTCTTATTGTTAGAGACCATTTATGTGGTCATTTGAGATACCTTGGTGAGGACGAATTGAATATGCTACATAATTAGTAGGCTAATTAGCAACTTCATAAAAATTATGTGGGACCACTTATGGGACCCATGCGAGAAATAGACAAGTACCCACTTAAGTTTAGAGGACTAAATAGTTATAAAAATTAGTTGGGGGTAAAATTGCAAATAACTAGAAAATGGGTGGGTTTCATAATAAAATAGTAAAAACATACATGAGCTGGTATTTAAGAAAGAGATCCATATCTCTTCTTCTTCTTCTTTCAGTCGGTTAGAGAGAAAAAGGAGACAGGGGTTTGCCGGAGCTCTACGACGCCGATTGATGCACCGTTCGACACCCAATTTTGATTCCGAGACTGGATTTGGACTTGTAGAGGTGAGTTTTATATTTTGGTACTATTTTTATTGAGTCTAATCATCGTGATACACCCAAAATCAGCCATACCCGAGCAGTTCTATTTTGTAACTACTGACAAGCATCATCCCGAGCGGTTTGGTCCACCTGATGCCTCCCGAGCGTTTCATCCACGACCCGGCCAACATGTCGGGAAGACCGCACAGGCACATCCCACCGCGGGAACAGCTCATCCGGGCCCACAGGCATGATCCCGAGCATTCTGGACAGTTTTCTACTCGAGCTAGAAGACTAATGGAAAGTGCAAACTATTTCCTAATCCAATTAGGGAACCCCTACAATTAATGCCAATCTATATCAATTGGATTATGTTTCCTTTTCTTTGTACGAGTAGGTCTCTTACATCTATAAAAGAGACCTCACACCCCCCCATTGAAGGGGCTGACTTTTCAGTCTACGCAGCACCTCTATAACATTCATCAACATGCTTGGCCGGCCTACGGTAGCTCCAGACGACTTGGTTCACCACAGGCCCCCGGCTCTTTTACACTATAGTGAACGTGCTCATACACACACGTGGACGTAGGTATCTTCATTAACAGGGCCGAACCACATACAAAAAACCAGTCTCACACTCTCTCCCCTTAAATTGCTTTAATTTACTTTAACCAAATTTTGGCATCATCAACTTGGCGCCGTCTGTGGGAAACGACAAGTTCTTCATCAACAAATCTCTTGGCTGATAGCCATGCCTCTAAAGAAGAGTGAGAAGACTGCACAGCAGGCCAACCAGGATGTTCCGTCGGCCCCGGCATCGGTTGCAGTAGTCATGATATCTAAGCAGATCACCACGACCCTCACACAACTCTTGGAGGGCCAGCGTCAAATCCAGTAACAGATCGAAGCCCTGCTGGCCCAGCAAGGTAGTCCTCCAGTGGCTGGGAAACGACCCAGGAACGTTGCGCACGGTAGGGAACCGATCTTGACCAGCCAACGTGCCCGAGCCAAGCCGTCCCACGTTGAGGATGCCAGAGACATCAAAAGTAGGCATACTACCCGAGAGGAAAGGCAGGAGCATATGGCCCGGGAATTAGTCTAGGGTCACTTGGTCAAGAGCCGAGTTATCCCTAGGCACACGATGAACCGGAGTCATAGCCAAGCCCGATCCCAGAGGACAGGACACCACCATGAAGAAGAAGCCTCTTCCACCGACCCGACCAACCCCTCGGATACTGGTCGGGAAGGAGTGGAAGCCCGAATCAAGAACTTATAGAAGCAGATTGATGGAGTGGCCAAAAAGCTTGGTCAAAATTGTGCTCAGAATCAAGCCAATACCGAGACAGAGTCACCGTTCTCCAATCAGATCATGAGATTCTCCATCCCGCGCAAATTCAAGTAGTCTCGCCTGGATTCATACAATGGCTCAGGGAGCCTGATTGACCATATCCGAACCTATAGGGCTCGAATGGCCCTGGCCACCCAAGTCGATGAGCTGTACTGTCTGGCCTTCCTCAGCACTTTGAAGGGCCCGACCGTCCAATGGTTTTACTCCTTGGAACCCCAATCAGTACGTAGTTTAAGTCAAGTCAGCAAATAGTTCATCAACCAGTTCACTGGTATGCATAAATGGCCAAAGCCTGACATGCAGCCACTGACGGTCAGACAACGGAATAATGAGTCCCTCAAGGAGTTCACCGACCGGTTCAACCAATAGAAGCTTCAAATCCGCAATCTGAATGAGATAGTCGCCATTATAGCCTTCTGCTCAGGAGTTCAACACACCAAGTGCGTCGCGTCGTTCCACAGAAACTGATCGAAAACTTTGGTTGACCTCTCTGAGAGGGTTGGAAGATACATCGACACTGAAGAATTTCTAAAGACTAAAGACCCCGGGTAAATGGACGATGAGCCTTCTAGTAGTAAACAAAAGTGAGATCAGCCCGGGATTTCTGACAGTTCTTCCAGTTCACAGCAGTTCGGGTCAGGCAGCCTCGACCAGACCTCTAGCTCACAGCAGATAGGGTTCGGTAGTCCTGACCCGACCTCCAATTCACATCGATCAGGATCAAGCACTTCCGACTTTGCCTCCAGCACAGAGAAATCAGGAGCCTGGCGATCCTGATCTGACCCCCTGTCTCCATCATTCTAGATCAGCTCGACTACAGTGGTACTTATCTGATCACCACATGAGGCTCTACCGATTGTCAGACCGAGGTATAAAAAATCTCGAGCTTCGAACCCAGGCACTAAAAAGACCACGGGCTCCGAACCCAGGCACTAAAAAGATATCGGGCTCTGAACCCAGGCACTAAAAAGACCTCAGGCTCCGAACCTAGGTACTAAAGACCTCGGGATCGCACCTGAGGTAAAAGGCCTTAGGGTCACGCCCGAGGCATCGACTTCGCTCAGGTCCAACCTACGATGGGGGGCAAATCCTCCTAGGTGGCTGATGATGGCAAGCTTCAAAAGACCCTGCAACCACCATGTTCCAGGTCGGTTACCTACAGTCATAGCCTCTGTAAGACCCTCATCATAGCAAAAGCTTGGGGGGAAAGACTGCACAATGAACTAAACAGGCAATCATACCGGGTATTTACAGGCCTCGCGGATAACCAAGTCAAAATCTTAGATAATCCAAGCACCTACAGTACTCAGAGGTAGTAGCTCCACTTAGCTCCAAATCGACGATAGAGGTGACTAAATTCTCTTAGGTTGGTCCACGATAGAGGAGTAAAAAGGACCCTAAAGCAATACGCTCTAGGTCGGCTCCACCAACATGGTCAAGCCCTTCTCCCAATAGTCTTGACGAAGGCTGGCTGGGCGGAAGACAACCATCCTGGGGAGTTAACATAAAAGGACCCTAAAGTAATACACTTTAGGTCGGCTTTTCCAACATGGTAAAATTCTTCTACCCATAACCTTGATGAAGGTTCACGGGCAGAAGATAACCATCCTAAAAGCTAACTCAAGCAAAAAGACTCTAAATTAGGCCGGGTCTCAACTCCCGGTCAGTTCCCGAGCACTTAAAGGTTCTGAGCTAGGCTGGGTCTTAACTCTCAGCCAGTTCTTGAGGACTCACCAGGCTCAAAAATCCCGTGGCAACTTCCCCGAGCACTCAGACTGGTATCAGGAAGATTTCCAAACTTGCCCCGATATAGCATCTAGCCAACCTTGGAAATGGGGGGCAACTGATACACCCAAAATCAGCCCATGCTTGAGCGGTTCTATTCTACAACTACTGACAAGCATCATCCTGAGCGATTTGGTCCACCTGATGCCTCTCGAACGGTTCATCCACGACCCGACCAACAGGTCGAGAAGACCGCACAGGCACATCCCACCACGGGAACAGCTCATCCAGGCCCACAGGCATGATCCCGAGTATTCCAGGCAGTTTCTACTCGAGCTAGAAGACTAATGGAAAGTGCAAACTATTTCCTAATCCAATTAGGAAACCCCTACAATTAATGCCAATCTATATCAATTGGATTATGTTTCCTTTTCCTTGTACGAGTAGGTCTCTTACATCTATAAAAGAGACCTCTCACCCCCATTGAAAGGGCTAACTTTTCAGTCTACACAGCAGCACCTCTATAACATTCATCAACATGCCCCGCCGGCCTATGGTAGCTCCAAACTTGTTGGTTCACCACAGGCCCCCGACTCTTTTACAGTATAGTGAACGTGCTCAGACACACACGTGGACGTAGGTACCTTCATTAACAAGGCCGAACCATATATAAAAAACCAGTCTCTCACTCTCTCTCCCCTTAAATTACTTTAATTTACTTTAACCAAATTTTAGCATCATTACATCATATTTCTTGCGACCCAATTCAGAGCAATAATCTGTAGTTTTCCGAACTCATGTAGGATTTGAACTCAGAGTAGATTTGGGCTTTAATTTTACAACTAGAAATGAATTGTAAAGAGGTGAGTGGTTTTAATCTTGCTTTTGGATGAGATTTGTGTTTGTGTTCATTTGGGTGTAAATTACATGCCTATTTAGCTTAATTACCCATGTGTAGTTATATTTATGTGAGCATGCTTAGTTGTCTATTTGGGTAAAAGGAAAGCTCGTATGAATCAGCCATAAGATTGTTTTGTGGTGATGACCACTTGTTGCCAACAACGACATTAGACCATACATGTGTGGTGTGGGTCATTGGCTTGTGCTGTGGACTATTGGGGGAGTCGCGAACTAGCAGGTAGTGGTGGAGGAAATACTTGCTTATCCGGAGATCATTATTACTTGTTGAGATGAATTTAAACATGATATGTCATCCGTGTGCGTGATTGATATCTCTCACTAAGATTATAGCTTATATATTGTAGTGGTTATTGAATAACCATTGTAAGTGAACACGACGGCGAGAATTTGGGGAGATGAGCTTTAGGAATCGTAGTGGCGAGGAAGCTTGTAAATGTAGTAGCTTATATCTATAGTTGTTTTGAGTACAATTTATAGTTTGTAATAGCTAACTTGAGTTGTGCTAAAACTTGATGAATTATATTAGTTCTTGGTTTAATTGCTCCAAGACTCGTGTAAATATTGTAACTAGAGCTTAGAATGTTGTTGGTATCTTTCATACATTGCTAATGTAGTTTGGAGCATGTTTAAGTGAAAATTTGGTTTAAGAAGCATGTTTTGGTTGATCTTGTGAGAATTGGGAGTTTGTGGGAGAGATGGCATTACACAACTTGTTTAATGTTTATTTTCATGTTAGAGTCTCTTGGGAATGTTTAGAAATGGTTTAAAAGTGGTTTTGAAATGTTTTTGGAAGTTTCCAAGAGGTTTGGTTTGATGTTGGTGATATTTGGACTTGTATAGCAGAGTTTTTGTAGCAAAAATTCACTTCTACAGAACCCGGATCGATCCGGGCTATAGAGGGGCAACAATTCACTTCTACAGAACCCGGATCGATCTGAGCTATAGAGGGGATCGATTTGGCCTTTTTTGGGGACATTCTGCTAGAAAAATGCTGAGATGGATCAATTTGGATTATAGGGCGGATCGATTCGCTCACAGTTTCATAGCTCGTCGACTTTTACAGAAACAGACATAACTCTCTATAGAAAATTCAATTTTGCACGTCCTTTTTTGCATTGGAATCGGGACTCAAAGGGATATCTTTTAGTATAAAATTTTCTAACAGTTTAAAAAGACCATTTTGCCCTTGGTCATGTTTTGTCTAACTCAAAGGTTTATTTGGGCTTATTTTCATTCCTTTTCATTCCTAATTTGGTGTTTGAAGGCCTTGGTGGCGTGCCATATATCCTAGGTTCACATGTGTGGATCCAGGGCATGACATTTAGTGGTATCAAAGAAATAGGCTTAGAAACTTTGGGATGAGAGTTGACGACTTAAGAGTAATGTGTAGATATTGAGCATATAGATGCATCACATGTATGCATATGGTTATTAATGCTATGTTATGATTAATTGATCATGTAAAACATATGATATATGGCATAGCATTCATAGTATTTATGCAAATATGATTGACAGGTAAGAATTTGAAAAAAAAGGGATCAAAACCGAGAACTCGATGCGAGAATGGATCATTTGGTGGACTTGGTAACCAATTTTGTTGGTGCCATTGGTGATCGAGTGCTACTAGTAGATATAAGGCATGTGAATCCTGAACCAAGGGTAGACCGTGTTACGATTGAGAAATTCTATAAGAGAAAATTGACTTTATTTGATAGAGGCCTGGATATGATGATAACTATTCATTGGGTGTCGAATATAGAGTGAATATTCTGAGCCATAGAATGTACTAAAGAACAAAAGATTACATATTTTACTGATACTTTGAAGGAAGGAGCCCATAATTGGTTGGTGAATTTGCTTGAGTAAGGTAGGCCGACCACTTGGGACAAGTTTGTGGATGAGTTTTACAAACGATATTTTCCTCGAGCAGCTAAGGTAGAGAAGCGTTGGGAATTTATGAATCTCCAACAAGGAGATATGACGGTGAATGAATATATCTCCAAGTACAGTGAATTGCTTTGATTTGCAAAGGATACAGTGATAACTGAGGAAGACAAAGCTTGAAAGTTTGAAGAAGCGTTGAGGGATAACATCCAATGTAGGGTGGATACTCATGAATTTGGAACTGTGGCTCAAGTCCAAAATGCAGCTCTCATAGCCGAACGAGATATTAACAAATACAAGCAGGGCCAACAAGGAAAATGACAAGGTGAAGATAAAAGGAAGGGGAAGGCTACTTTAAGAAACCATTTTCATAAGGGCCTAGGTCAGGTTCAGGTAGTCAAGGTGGAAGTTCATTTTTTGAGGGGGCTCGACCGTTGTGTCCTATGTGCAACCGGCGACATGGGGGAGTTTGTTATTTACTCAGCACATGCAACATTTATAAGCAAGTGGGGGCATATATCCAAGAATTATCCATAAGCCAGAACACGACTGCCTAACTCTATGAGCTCAATTCCGAATATGAGGGGTAAATGCTTTGATTGTGGGTGGCCGGGACACTTTTCTAAAGATTGTCCAAAGAGGTGATAGCAAGGGACAAGTTCTATGGCATCGAGTAGAGCAAGATCATGACCGTCCACTAATAAAGGAAAAGACGTGGAGCAGAGGCAAGGAAAGTTTTTTTAACTTACACCGGGAAATGTGTCAGCTACAGACTCCATGGTGTCAGGTATACTTCATATCTGTTCACATCCAGCACAAATTTTGATAGATTTAGGGTCAACACACTCATTTGTCTCACATGAATTTGTCAAACATTTGAATAGCATGTCAAAACCCTTAGGGTATGATTTATCTGTATCACTGCTGCTAAGTAAACCATTATAGTAACCTCTTTAGTGTTCAAAGCATGTGAAATCAGAGTAGGTGATAGAGTATTGACTGTTGACTTAATTATGTTAATCATCAACTACTTTGACGTAATCTTAGGTATGAATTGGTTGTCTACAAATCAGGCTACAATTAATTGTGAATAGAAAATGGTTAATTTTCAGTTACCAGGACAAAAAGAGTTTACCTTCCAAGGGGTTGGGGTAGCAGTGCCACCTTGTATGATATCAGCCATTCAGGCTAGGAAGTTGAAAAAGGGCTATCAAGGGTTCTTATGTACTATAATTGATACACGCATCACGGGGACTCAGGTAGAAGATATTTTGATAGTACAGGAGTTTCCTGATGTATTTTTTGAGGATTTACCAGACGTGTTGATCGAGCGGGAGATTGAGTTTACTATTGAGGTAGCACCTGTATCACAACCGGTATCAAAGACACCGTATAAATGGCACCTGTGGAACTGAAAGAGTTAAAGAACCAGTTACAAGAGTTGCTAGACAAGGGATTTATTCGACCTAGTATTTTTCCATGGGGAGCACTAGTTTTGTTTGTTAAGAAAAAAGATGAAACCATGCGTATGTTTATTGATTATAGGGAGTTGAACAAGTTGACTATTAAAAACAAGTATCCGTTGTCGAGGATTGATGATTTGTTCGATCAGCTTCAAGGAGCTCAAGTTTTCTCGAAGATCGACTTGAGATTGGGCTACCATCAGTTGAAAGTTAAAGAGAAAGATGTAGAAAAGACAACATTCAGGACTGGATACGAACATTATGAGTTTATGGTCATGTCATTCGGAGTTACCAATGCACCCGCAACTTTTATGGATTTGATGAATCGGGTATTCAAGGAGTACTTAGATGATTTGTAATTATCTTTATCGACGATATTTTGGTCTACTCTAAAGGTGTTGAAGATCATGAGAAGCATTTATGATTGTTGTTGCAACGACTTCGCGAGAAGAAGTTATTTGGTAAATTGAAAAAATTTGACTTTTGGCTAACCGAGATATAAATTTTGGGACATGTGATCTCTAAAGTAGGTGTTGCAGTGGATCTACAGAAAATTGAAGCAGTAGCCAATTAGAATCCACCAAAAAATGTGTCAGAAGTTCAAAGTTTCTTGGGATTGGTTGGGTATTATCGAAGTTTGGTAGAAAATTTCTCAAGAATCGTGATGCCTATGACTCAGTTAATGAGAAAAGATGTTCCTTTTGTTTGGAATTCCGAATTTGAAGAAGTTTCAAGGAATTGAAGACTAGACTTATGACAGCACCGATATTGACAATTCTTTCGGGGACTAAGGGGTTTATTATCTTCATCAATGCTTTGCATCAAGGTTTAGGATGTTTCCTAATGAAGAATGGTAAAGCGATTGCATATGCTTCACAACAACTGAGACCACACAAAACCAACTACCCGACACACAACTTGGAATTGGGAGCGGTGATCTTTGCCTTGAAGATTTGGAGGCATTAACTATATAGGGAACGGTGTGAGATTTTCATGGATCACAAAAGCTTGAAGTATATATTCACTCAGAGAGACTTGAATATGAGACAGAGACGGTGGTTGGAGTTGATGAAAGATTACGATTTGTCGATTCAATATCACCCAGAGAAGGCCAACGTGGTAGCCAATGCATTGAGCTGAAAGTCAACCAGTAACCTAGCTTATGTTTTGACTTCTCAAGAGAAATTGAATCATGAAATGGAGCAATTGAGACTCAAAGTAATTCCAAGAATTGAGGGAGCTTTGATGGCAGCAATTATAGCACAACCGATACTTGTGGATGAGATTAGAATGAAATAGCTTCAAGACCCAAATTTTTGAGAAATATTTGTGATGGGGTACCTAAGGGTAAGCAACTGGATTTCACTTATGTAGATAGTGTATTAAAATACAGAAATTAAATTTGTGTACCCGATGTTAATGGAATTAAAGAGACGATTCTAGAGGAGGCGCACAACACCAAATATTCCATTCATCTAGGGAATACCAAAATGTATCGTGATCTACGAGAGAATTATTGGTGGTTTGAAATGAAATGAGAAATAGCCAAACACGTGGCAAAGTGTATAGTATGTCAACGAGTAAAAGCAGAACATCAAAGATCAATGGGGTTGTTACAACTATTGCCAGTATCGGAATAGAAATGGGAAAACATCACGATGGATTTTGTAGCAGGTTTACCGAAATCTAGAAGATCAAATAATAGTGTTTAGGTAATTGTTGACCGATTAACCAAGTTTGCGCATTTTCTACCAATTAAGACTAATGATCCGATGAAGTTGGCAGAATTGTATGTTCAGGAAATTGTAAGGCTTCATGGAGTTCCAGTGCCTATTATCTCGGATAGAGATAGTAGATTTACATCAAAATTTTAGAGAGGATTACAAGAGGCTATGGGCACAAAGTTGAATTTTAGCACAACTTTCCATCTTTAGACCGATGGACAGTCAGAGCGAGTAATTCAGATATTAGAAGATATGCTTAGACTATGTGTTCTTAATTTCAAATGTGATTGGGAACAACACTTTTCATTGGTGGAATTTACTTATAATAATATTTTTCAATCTAGCATTGGAATGGCACCTTTTGAGATTTATATGAGCGTAGATGTCGTTCGTCGATTTGTTGGGCTGAGGTAGGAGAACAAAAATTGTTGGAACCTAAGATAGTTCAACAGACCACCGAGAAAGTTAAGTTGATATACAACGGTTACAAATAGTTCAAAGTCGTTATAAGAGCTATGCAGATTTGAAAAGGAGACAGATAAAGTTTGAAGTGGGTGATTATGTGTTTCTAAAGGTATCACCGACCAAGGGAATTGTGAGGTTTGGAAAACATGGGAAACTAAATCTGAGGTATGTTGGACCGTTTGAGGTCATTGGTAGAGTTAGCGCGGTGGCATACCGATCAGAGCTACCACAAAAAATGGAGAACATGCATAATGTATTCCACGTGTCAATGTTACGACGTTGCATGTCAGATTCACGACATATAATCATACCAGAATCGTTAGAAATTAGGGAAGACTTGACTTATATAGAACATCCAGTGAGAATTCTCGATGCAAAAGTTCAAGTTCTGAGGATCAAGACTTTTCCAGTGGTTATGGTTTTGTGGCGGAATCATTCTGTGGAAGAGGCTACATGGGAATGGGAGGATGAAATGCGTGAGAAGTACCCATTCCTATTCAAAACTTGAGGTACTTTAAGTTTGGGGACAAACTTCTTTTAAGGAGGGGAGAGATGTAACACCCACTCCTGCGATTAATTATTAATCATGATTTAGCATGCATTAGCATAATTAATTGGTGTTTATTAGCACATACTTAAGTGAGTTTTAACTCACTAGTTGATTTGGGTGTCTAGTTTGGGAACCCAATATTGGCCGATGTAGCAGTCCCAAATTGGGGCATGAGTTGAGAAAGTTCCATTGTGATGGGACAAGGTTGTGGAACCAGTATCCTTATGCACTTAAATGTTTATTAAGGCATATGTGAAATATTTATATGTTGTTTAGAATATATTGCTTATTGGTGAGGACGAATTGAACACGGTACATAATTAGTAGGCTAATTAATAGCTTCATAAAACTATGTGGGACAATTTATGGGACCCACACAAGACATAGACAAATACCCACTTAAGTTTGAAGGACTAAATAGTTAGTAATAAAAATTAGTTGGGGGTAAAATTGTAAATAACCAAAAAATGGGTGGGTTTTATAATAAAATGGTAAAAACATATATGAGCTAGGAATTAAGGAAGAGATCCATATTTCTTCTTCTTTTTCTTCTTTTAGTCGGTTAGAGAGAAAAAGGAGACAGGGGTTTGTCGGAGCTCTACGACGCCGATTGACGTGCCATTCGACACCCAATTTCGATTTCGAGATCGGATTTGGACTCGTAGAGGTGAGTTCTATGTTTTGGTACTATTTTTATTGAGTTTAATCATCGTATTTCTTACGACCCAATTTGGAGCGGTAATCCGTAGTTTTTCCGAATTCATGTAGGATTTGAACCAGGAGTAGATTTGGGCTTTAATTTAACAACTAGGAACGAATTGTAAAGAGGTGAGTGGTTTCAATCTTGCTTTTGGATGAGATTTGTGTTTGTCACGACCCATCCCACTACGCGTGGAAATAGGACACGTGGCACGCCACCAAGGCTCATCCAAACATCATATAACTATACGCAGCGGAAAGAACTTTAAAACAACCCTGGGTATTTAAAACTTAGGGAACATTACCCTCTGAGTTTGAAAAATCCGTTGAAATCAGAGTTATAAAAAGTTTTTGTAATAACCTGCATTTTCATATTTGATTTGTAATTGCATTGTCATATTTAATTTCATTTGGTATTGACTGCTTCATTTAAATACATTTCTCATGTTCTAATTATTATCCCTTGTGTTATTTCATATTAAAATTCATGTTGGGGTTAAACTGCAATTTTTATAAAGTTAGCAATACCTGTGTGGATTTCAAAACTGTATTTCAAAACGGTGGAAATATTTCCTTTTGACTCAATCAGTATTTTTATGAAACCAGAAAATCGTTTCCTACGTTAAAATGAATTTTCTGTAATTTTTGTGGTGGTCACCGCACCCCGAAAATACCAGTTTATGTTCAAAACTGTCCGTGCCGCATTAAACTTGCACAGTTTGTGATTTGGACGTATAGGTTGAAGTGACTATGCTTACTTACCAATTATGGCAACTCAATGATTGCCTTAGGCCTTGTTTGGAATGTATGGCTTGTGTGTGTAAATGTTGTACCATAAGCTAAATTTCCCAAACAACTTCTAATTGCCCCCTATAACCTATATGAACCCCTATACTAACTTAACATCATCTAGGTAACTCTTCATCAGCTCCTATATGTATTATCTGGTTATATACGTATGTGTATTATGTGGTCATTAGCTAATTAGAAATCAAATCAATTGTAGAGTATTAGAGAAACAACTTGGGCTCCAAGTAGTTCAAGTTTGTTTTCTTTATATACACCACACACATCTCATTCTGCATTAACACACAGAGAGAAAAGAGAGAGAGCACTGAGAGTTAATACAGAGAATTTCTGGAGAGAGAAACTTTACAAACTCCATAGCCAAAGCTTGGAGTATTTTCTTTTTGGGCTTATCTTTCTCAACAAACACACATCTCCTTATCACAGTGAGTATTCTGAACTCACTAAGAATGTAATTTCATGCATACTTTCTGTATGTATAGCTTATTTTGTGAATCCACATTCAAACTTTTACGTTGATATGCCATAGCTTGAAAAATCAAGATTTTCAAACTCAACCAAAATCTGTCTTCTTAGATAATAATGAAGGTTTATGGTACATATAGTCTATGGTTGAAATTTTAGAGCTTCACTTAACCCCATGAGAAAGTATATAAAGAAATTAGTTTTGACATGGTTCGGTATTTCATAAAATTCGTAAGCTATAGATGAGATCTTGTAAAATTGATCAAGGATTCATAATCCTTGTTGAAAAACAAAGAAAATCATATATTACATGTCCTTTATAATTCCAGAATTGAAATGGGTCAATTTAGACCCTGTTTTGCTGAAACAGAGTAGTTTCTGCGGGGAAGATGAAGCCTCTGCTTCATCTCGCGCCACGATCGCGCGCGCGAAGATCACGCGAGCGGCCCGCGCGAGCGATCTTTCGCGCGAGCGGCCCGCGCGCGCGATCCTTGTTTCCACAAGCAGACAGAAAGTTTTATATATATAAAATGAAATTTAGGCAGATCGCGCGAACGAGGGTCGCGCGAGGAACCCTTCGCACGAGCGATCCGCGCGCACGACCTTGGCTGTTTTAGGCAGATAGAAAAGTATATATAAAATGAAAAATTGGGCATATCGCGCGAGCGGCCTGCGCGAGCGACACTTCGCGCGAGCGGCCCGCGCGCGCGACCTCTAGCAGATTCTGGTTTTTGTCTGTTTTGTATTTATGGACTGTTTGGTTCAATTTTTAAGTACTGTTAAGGTTCTGTTTGGGAGTTTTATTAATACAGAATGCTATCAGTTATACTTGAAGTGATTAAGGCAATGAATTGCAAGTTATTAATCCCCGTACGCATGTTGTATTTATTTTTCAGTGAATTGCCACATGTTTAAGGTTCATGACATACATGTGGGGTCAGTGGTACATGCATGTGGGTGTCAGTCTGTGTGGAAAGAGTATGAGATCGAGTTTGTGGTTGGGGTTGTGGTTGTGTTTGTGATTGTGGTTGTGTTTGTGGTTGTGGTTGTGGTTGTGGATGGGATTGTGGCGAGGGTATCTTTGAAATGCGACGGTGGCAAATATGGACACTCCCTGACGCCCATGGAAGCGTTAAAGTGTGTGAAGCCGAACTTGGACATTCCCTGGCACCCATGGTAGTGCTAAAGTGTGGCCTACGGACACTCCCTGATACTCGAGTCTGGATACTGCGTGAGGGGTTGCCCCGGTATTTGCATGGCGGTTAGGGTATTCAAAGTGTGAGGCATTGGACACTCCCTGGTACCCCGGACCAAAGTGTGAGGCAAACTGGACACTCCCTGGCGCCCCGTTGCTAAAGTATGGCTATCTTAGTGTTTCAAAGATACCAGGAGTAAGATAGTGGGTTATTGGGTTTTGTCGAGAGAAAAGAGTCGGTCAGATGAGATGGTGCATTGTTCTCATACACGGTCACATATGTGTGAATTTATCTTTTAAATAATGTTGTGGTTGTTTTCTAAACAAGCTCTTTATCTTAAATATAAACTTGTGGATTTAAATGGGAATTGGAAAATGGTAAATGAGTATGTTTTACATTTAAAGTCATGTTTTTAATACTCACCAGCTTCTTGAAGCTGACAACGTTGATGCGTCCTAGACATTCGTGTTCAGGCTTTTCAGGTTATGATCAGGAAGGACCTTATGACTACGCTAACTGAGAATGGCTGCTTTTGGAATGAGAAAACTGTTTATTGATTATATGTTTTAAGTTATGAACTGTTTTGTTTTAAGGATGACTGTAATAGACACTAAGTTATATTTTTTTGTTTCAAGGCGGTCTGTGCCTTAGTTAATCCCGTGCTGTATTATGTAATAAGTTAGAAAATTTTTATAAGCCTTGATTGCTCTGCTCTGATTATTATGTTTTGTTTGTTCGACGTTTGGGACGGAATCGATCCTTCAAACTGTCGCGACCTACGGGTCCATAAAGGAAATTAAACGCTTTCCTTATTTATGCTACGTCGGGGCGTGACAGGATTTAGTGGTATCAGAGCCAGGTTTTGATTTATCTCAAGATAGTTTAGCCAGGTTAGGGTTTACCAGTATAGACCCGATTCCACATTCCATTAAGTGTTACACACCCGATGATACGACAGGGAGGATAGACTCAGAACCCAAACGCCTAAGATTATTCTGTTCTGACTTAAGTAGTACCTTTTCAGGTATGGATCCAGCTCAGCCTCTGTTTGTACCTGATGCTTTTGGAGGGCATTGGGTTACTGTGGGAACGATAGTGCCGGCTTCGGCAACCCTTTATTTTACTGCTGTTGGGCAGCGTGCAGCTGCTACCGTCGAGCTAGATCTCTGGCATCAGATTCACATATTAGGACTGGTCGACCTGTCTCGTGCTCGCCTCGAGATCCTTTACTTCATAGAGATTCAGCGCTTAGTACTCGTTGAGATGGTTCGCTTGGTTAATAGCGATGCCTTCTATTTTCCCCTTGAGGTTCAGGTTGTGCAGGCCCACCTTGCACAGCTAGAGGTACCTCCACCGGTCGTCCCCGCTATTGAGGATGACAGTGACGTTGACGTTGTGTTCGCTCCTATTTCCGAGGACGCCGAGGAGGATGGCTTAGGATGGGACGACTTTGCAGTCGACCTTGAGGAGGCACTTGCACTTGAGCCAGCCTTGCCTGAGGCAGATGTCCCTGGACCTACTTCACTGATGACCTCTCACAGCTGTAACTTTGGGGCAGACCCCTCCCATGTTCAGCGACTTCATCAGGCCGACTCGCTTGACCTGTTGATGGCTACCTACGGCGATGACTGACCGTTTAGATATCGCCTTGTACATATTAACTACTTTTGACTGTTAGCTCTATCTCTTTTTGCAGCTGTAATTACATGCATTAGAGTGTAGGGCAATGACCCATTTTTGTAACATTAACTCTTGCATGCGTCCTAACCCATACAGGTAGGGTAGGCACTGATCTGACCATACATGCTTTTTGTATCAACTTGACAAGAAGTTATATATATAAGATATACTCTTTTGAATATTGTCGTCATTTGAATTACTTCATAGCACGGTTGCATGCATGTTCCTCATTCTACTATCACTATCATGCATAGAATGGCTGGAGGACTGAGGAGAAATAGGAACCTGATCGAGGGAGCACCCGAGGCTGCCGACCCTACAGGGATGTTCGAAGCATTTATCAGACGGTTAGAAAGAATCGGTAATACGAATGACAACCGACGAGACCGTTAAACTGGAGACAAATTGCTAGAGAGATTCCGTGCACTAAGGCCCGAGCAGTTTGCGGGTACCGCGAAACCCTGGAAAGTGGAACAGTGGTTAAGACAGATGGACCGCATGTTCGAAGCTGTCCAGTGTAACGAGATGGACAAGAGAAGATTGGCTACGTTTCAGTTGACCGATGCTGCCGCAGATTGGTGGGATTCAGTCATAGCTACTATCGGGAATGGAGCTGCAATGGGGTGTTGGGTTTGTGCCCTCAAACCATTACTTTATGTATGAGACATTAGCATTATAATATATGGATATCAGCTTTACATTTCATTATGTATGTTTCTTTCATGAGATGATTGTTTAATCCATAAGTATCATAGTAAGTATTTCGTGTGTGTATGAGATACATACAATGAGATACGAATTACTATTCTTTGATACTTAAAGCTTGTCACAGTGGATGATGAGACTGGATATCTCATCAGGTATACACTGTAGCATCATTAACTACCATTGGATGGAGTGATAAATCTCAATCACTAGAGTGTGACTCTTGGTTAATATGCTAGTGCTTATAGTGCATTGACGGACCTGAGTTTCCTATTGACGCTCAATGCTGTCAACAGTCAATAGGAACTCATAACTTGTATAAGGTACGTGTTCTCAATCTTGAGATGATTATGAACACAGACTGTGGATATGACTGCTTTGACTTACCAATCAGTGAGGTCTATAGAAGATCAACACCTGGGTATCTTGGGTATGTCATATCCATAGGGTTGTGAACATATATTGTCAAGATAGAATCTACCCTCTGATTCAGAGTAAGCATTCCCTTGAGAATGTCACCAAGTTGATTACTGAGTACTGCAGTCTTGTTGATAAGAGTTATCAACATGTTTGGTAATCATGAGTAGTGAATGGGACTCAAGGAATACAAGAAGTAATCATGATTCAGGTTGACAGTAACAGTTATCCGACTACCTGAATATGATTACGAATGCTGACGGTAGAGGGACATTAGTACAACATACAAGTCTAGTTATCGCTTCGGATATGTTCTTTTGCGTTGGAGTTCAGTTATCGTTTTATAGTGGAGTAAACGTTAACTGACCAGTTGGTTAGTTTGCTGATCAAAGAGTTTGGTCATGGTAATTAATAAACTGGTCTGAGCCAACAATAAAGAGCCTAGGAGGTCCCACTCTTAGCTCCGCTAGGATGCTTGGAAAGACGCTTGAGGAAACTGTCCTGGCAGGTTCGATCGATTGAAGATAGTTCGATCGATCGAAGGCATCAGGTTCGATCGATCGAGAAAGGTTCGATCGATCGAATGTTCGATCGATCGAAGTCCTTCGATCGATCGAAGGTTAGGTCGGTTCTGGGAATCTATAAATAGGGCAGCTGCGTTCTGGAAAAAGGTTGTTCGTCGTTTTGAACGTCATAAGCTGCAGAAACTATTTTTGGAACCCCAAAACCCTCTCTATCCTCTCTATTAGGGTTCCCACCAACCCTAGTCTTTCTGGCAGGCATCCGCAGGAGTCATAAGGGTGAAGATCATCTAGTGGAGGCTGCTGGAAATTGAAGTTCAGAATTGGGTTCAAGACACTAAGGTATAAATCTTGCACCCCCTTGTACGCTTCTATGGAGTTGACGGGTAGTAGATCCGGGCATGCCAATAAAGTTTTATAACTTGTTTTTTTCCGCTGCGCGTTTAAACTTTCAATTTAAACCGGTTTTTCCAACAATTGGTATCAGAGCCACGCTCGTTTGGATCTATAGATGCATTTTTGGAACCCTAGTTTTGATTTGCATGTTGATTTTAGAACTGTTTTTGAAACTGCATCGTCACAGATCTGTTTCTGCAGTGTTATCGCAGCAGAATACAAAACTGTGATTGCATAGGATGCAAGGTGGGTTCGATCGATCGAACTTGTTTCGATCGATCGAACATTCTGTTCTCAATCGATCGAACTAGTTCGATCGATCGAAGCCTTCTGGTGTTCGATCGATCGAATAGTGTTCGATCGATCGAGACAGATTCTCTGTCCAGGTGTTCTGTTCACAGTTGTAAAGGTTTTTTAAATTATACTTTAATTTTAAATTATTTCTGTAAAATTTTTAAATCATTCTGTGAAACAGAATGTTCAAGCGATTGAACAGTGTTCAATCGATCGAAGGTTCGAGCGATCGAACGGTCTTCGATCGATCGAACTGTGACAGAGAAGTAAGATGCTGTTTTAAGTTCTAATTCAGTATGTAAAGTGTTTATATACTGTGTGAATCAATTAAGTGTTCCAATAGTTACATATATTTGTTATGTATGTGTGGATGCGTGTACGACTAACCCTTTTGCAGCAAAATTAGTCGCTATCTCCCATGGCACCTAGTCGTTTAAATATTTATATTTAAATTATTTGAGATTGGTGCATGTCATAATTTATTAATGGTTTGGTTTTAAGGCGTATGTAAAGGGCGCTGCGGCTTCAATCCTACGAAAAGGAAAGTCGCACCGGTTTCCCTAGCCTTTTATTTCCTTTTTGCTATTTCTTTTTTTAGATAAATTGTAAGCTTCAAAAGAAGCATAGGTCCAATGTAATAGAATTAGAAATTCCATGAAGATGGAGCAAGGAGCCGTTGTCCATGAAGATGGAGCCGGAGGTGACCAAACCAAGAAGGTGGTTCTATGGAAATAGAGCCATGGGAGATAGAGGCATTGTTTGAATGCCTATATTTCATTTTAGTTTTTTGTTTTATGTGCTTGTTTAGTGATTGGCGTATAATACATTGTTGCATGCACTTAAAACAAGTTTTCTAAAATAAAATTCAAAAACCGTTTTCAACACATTAGTAAACATTGGATGTTTATGGGTAGTGTGTGGAAACATTTTTTCAAAAGCAAAATCCTTAATTTACTAAATCTAGTGGGAGAGGGTCTTATCAAATAACACCCACGATCTTCCATTAACGGTTCATTGTAAGATGAGTAGTGTATTCTGTGTCACCTCGCCAGGGGTGATCATTCCATACGGAGGGTACACTGCTCATTGGTTACTAGATGTGAACTTCCTATGGATAGGATCAATCAGACGTGTTAGAGGGTGACCACCACACGGAGGCGCTACTTGAGACGGTTGTGATTGGATCCTAGTTAATGGTACACACTAGCTAAGCTATGGATAAGGGATCCCACACGGGGCATTATTCAGAAACTTAGAGATCAAATAGGTTCGGGAGTCATGGCTATTTTGCAAGAGTTGCATAGCGGATAAGTCATGATAAATCGAAAGATCGAACATTGACCACCACACGGAGGCTTTATTCTTTCGTTTCGATATTCCGGCGACTTTGTTTTTAAATAAGAGTTTTAAGGATTCTTTTATTTCAAACTGTCAATTCTGATATCCATATATATTTTGTTTGTTTGATTTTCAGTAAATCATAATGTCTGGATCTGCATTTAGTCCACTTGCCACCATACTCACTCAAAACAAGTTAACTGGAAATAACTACACTGAATGGAAACGTAACCTTGACATCGTTTTAACTGCGGAGGATCACATATATGTCCTCACCACCCCAAGCCCTGAAGAACCCGCGGCAAATGCTTCGGCAGCTGCCAGACGCGAGTTCGACAAATGGAAGAAGTCGAATGGAATGGCCCGTTGTTACATTCTGGCCTCAATGGCTGGTGTGTTACAACACCAATTCCAATCGAACGATTCTGCCAGTGACATTATCACATCCCTGAAAAAGATGTTTGGGGAGCATGGCAGGCCTGCCAGACAGGTAGCCATGCAGAAGATAATGAGTGCAAAGATGTCGGAAGGTACTCCAGTCAAAGAACATGTTTTAAAAATGATTGGTTATTTAAACGAACTGGAGACCTTGGGAGCCAACATCGATGCACAGACCCAAGTTGATATGATCCTCAACTCGCTGTCGCCATCATTCGCTCAATTCAAACTAAACTATAATATGAATCAAATGAATTTTTCAATGAGCGAATTGATGAGTTCTCTTTTGGCAGCGGAAGGGGTGATCAAACCTGGGGTCAACGTTTTGAACGTTGAGAAAAGCGCTTCCTCTTCCCGATCTGTACCGAAAGGAAAGAAAGGGAAGAAGAAGGCTGGCACTGGTGGTTCAAGTGTTGGACCGGTCCCTAAGATTGCAAAATCTAAGGGAAAAGGTAAGGGCAAAGGGAAGGTGGGTGGCCAAGGCAAAGGAAAGTGTTTCCAATGCGGTGAGAAGGGCCACTGGAAGAGGAACTGTCCAGAATTCTTAGCTACAAGAGTTCAAGGTATGATCGAATCACATGTGATTGAAGTAAGTTTTATTACGGATACTTCAAACACTTGGTGCATTGATTCTGGTGCGACTAACCATATCTGTAATTCATTGCAGGGGTTCAGATCAACCAGGAAATGCAGTGATGGGGAGATCGTGCTTACTCTAGGTTCTAGCGCAACCGTATCTACGGTTGCTATAGGAGTCGTAGTTTTAGAATTTCTAGACAATAAAGTTTTGATTTTATCAGATGTACTTTACGTCCCTTCAATGAGACGTAATTTAATTTCAGTTTCTAATTTATCGAATAATGGTTATTCTTTTCATTTTGGAACTGAAGTTGTGATTAAAAGAAATAGTTCTTTTATATGTTCTGGTGTTAAATCAAATGGTTTATATGTGATTACTCCCAATATTTCTAAAGATTCTTGTATGGAACTTAATAACTCAGTGGTAACTGTACCATCTAAAAGAAAGAGACCTTCCACTAATCTAACAAAGCTTTGGCATATGAGGCTTGGTCATATCAATCTAAATAGGATTGGCAGACTAGTCAAAGAAGGGGTCTTAGGCGATTTGGTTCTCGAACCAATAGAAGTCTGCGAGTCTTGTTTAGAGGGTAAGATGACCAAAAGGCCCTTTCCTGCAAAGGGCAATAGAACCAATGCATTGTTGGAATTAGTTCATACTGATGTGTGTGGACCAATAAATATTAGAGCAAGGGGTGGTTATGAGTATTTCATAACATTTACTGATGACCACTCTAGGTATGGATATGTGTACCTAATGCAGCACAAGTCTGAAGCCTTTGAAAAGTTCAAAGAGTTTAGGGCTGAAGTGGAGAAGCAATTGGGCACACATATCAAGGCCGTTCGATCTGATCGAGGTGGCGAGTACCTCTCTAATGAATTTATTGATCACCTCGTACAGAATGGGATTCTGTCACAGTTGACTACACCTGGCACGCCTCAGCAAAATGGTGTAGCGGAGAGAAGGAATCGGACTCTTTTAGACATGACTAGGTCAATGATGAGTTATTCTGAGTTACCTTTATTTCTTTGGGGTTATGCTTTGGAAACCGCTGCTTACATACTAAATCTAGTACCAAGCAAATCTGTTCCCAGGACACCACGAGAGATGTGGATTGGGCGCAAGCCTTCTTTGCAACATCTCCGGATATGGGGATGTCCGGCACATGTGCTAAAAGGAAAGATGAGCAAGTTGGATTCTAGATCGGAAGTATGTTACTTCGTAGGGTATCCAAAGGGTACTTATGGATGGTATTTTTATGATCCAAGAGAACAGAAGGTGTTCGTCAGTACGAATGCTATTTTCTTGGAGGATGATTATATCATGAACCATAAACCTAAGGGAAGGATAGATCTTAGAGAGATAGAAGGAGAGCCCTCAGTCCAACCCGTAGTTAATAACGATGTAAATCAAGAAAATACCACTTCTTCACCCATTTCCGTACCGGTACCTCGTCGTAGTGGGAGGATTATCAGCCAGCCTGATAGATACATGTTCTTAGGAGAAGTTTTTGAAGCTGTCTCCATAGAATCTGAATCTGATCCTACCACATACGAAGAGGCAATGGCTGATGTAGACTCGGCTCATTGGATTAAAGCTATGAAGGCTGAATTGGGATCTATGGATTCAAATCAGGTCTGGGATCTTGTAGAACTTCCAGCCAATATTAAACCCATTGGCTGCAAGTGGGTCTACAAGAGGAAAAGAGGATCTGATGGAAAGGTTGAGACTTTTAAGGCAAGGCTTGTGGCGAAAGGCTATACTCAGAGGGAGGGCATTGACTATGAGGAAACCTTCTCGCCGGTAGCCATGCTCAAGTCCATCAGAATACTCTTATCTATTGCTGCATGCCTAGATTATGAAATCTGGCAGATGGACGTCAAGACTGCATTCTTGAATGGCAATCTTGAGGAGGACATCTATATGCAACAACCAGAAGGGTTCATAGCTGGTCGGAAAGGTAACTTGGTATGCAAGTTGCAAAAGTCCATTTATGGGCTTAAGCAGGCATCCAGAAGTTGGAACATCCGATTTGACCAAGCGGTCAAGTCGTTTGGTTTCATACAAAATCTGGATGAACCTTGTGTATACAAGAAATGTGAAGGGAAAGTGGTGGCCTTTCTTGTGCTTTACGTTGACGACATTCTACTCATTGGAAATGATGTAGCGGCGCTGTCAACGGTCAAGGTTTGGCTAGCTAGTACTTTCGATATGAAGGATCTAGGAGAGGCGAGCTATATTCTTGGGATAAAGCTCTTTCGGGATCGCAAGCGAAAGATAATGGGATTATCTCAAGCTGGTTATATCGAGAAAGTGCTAACTAGGTTTTCAATGGATAATTCGAAGAAAGGTTTGTTACCTTTCAGGCATGGTTTAGCGTTCTCCAAGGACCAGTGTCCAAAGACACAAGAGGAGAGGAATCGCATGGCAGGAATTCCCTATGCCTCGGCAGTGGGAAGTCTCATGTATGCGATGTTATGCACTAGACCAGATATCTGCTTTGCTGTTGGCATGGTTAGCAGGTATCAATCGAATCCTGGTCCAGAGCACTGGACAGCCGTTAAGCACATTCTTAAGTACTTGAGAAGAACTAAAGATTACATGCTTATGTACGGCGGTAGTGAGTTAATTCCAGTAGGATACACTGACTCGGACTTTATGTCAGATAAAGATTCGAGAAAGTTGACATCCGGACATCTCTTTACCTTGGGAGGTGGTGCTGTTAGTTGGAGGAGCATTAAGCAGAAATGCATTGCAGACTCAACTACAGAAGCTGAGTATGTGGCTGCTTGTGAAGCCGCAAAGGAAGCTGTTTGGCTCAAAAAGTTCCTTATGGAACTCGAGGTGGTACCAGCGTCGCTGTCACCTATTACGCTATACTGCGATAATAGTGGGGCAGTGGCTCAGTCCAAGGAGCCAAGGAACCACGGGAAGGGAAAGCACGTAGAGCGGAAATATCACCTAATCCGAGATATAGTTCAACGTGGAGATGTGACTGTCACCAAGATTGCCACCGCTGACAATCTTGCTGATCCGTTTACAAAGGCCTTACCACAGAAGGTCTTTGATCGTCATCTAGATAGTCTAGGTCTTAGATGTAGTTCTGAATGGTTGTGAGTGCAAGTGGGAGTTTGTTGGGTTTGTGCCCTCAAACCATTACTTTATGTATGAGACATTAGCATTATAATATATGGATATCAGCTTTACATTTCATTATGTATGTTTCTTTCATGAGATGATTGTTTAATCCATAAGTATCATAGTAAGTATTTCGTGTGTGTATGAGATACATACAATGAGATACGAATTACTATTCTTTGATACTTAAAGCTTGTCACAGTGGATGATGAGACTGGATATCTCATCAGGTATACACTGTAGCATCATTAACTACCATTGGATGGAGTGATAAATCTCAATCACTAGAGTGTGACTCTTGGTTAATATGCTAGTGCTTATAGTGCATTGACGGACCTGAGTTTCCTATTGACGCTCAATGCTGTCAACAGTCAATAGGAACTCATAACTTGTATAAGGTACGTGTTCTCAATCTTGAGATGATTATGAACACAGACTGTGGATATGACTGCTTTGACTTACCAATCAGTGAGGTCTATAGAAGATCAACACCTGGGTATCTTGGGTATGTCATATCCATAGGGTTGTGAACATATATTGTCAAGATAGAATCTACCCTCTGATTCAGAGTAAGCATTCCCTTGAGAATGTCACCAAGTTGATTACTGAGTACTGCAGTCTTGTTGATAAGAGTTATCAACATGTTTGGTAATCATGAGTAGTGAATGGGACTCAAGGAATACAAGAAGTAATCATGATTCAGGTTGACAGTAACAGTTATCCGACTACCTGAATATGATTACGAATGCTGACGGTAGAGGGACATTAGTACAACATACAAGTCTAGTTATCGCTTCGGATATGTTCTTTTGCGTTGGAGTTCAGTTATCGTTTTATAGTGGAGTAAACGTTAACTGACCAGTTGGTTAGTTTGCTGATCAAAGAGTTTGGTCATGGTAATTAATAAACTGGTCTGAGCCAACAATAAAGAGCCTAGGAGGTCCCACTCTTAGCTCCGCTAGGATGCTTGGAAAGACGCTTGAGGAAACTGTCCTGGCAGGTTCGATCGATTGAAGATAGTTCGATCGATCGAAGGCATCAGGTTCGATCGATCGAGAAAGGTTCGATCGATCGAATGTTCGATCGATCGAAGTCCTTCGATCGATCGAAGGTTAGGTCGGTTCTGGGAATCTATAAATAGGGCAGCTGCGTTCTGGAAAAAGGTTGTTCGTCGTTTTGAACGTCATAAGCTGCAGAAACTGTTTTTGGAACCCCAAAACCCTCTCTATCCTCTCTATTAGGGTTCCCACCAACCCTAGTCTTTCTGGCAGGCATCCGCAGGAGTCATAAGGGTGAAGATCATCTAGTGGAGGCTGCTGGAAATTGAAGTTCAGAATTGGGTTCAAGACACTAAGGTATAAATCTTGCACCCCCTTGTACGCTTCTATGGAGTTGACGGGTAGTAGATCCGGGCATGCCAATAAAGTTTTATAACTTGTTTTTTTCCGCTGCGCGTTTAAACTTTCAATTTAAACCGGTTTTTCCAACATGGGGATGACGTGGACTGCGTTCAAGGGGAGATTTTTGGAGAAGTACTTCCCGGCTACGGAGAGGCATAGAAGAGAGAAGGAATTCATGGATCTGACGCAAGGAACCAAGTCGGTGCAAGAGTACACCACACAGTTCGAAAGACTGTCTCGGTTCGCTCCACACCTGGTTGATACTGAAGAGAAGAAGATCCGTAAGTACAATCAAGGGCTGACACCGTAGATTCGTCGCTTAACTCTCGGCCACCTAGATAAATCGTTTGAAGGACTTGTTGGTTTGGCTACCGACCTGGAAGAGGATGCTCGAGTGAACCGCAAGCGATTTGATTTCCGACCGCCTCAAAGGGGTAATTTTGGGAATAGACCACCAACGAACCGTACCCAAGGGCAGAATAGGAATTTTGACGGAAGCAAGAAGACTCAGGCTATTACCTATCCGACTCAACCCCGAGTAGGAGAAGGAAGTAGCAGTGGAAAGTGCTTCAACTGTGGCAACCCTGGACATCTGGCTCGTGATTGCAAGGCACCAAGGCGTGCTACTCAGCAAGGGATAGTCTGCTTCAACTGTGGTGAACCAGGTCACATCAGTAGGTTCTGCACCACTCCTAAGCAGGTGACTTATGGTCAACAGGGTCAGACTCGCTTGAATGCTGTTATTCCTGATGCCGCTGGATATGATGGAACTGTGTACGAAGAAGGAGATTATGGAGAAGCTCAACCTGATCAGCAAGCAGTGGAAGGTACATTAACTCTGTTTAACTCCCATGTTAAAGTGTTATTCGATACGGGTGCTGCTCTGTCGTTCATATCTGTTAATACAATTCGGAGATTGGGTATCTTACCTCATCGCTTAGAGAAAGCTTTGAAGGCTACTTCGCCATTAGGAGCCACAGTCAGTTTAGGACACGTGTGCAAGGATTGTCCTCTACGGTTAGGAGACCGAGAAATCCCTGCGAGATTGATTGTTTTATCGATGAAGGAGTTCTACATAATCCTAGGAATGGATTGGCTCTCTCAGAATCAAGTGAAGTTGGATTGTGCGAGGAAGAAGATTACATTCCCCGACAATGAGAATCAACCCTTTGATTTTCAATGTAACCCTTCGGGAGATATGTTCCTCACAAGATGCTTAGCCAACATCGAAGTCGTCAGTACAGAGGTGACAGCGTCATCTATACCTGTAGTCAAGGACTTCAAAGAAGTATTTCAAGACGTTTCTGGTTTGCCGCCCGAGAGAAGTATAGAGTTCTGTATTGAGCTTATACCGGGTACCATACCAATCACCAAGGTTCCCTACAGAATGGCCCCCACAGAACCTTTGGAATTGAAGGAACAAGTTCAAGAGCTCGAGAACCTAGGTTTTGTACATCCAAGTACATCGCCTTGGGGAGCACCAGTGTTATTCGTGAAGAAGAAGGACGGGACACTCAGACTGTGTATCGACTACAGAGAATTGAACCGAGTGACTATCAAGAACAAGTATCCCTTGCCTCGGATTGACGATTTGTTTGATCAACTACAAGGAGCTACGACATTTTCCAAGATCGACCTAAGGTCGGGATATCATCAGTTGAGGGTACGAAAGGAAGACATACCTAAGACTGCTTTCAGAACCCGATATGGTCATTATGAATTTCTGGTGATGCCGTTTGGAATGACGAACGCCCCAACAGTGTTTATGGATTTGATGAACAGAGTGTTCAAGCCTTATTTGGATCAGTTTGTCATCGTCTTTATAGATGATATTTTGATCTATTCTAAGTCAGGAGAAGAACACGAGCAACATCTACGAATTGCGATGCAGACGCTCAAGGACCACCACTTGTATGCCAAGTTCAGTAAGTGTGAGTTCTGGTTGCAAGAAGTGAAATTTTTGGGACACAAGGTGTCTTCTCAAGGAATTTCAGTGGATTCGTCCAAGACCGATGCTGTGTCCAACTGGGTTAGACCGAGAAACCCTACAGAAGTTCGGAGTTTTCTTGGACTCGCAGGCTATTATCGGAGATTTGTTGAAGGATTCTCCAAGATAGCTGCACCATTGACTGGGTTGATGAAGAAGAATTTGAAGTTCGAATGGGCAGAGAAGCATGAGCGAGCCTTTTTAGAGTTGAAAGAGAGATTCACTACCGCACCAGTACTAGCAATACCCAAGCCTGATGAAAAGTTCACTATCTTTAGTAATGCATCATATCAAGGGTTAGGGTGTGTACTTATGCAAGATGGCAGAGTTATCGCTTATGGATCCAGACAGCTGAAGCCGAATGAGTTGAACTATCCTATTCATGATTTGGAGTTGGCAGCAGTAGTTTTTGCACTCAAGATTTGGAGACATTATCTCTACGATGAGAAGTTTGATTTGTTCTCCGATCACAAGAGCCTAAAGTATTTGTTCACACAGAAAGAGTTGAACATGAGGCAGCGCAGATGGATGGAGTTGATTAAAGATTACGACTTCACATTGAATACCACCCGGGTAAAGCCAATGTGGTTGCTGATGCCCTGAGTCGACAGACTCGTGAGACGATCGCCACCTTAATGGTGAGAGAGTGGCGAGCGTTGGAGATCTTGGCGGAGTTCGATGTACAGAGTGCTGAAGAAGGAAAAGGACAATTATTTGGATGTCTTATCCTACAGCATGTTCTTATCGACCGCATTATTGGAGCTCAAAAAGAAGATGAGAAGTTTCAGACATGGTTCGTGAAGATGACAGAAAAAGACCCGACAGAATGGAAAGTGGGAGTTGATGGAGGGTATCGGTGCAGAAATAGATTATGTGTGCCAGGTGATGGAGAGTTAAGGAAGGATATTCTGGAAGAAGCACATAAGTCAAGATATACAGTTCACCCTGGAGGAACTAAGATGTACAAAGATTTGAAGAGAAATTTCTGGTGGGAAGGTATGAAGAAGGATGTGGCCGAATTCATATCCAAGTGTTTGACGTGTCAGCAAGTCAAAGCCGAACATCAGAGACCGTCAGGATTGTTGCAACCGCTACCTGTTCCTGGTTGGAAGTGGGAGCACATTACGATGGATTTTGTAGTGGGATTGCCTCGATCGCAGCAGAATCATGACGCTATTTGGGTAATCGTTGATCGATTGACGAAGTCTGCTCATTTTATTGCTTTCAGTATGACATACCCGGTGGAAAAGATGAGCCGGATGTACATACAACAAGTTGTGCGGCTTCACGGTGCACCTGTGTCGATTGTGTCAGACCGTGACGCACGTTTTACCTCTGGGTTTTGGGAAAGTCTGCAAGAAGCTATGGGAACCTCGCTCAAGATGAGCACTGCTTTTCACCCTCAGACAGATGGACAAACTGAACGTGTTAATCAGATCATGGAGGATATGCTCAGGGCTTGTGTGATCGATTTTGAAGAATCTTGGGAGACACACTTGCCATTGGTTGAATTTGCCTATAACAACAGCTATCATACGAGTATCGGGATGGCTCCGTTCGAAGCATTGTAGGATGACCATGCCGTTCTCCATTGTGCTGGGCAGAAGTTGGGGATACAAAGTTGTTGGGACCCGAAATGGTTAGAGAAACCAACGAGAAGATTTCCTTGGTCAAGGAAAGGATGAGGACCGCTCAAAGCAGGTATAAGAGTTATGCTAATCGACGACGGAAGGATTTGGAATTTAGTGTTGGAGATCACGTGCTTCTCAAGGTTTCACCAACCCGAGGAGTGATACGTTTTGGTCTCAAGAGAGGAAAGTTAGCCCCGCGTTTCATCGGACCGTTCGAGATTTTGGAACGTGTTGGAAAGTGGCCTATCTACTCGCGCTACCACCGAAGATGTCTGGGGTTCACAACGTGTTCCATGTGAGTATGTTGAGGAGGTACATACGAGACCCCTCGCACGTGGTTAGTTATGACGATATTGAGACGAGTCATAACGTATCTTACAAGGAGAGACCTGTGAAGATTCTGGATCGGAGTATCAAGAAGCTGAGAAATAAAGACATTCCGTTGGTGAAGGTTAAGTGGAATCACCATGACGAGAACGAAGCCTCGTGGGAAGTTGAAGCTGATATGAGGAAAAAGTACCCGGAGTTGTTCCAGGACTAGCTAGTCTTGATTTCGGGGACGAAATCCTGTTTAAGGGAGGAAGGGTGTAATAACCTGCATTTTCATATTTGATTTGTAATTGCATTGTCATGTTTAATTTCATTTGGTATTGACTGCTTCATTTAAATACATTTCTCATGTTCTAATTATTATCCCTTGTGTTATTTCATATTAAAATTCATGTTGGGGTTAAACTGCAATTTTCATAAAGTTAGCAATACCTGTGTGGATTTCAAAACTGTATTTCAAAACGGTGGAAATATTTCCTTTTGACTCAATCAGTATTTTTATGAAACCAGATAATCGTTTCCTACATTAAAATGAATTTTCTGTAATTTTTGTGGTGGACACCGCACCCCGAAAATACCAGTTTATGTTCAAAACTGTCCGTGCCGCATTAAACTTGCACAGTTTGTGATTTGGACGTATAGGTTGAAGTGACTATGCTTACTTACCAATTATGGCAACTCAATGATTGCCTTAGGCCTTGTTTGGAATGTATGGCTTGTGTGTGTAAATGTTGTACCATAAGCTAAATTTCCCAAACAACTTCTAATTGCCCCCTATAACCTATATGAACCCCTATACTAACTTAATATCATCTAGGTAACTCTTCATCAGCTCCTATATGTATTATCTGGTTATATACGTATGTGTATTATGTGGTCATTAGCTAATTAGAAATCAAATCAATTGTAGAGTATTAGAGAAACAACTTGGGCTCCAAGTAGTTCAAGTTTGTTTTCTTTATATACACCACACACATCTCATTCTGCATTAACACACAGAGAGAAAAGAGAGAGAGCACTGAGAGTTAATACAGAGAATTTCTGGAGAGAGAAACTTTACAAACTCCATAGCCAAAGCTTGGAGTATTTTCTTTTTGGGCTTATCTTTCTCAACAAACACACATCTCCTTATCACAGTGAGTATTCTGAACTCACTAAGAATGTAATTTCATGCATACTTTCTGTATGTATAGCTTATTTTGTGAATCCCCATTCAAACTTTTACGTTGATTTGCCATAGCTTGAAAAATCAAGATTTTCAAACTCAACCAAAATCTGTCTTCTTAGATAATAATGAAGGTTTATGGTACATATAGTCTATGATTGAAATTTTAGAGCTTCACTTAACCCCATGAGAAAGTATATAAAGAAATTAGTTTTGACATGGTTCGGTATTTCATAAAATTCGTAAGCTATAGATGAGATCTTGTAAAATTGATCAAGGATTCATAATCCTTGTTGAAAAACAAAGAAAATCATATATTACATGTCCTTTATAATTCCAGAATTGAAATGGGTCAATTTAGACCCTGTTTTGCTGAAACAGAGCAGTTTCTGCGGGGAAGATGAAGCCTCTACTTCATCTCGCGCCACGATCGCGCGCGCGAAGATCGCGCGAGCGGCCCGCGCGAGCGATCTTTCGCGCGAGCGGCCCGCGCGCGCGATCCTTGTTTCCACAGGCAGACAGAAAGTTTTATATATATAAAATGAAATTTAGGCAGATCGCGCGAGGAACCCTTCGCGCGAGCGACCTTGGCTGTTTCAGGCAGATAGAAAAGTATATATAAAATGAAAAATTGGGCATATCGCATGAGCGGCCCGCGCGAGCGACACTTCGCGCGAGTGGCCCGCGCGCGCGACTTCTGGCATATTCTGGTTTTTGTCTATTTTGTATATAGGGACTGTTTGGTTCAATTTTTAAGTACTGTTAAGGTTTTGTTTGGGAGTTTTATTAATACAGAATGCTATCAGTTATACTTGAAGTGATTAAGGCAATGAATTGCAAGTTATTAATCCCCGTACGCATGTTGTATTTATTTTTCAGTGAATTGCCACATGTTTAAGGTTCATGACATACATGTGGGGTCAGTGGTACATGCATGTGGGTGTCAGTCTGTGTGGAAAGAGTATGAGATCGAGTTTGTGGTTGGGGTTGTGGTTGTGTTTGTGATTGTGGTTGTGTTTGTGGTTGTGGTTGTGGTTGTGGATGAGATTGTGGCGAGGGTATCTTTGAAATGCGACGGTGGCAAATATGGACACTCCCTGACGCCCATGGAAGCGTTAAAGTGTGTGAAGCCGAACTTGGACATTCCCTGGCACCCATGGTAGTGCTAAAGTATGGCCTACGGACACTCCCTGATACTCGAGTCTGGATACTGCGTGAGGGGTTGCCCCGGTATTTGCTTGGCGGTTAGGGTATTCAAAGTGTGAGGCATTGGACACTCCCTGGTACCCCGGACCAAAGTGTGAGGCAAACTGGACACTCCCTAGCGCCCCGTTGCTAAAGTGTGGCTATCTTAGTGTTTCAAAGATACCAGAAGTAAAATAGTGGGTTGTTGGGTTTTGTCGAGAGAAAAGAGTCGGTCAGATGAGATGGTGCATTGTTCTCATACACGGTCACATATGTGTGAATTTATCTTTTAAATAATGTTGTGGTTGTTTTCTAAACAAGCTCTTTATCTTAAATATAAACTTGTGGATTTAAATGGGAATCGGAAAATGGTAAATGAGTATGTTTTACATTTAAAGTCATGTTTTTAATACTCACCAGCTTCTTGAAGCTGACGACGTTGATGCGTCCTAGACATTCGTGTTCAGGCTTTTCAGGTTATGATCAGGAAGGACCTTATGACTACGCTAACTGAGAATGGCTGCTTTTGGAATGAGAAAACCGTTTATTGATTATATATTTTAAGTTATGAACTGTTTTGTTTTAAGGATGACTGTAATAGACACTAAGTTATATTTTTTTGTTTCAAGGCGGTCTGTGCCTTAGTTAATCCCGTGCTGTATTATGTAATAAGTTAGAAAATTTTTATAAGCCTTGATTGCTCTGCTCTGATTATTATGTTTTGTTTGTTCGACGTTTGGGACGGAATCGATCCTTCAAACTGTCGCGACCTACGGGTCCATAAAGGAAATTAAACGCTTTCCTTATTTATGCTACGTCGGGGCGTGACAGTTTTGGCCAAAGGAAAACACTTCAAAAGGAACAGTTTTGAAAACAGGGGTTCAGTCGACTGCTCAGAGAACCCAGTCGACTGTGTAGTCGACTGATCAGGATTCCCAGTCGACTGTGTCAAGCAGAACCCAAAATGCAACTTAAACAAAGGGGGTCCAGTCGACTGATCTGGGGTCCAGTCGACTGCTTTTCTATTATTAGAAGTAGTAGCCAAAATCAACAGTGTCCAGTCGACTGATGAAGGGGGTCCAGTCGACTGCTTCTCTTACTATTCACTTTCAGTGTCTCAAACACACGAGATCCAGTCGACTGACCCTGGGTCCAGTCGACTGCTCCTCTGCTGGGCAGCCTGTAATGAAGTATTAACAACTCATGTTTCTCCACACTAACCACAATCACAACCATAACTGATTTTCAACATTCAAAACATAACTACAGACGTTCAATTACAAGATTACGGTACTACGGAGCTAATCCATGATTTTATTACAACATATTACAAATCCCAATTATTACACAAGTTTTAGGATTTAAAACAAAAACATATACCACGGTGATTCCGCCGGCGTTCATCGGCCTCACTCATCACGCTTCTTCTTATCTTTCTTCTTACCTGCAATGGAGTACATCTCCACTGGTCAGCTATATGCTGAGCGTACAAGTTCTAACATATGCAATATATGATAAAACATGCTTTAATATCATAAATCATACAATAGTCTCTAGGGAGAAAAATACGCATTCATCCGGTAGCGGCAAGTCCAAGCCTTAAACCGCGATACCAATGGCAAGTCCAAGTCTATCAACCATTGTATCCACAAGTGCCATGGCAAGTCCAAGTCTATTAACCATGCACAGTAGCCGTCGCTACTAAATTCTCAAACATCGAGAAGCTTACTCCGGCATGAATTTGTATAAGACTCCCCTTTGACCCACATAGACAACTTAACGTGCTCGCATAAATTTAGACATGCTTTTCACAATTTAGCGCGTGCATAATTAACGGGCCTACTAATAACACATGGATTTCGCCCGGATCACAATTTCGTCGTCGAAAGCTAAAATATGTATTTCCCTATATTTCACAAGTTAGAACTTCATACCTCGTGCGATTTCCCCCAAACTTTGAAGGATCGACTAGGAGGCTAAATAATCGTCGGATTTCGAATTTGAGACAATTCCTACAAGTTTATACCTGTTTTTCCCAAAAGTCTAAAATTAAGATCTTTACAAAACTTGGCCAAACACGGCCTAAGTGGTATCAAAACGGAGATCTTACCTCCACGAGTTCAAATCTGAAATCTGGAGAAAATCTGACGGACGAACGGTCGTCGTATGTCACCGGCAAGCTCGTGGCAACCAAATCTCCTTTCTCTCTCCTCTCTCTAGATATTTTGGAAGTTTGGATGAGATTGAAATCTCATCATCATCTATATATAGACAAAAGTTCTGGAAATTACGTTTACCTTCCCACGAGTTCCTCAAACTTCTAATTAACCCATGAAACTTCGCACACGTCCATTTTATAACTTTACGAGTGAAAACTATAATTTTTAAAAGTTTTCGACTAGGTTTCGTTTGGGTCCAAAATAACGTCCGAAAACTATATTCTGTGGAATCTCTACACAACCTACCTTTTCAATTAACGTATCACTCACGTTCTCACCACAGTTCTCAAAATATATACTAAAGTATCCAAATACCATAATTATACTACACAGGTATAATTACTATTCACGGGAATACCAGATAAAGTCAAATAACATTTAAATCATATAAATGTCATTTACTCATGTCAACCCCTCATTGATTATCAAATCTCTGTGTCCTCGATTGACACTCACCGTTGACCCACGTCAACCACATCCACAATTATTAATCAACATTAATAATTCACAATAAATAAATTTTGTATTTTAAAATAAATAGATTTCCCGGGACGGGTATGACAACTCTCCCCTCCAAAAAGGAAGTTTGTCCCCAAACTTAAACCATCTTCTCAAGTCACCAAGACTTCACACAAGTACTTCAAACATTTGCCTCATACACAAGCCAACCACTTTACTGAGAAGTCACAGTCTCACGAGGAAAGTAAATCCTCAGGCTCTTGAGGAAAATAAATCCTCAGAGCCCTCGTCTCAATCCGATAGAAGATTCAACCAGATCCTAGCAATGCCTCGAAGCATCCCAATAAATAAGAATGTCAATACCTGAGTAGAACACACTCAACAGTCAATCCCGACATTAAATCATATCACAACGTCACAACGTCAACTCAGATATCATTTCATCGTACTTGTCACACATATATTTTCGAACTTAATAGTTTCATCATAATACCCAAAACAAGGGAGATAACTCAGCTTCCATTCACTTATCTTTCTTTTCGACTGAAAGTCGTTGACATTACGTCTCAACTAGTTAATATCTATACACAATTCTTCGTCCCGAAGTGAACCACAACTGAGTACTATCACACATATATACCCCGTCGATAAGTCAATGCTTCAATCAATTATTTCACGTACTATAGATTCAATCTCTTACTCTGTTAATCACCAAACCACTTGTAGCAGTATAACGCATTTCAAACGACTCCCAAGTTTTTATCAATTTCCAATCCTTCTTTCCTAATAAATCCATATCATGGCAACTTCAGTTGAAATGACTATTACATAGTCGGTAGTGCGTCACACCAGTACTATACCTCTGTCTCTACTAATTCTTATCATTCCATTCCGGTTTTACCAACCTCGTACTATACTCCCATCACTTGTGCCTCGTAAGGTATCAATCAAATTCTCTATTGAAAATTTCACACCATTTCACTCGTTCGAGTCTACACATGTCCCAAATCACCTACAGTGAGGTCAAACACATTCGTCGCTCATCGTTCCCAAGTTTGTACTCAAACTATCGTCAATTAACATAGAAGGTTACCCCTAACATTCACTTTAATATGTTTAACAAAGTCCAATACATTTCTCATTCAGGGTTTAAAACAATTATTTTGAAATCTCACATAATAACTCATCTCTTTCTCAACACCACCACCCCAATATCCATCGTAACGAATAGCATTGTTAATCAAAATTTGACTTAGCCAATCATGCACGTACCACATAGTTTATCAAACATATCCTCTTGTTCAGAACATACCCTGTTTCTGTCACAATCCGTTGATCATTCTGTAATACCCTGTATTTTTGTAATGTATTATGTGAATAAGACCCTGTATGCTTCTTTTAATACTTGTTTGAGCTTGGCCTTACCTTGGTATAATTTGGATACCAATCGATTGCCAAGTTTCCAATCGATTGCCCTGCTTTGGATACCAATCGATTGAACTTTATCTCAATCGATTGATTGTATCAATCGATTGACACTTATGCCAATCGATTGAAGGCAGCTGGGCAGATTCCTTTGCTCTGGCTGGGGAAAGGCCACGTGAACACCTTCCCTTTATAAATACCAGCCCTTTTCCTGCGTTTTTCTTTTTAGAAAAATCAGAGAGAGTGAGAGGGAGTGTTTGTGTGTGTATTATGTATATATAAACACTTATATATATACACACACATATATACATATATTCATACACTCACACACACACATCCATGGACTGAGACAAGAAGGAAGAAGAGGAGAAGATCAGAAAGAAGAAAGAAGGAGAAGGAGAAGAGAGAAGACAGAGAACTAGAGAGAGAGAGAGGGAGACCACCATTGAAGCTCCAAGCTTCAAAACACATTCCCAAACACGCCCTTAACGTCTAAGGTGAGTTTTAAACTCACTTGGTAGCTTTATATTGGTGTTAGAACATGCTTGAATGAAGAAATGGAGAAGAAACCATGTATTCCCGTTTATATGTTGCTGGGCAGTCTTCACTGTGAAGAAGAAGAAGTGTCAATCGATTGACATCTATACCAATCGATTGACATCTTTCATGTTCCAATCGATTGACACTTTATGCAATCGATTGACATGGATTGTGATCCAATCGATTGAACCTTCTTCTAATCGATTGATGCCACTTCTATACCAATCGATTGAACCTTCTTCCAATCGATTGATGCCACATCTATACCAATCGATTGACATCTATACCAATCAATTGGCAGTTACAGTTTACTGTTTTACTTGTTTAGTTAATGTAATAACTGTTTAGTTGTTTATTTACTGTTCAGTATTTCCCAGCATGCTTTATTATTGTAATACAGACATGATAACGAGTTAATGCAGCGTAGGATCGTAGTAATAACAAGACTAACGGATAATGTTTATAATATTAGATAACGAAATAGTTGTGAATCCTTTGGAGTTAACATTCATTTCATTCAGAGTAGTCAGGCCACATTGGGATTGTCATGTATCGGTGATAGAGTTGAACTTAAGTAGGTTTGCTAAGATTCGGGAACCTTGCGTGGGCGGGCTTTGGTCGATCATATGTTCTTAAAAGCGGTAGACAGACGAAGGTGTCTATGACTTGCGGTGAACCGGACCATTTGTCCTAAGATAGCCAGATGATCTAATCATATGTTCTTAAGAGCGGTAGACAGACGAAGGTGTCTATGACATGCGGTGGACCGTGATCACTGGTAGACGTCGCTAAGTCGTGGCATAGAATGATGTACTATTGTTTAAAGCGTTATATCCCTGACATGCGGTGGACTGTGCATATGTTCTTAAAAGCGGGGGATGGACTAACGTGGTATCCATGACATGCGGTGAACTGTGCATATGTTCTTAAAAGCGGTGGATGAGCAATGGTGTGTTATAGAGTTAAACTACTGTCGAGTCTGTTCCCCTATCATGTCGCGTTGTCGATCTTAAACTGAATAGGACGTCAGTAATCGGATCATTGGTTTGATTAAAGGAGTTACCCTTACTGAATTCTAATTTGGTTACTATTTATAACTTGTGATAATATCAATAGTCGATACCCTGTTAGTATTTAACTCACTCGGCTTTCATTAAGCTGACGGCATTTATGCCGCTGGACATTTCTACGTTCCAGCGCACCCTGGTTATGATTATACAGGTGAAGGGCCTACAGGAGAGGACTACTATGCCGGTGATGGAGTCCCTGTGGAGGATTTCCCCGACGGAGGTCAGACTGAAGAAGACTACTACGCCGAGGACTACCCTTATGCCAACTGAAGACTAGACTATAATTGTAGCTAATTGTCTTTACCGTTTTAGAACCCCTTTTTGTAGTCAGGCATATGTTGCCTTGATATTTGTACTTCCTCTGTCTTATATTCGATTCGAGACTCTGATGTGTAATAGTTAGTAACTTCTGTTGACTTTGTGATACATTGTGATTAGAACCTGGACTTCATTGTTGTTACACTACTACTTCTTGTTGCTTAGTACTGCGTGGTGTGGACAATCATGTGACTTCACCCGTCGCTGCCTTTGGACCCAAAAAGGAAATTTATTTTTCTCTATTTTTGCCGTTTCGGGGCGTGACATGATTTTTGGTATCAGAGCCTAGGTTTTATACCTTTTCGTTCACAGATTGTCCCACACCATCTGGTCCTAGAACCTCGAGATTCTATAGATGAGTATTAAGATTAGTTCTGACTTAAGATAGTCCCTTTTCAGGTAGCATGGCACCGCCGCTATTCGTTCCAGACGAGTTCGGAGGACACTATGTGTATGAGAGGAGTATTGCGCCAGCAGACCCAGAATACTATGCCTGGAAGGTTAGGCAGAGGGCTATTGTAGAGACAGAGCGAGACATGCGGATTGAGCAGCAGAGATTTGGGACCCAGGACCCAGAAGTGATACGTCAGGAGATGATCTACCGCAAGGAGACCTTCAAACGCATCGAGGAGGATTCTCTACTGATGTTACGAGACCGTTCTTCATACCAGGTTCTACTTGCAGACGTTAGAGCAGCACCTCCACCCCCACCAGAAGAGGACATGGCTGATGCACCCCCAGCAGATGAGGATCCAGAGGATGATGATGAGAGTGATGGCGATGATGAGCCAGAGGATGACGATGAGGAGATGGAGGATGAGGTTGACGAGGACACCGATGACGAGGAGCCGGAGTATGATCCAAAGGAGGAGGACCCCGTGGACCCAGCCGGTATGGACGTGCCAGTTGGCGTAGATATTGTAGTTGCAGAGGGTTATCCGATAGAGGAAGAGGAGGTAGCCGCAGATGATGACGCAGATGATGATGCAGTAGTACCAGTCTTACCAGGAGGAGTTATAGCACAGCTGGCAGCTGAGTGGGCCGCAGAGATGGCTGCACATCCCTATGGATTTGAGATTGGAGCACCAGAGTTGGCACAGGCTATGGTACAGGCTGAGGCACTTGCAGCCGCATTTGATGCAGCCCAGGCTGACATGGCCGCTGATGCAGGAGATTTGGGAGCTGTTGTGGAGCATGATGGACCCGAGCTGATTGAGGATGTTGTGATAGAGGATGAGGACATGATGGATGACGATGATATGGACGAGGATGATATTTTATCTGAGGTTGCCCCAGAGGACGAGGCTTTTCCATCTATGGATCCGATGTGGACAACTTTTGAGTCCAGTACCTTTAGGACTTAGACTTTTTACGTCTGACTTTAGGACATGTTGTCCGCTTACTTTTGACGCTTACATAGACAACTATTGACCGTAGCCTTTTTGTATAGGTAGCCACCAGTAGTGGTTTTGTGTATATCTTTCTTTTGTTTAGATCTTGTATAGGATCATGTACTACGCGGTACACAGATGATCTGTTGTGTACTCCGCTGTACATCTTTTGGGTATATATATATGGCAGATCGTTTCTCTTGGTTATTTCTGTTATCATCTCATTATTATGTTATGGTTGTGATTTTGATTCATGTTATGCTTTCTGTTATTTAAGTATGATCATTTCCCCGAGGAGATTGTAAGCTAATCGTTAGATCCTTCATAGGTACACCTCACACGGATCACTATGGTGGGACCCACAAGGAACCAAGCACGACTGGGAGCACCCATTCCCGAGGGTATAGACCCAACTGGAGTCTTCGAAGCTTTCATGCAACGGATGGAGCACATCGGCGATACCTACAATCATGCCACCAACGATAATGGCAACAACCACTTTGTCCCTCCAAGGCAGACAGGCGATAAACTGTTGGAACGATTTCGTGGCCTGCAACCCAAAAAGTTCGACGGTATGGCAGAGTCCTGGAAAGCAGAGCAATGGATACGAGAGCTGGAGCTAATCTTTGAAGCCCTGGAGTGCAGTGAGCTTGACAAGAGACGTCTAGCCGCATTTCAACTAACTTACTCCGCCGCGGACTAGTGGGAGGCCGAGAGAGCCACGATTGGGATTGACGCTGCAAGGAGAATGCCTTGGGAAGCATTCAAGACTCGATTTCTCGAGAAGTATTTCCCTGAGGACGAAAGAGACCAACAAGAGAGGAATTTCCTGAGTCTAACCCAAGGAAAGTGGACAGTCAGGGAGTATACTACACAATTTGAACGACTTTCCCGTTTTGCTCCGCATATGATAGACACCTCCGTCAAGAAGGTCAAACGATTCCACCAAGGACTCAACCCCCACCTCCGACACATGATGATAGGCCATCTGGGCCAGTCATTTGAAGGGATTGTCCGTCTTGCTTCAAGTTTGGAAAAGGATGCTTACCCTGTGCAAGGACCACAAGCGAATCGACCTCCACCCAGGACCTTCTAACCAAGGAACTTTCCCGCGCAATCATCAAGGAACAATCAAGGATGGAAAGCTCAGACCAACAACTACCAGGGAACCAAGCGCACATGGGATGGGACAAGGAAGCCCCAAGCTAATTTTCCTCGACAACAGAATCAACAGCGAGGACCACCTCAGGCACAGCCCGCAGCCCAGCGACAAAACACTGATGGATGTTTCAACTGTGGAGTGCCCGGACATATTGCAAGGTATTGCACAGCCCCCAAGACCAACCGCCGTAATGACCTCGTCTGCCGCAACTGTAACAAGCCTGGTCACATAAGCAAGGATTGTCGAGCACCACGTGGAGGCTACTATGGAGCGCCTGCTCAAGGACAGCAAGGACAGGTTAGGGTGAATGCCATCATTCCTGACAATGCAGGGTATAATGCTGAGGAACAGCAGAACTTGGAAGGTACACTCATTTTATTTCACTGTCAAGTTAGAGCTTTGTTTGATACCAGTGCCGCCCGTTCTTTCATAGCTATTAAGATGGTGCGTGATTTGGGTTTGACACCCCTAGCACTTGAGCCGACCCTTAATGCCGTTTCGCCCTTGGGAGTATCCGTTAAGTTAGGTAAGGTATGCAAGGATTGTCCCTTGACACTAGAGGATAGGAATTTTCCGGCAGACTTGATAGTCCTGTCAATGTCTGAGTTCGACGTGATCCTAGGAATGGATTGGCTTACTAAGTATGGCGCTAACCTGGATTGTGTTAGTCGGACCATTGTCTTTTCGACGCCTGGTTGCCCGCAGATCAGATTTCAGTGCCAACCGTTGAGCGACACGTTTATCACGAGCTGCCTAGCCACGATTAAGGCTTCAAGCACGGAGCTTACTATCAACCAGATCCCCATTATTCAAGACTTTGAAGATGTGTTCCGAAGTATCTCAGGACTTCCGCCGAAGAGAGAGATAGACTTCTGCATTGAGTTAGCACCTGGAACGTTGCCGATTTCCAAGACCCCGTATCGGATGGCGCCAACAGAAATGTTAGAATTGAAGAAGCAAGTTCAGGAACTTGAAGACTTAGGTTTTGTTCGCCCCAGTACATCGCCTTGGGGAGCACCAATTTTATTTGTGAAGAAGAAAGACGGAGAGCTACGACTCTGTATCGACTACAGGGAGCTGAATAAGGTCACGATCAAGAATAGGTACCCACTTCCCCGGATAGACGACCTGTTCGATCAACTACAAGGATCAAGGATATTCTCAAAAATCGATTTGCGTTCAGGATACCATCAATTACTAGTTTGGCCGAAAGATATACCGAAAACTGCCTTTAGGACGAGATATGGACACTACGAATTTCTAGTGATGTCTTTTGGATTGACTAATGCCCCGGCAGTATTCATGGACCTAATGAATAGAATATTCAGACCCTATCTGGATCAATTCATTATAGTATTCATTGACGACATTCTAATTTATTCAAGGACGGAAGAGGAACATAAGAAGCATCTGCAAATTGGAGATCATGTGCTACTTAAAGTCTCGCCAGTTCGAGGTATCGTCAGATTCGGACAGAAGAAAGGCAAGCTATCACCGCGATTCATCGGACCGTTCGAGATCCTAGAACGTGTTGGGAAGGTTGCTTATCGACTTGCATTGCCGCCAAAGATGTCAGGAGTGCACAACGTTTTCCACATCAGCATGTTGAGGAAATGTGCCCACAACCCAACGCACGAGATCAGTTTTGAAGATATCGAGGTGAACGAGAACGTGACATACAACGAAGGACCAGTGCGTATTCTAGACCGAGGAGTGAAGAAGCTCAGAAACAAGGAGATCCCGCTAGTGAAGGTTCAGTGAAAGCACCACGACGAAGGAGAAGCTTCATGGGAATTGGAGTCGGAGATGCAAGAGAAGTTTCCATTTTTGTTTTAACCCTGCTTATTTCGGATTTCGAGGACGAAATCTTTAATGAGTGGTGGATGATGTAATACCCTGTATTTTTGTAATGTATTATGTGAATAAGACCCTGTATGCTTCTTTTAATACTTGTTTGAGCTTGGCCTTACCTTGGTATAATTTGGATACCAATCGATTGACAAGTTTCCAATCAATTGCCCTGCTTTGGATACCAATCGATTGAACTTTATCTCAATCGATTGATTGTATCAATCGATTGACACTTATGCCAATCGATTGAAGGCAGCTGGGCAGATTCTTTTGCTCTGGCTGGGGAAAGGCCACGTGAACACCTTCCCTTTATATATACCAGCCCTTTTCTTGCATTTTTTCTTTTTAGAAAAATCAGAGAGAGTGAGAGGGAGTGTTTGTGTGTGTATTATGTATATATAAACACTTATATATATACACACATATATACATGTATTCATACACTCACACACACACATCCATGGACTGAGACAAGAAGGAAGAAGAGGAGAAGATTAGAAAGAAGAAAGAAGGAGAAGGAGAAGAGAGAAGACAGAGAACTAGAGAGAGAGAGAGGGAGACCACCATTGAAGCTCCAAGCTTCAAAACACATTCCCAAACACGCCCTTAACGTCTAAGGTGAGTTTTAAACTCACTTGGTAGCTTTATATTGGTGTTAGAACATGCTTGAATGAAGAAATGGAGAAGAAACCATGTATTCCCGTTTATATGTTGCTGGGCAGTCTTCACTGTGAAGAAGACGAAGTGTCAATCGATTGACATCTATACCAATCGATTGACATCTTTCATGTTCCAATCGATTGACACTTTATGCAATCGATTGACATGGATTGTGATCCAATCGATTGAACCTTCTTCCAATCGATTGATGCCACTTCTATACCAATCGATTGAACCTTCTTCCAATCGATTGATGCCACATCTATACCAATCGATTGACATCTATACCAATCGATTGGCAGTTACAGTTTACTGTTTTACTTGTTTAGTTAATGTAATAACTGTTTAGTTGTTTATTTACTGTTCAGTATTTCCCAGCATGCTTTATTATTATAATACAGACATGATAACGAGTTAATGCAGCGTAGGATCGTAGTAATAACAAGACTAACGGATAATGTTTATAATATTAGATAACGGAATAGTTGTGAATCCTTTGGAGTTAACATTCATTTCATTCAGAGTAGTCAGGCCACATTGGGATTGTCATGTATCGGTGATAGAGTTGAACTTAAGTAGGTTTGCTAAGATTCGGGAACCTTGCGTGGGCGGGCTTTGGTCGATCATATGTTCTTAAAAGCGGTAGACAGACGAAGGTGTCTATGACTTGCGGTGAACCGGACCATTTGTCCTAAGATAGCCAGATGATCTAATCATATGTTCTTAAAAGCGGTAGACAGACAAAGGTGTCTATGACATGCGGTGGACCGTGATCACTGGTAGAATTCGCTAAATCGTGGCATAGAATGATGTACTATTGTTTAAAGCGTTATATCCCTGACATGCGGTGGACTGTGCATATGTTCTTAAAAGCGGGGGATGGACTAACGTGGTATCCATGACATGCGGTGAACTGTGCATATGTTCTTAAAAGCGGTGGATGAGCAATGGTGTGTTATAGAGTTGAACTACTGTCGAGTCTGTTCCCCTATCATGTCGCGTTGTCGATCTTAAACTGAATAGGACGTCAGTAATCGGATCATTAGTTTGATTAAAGGAGTTACCCTTACTGAATTCTAATTTGGTTACTATTTATAACTTGTGATAATATCAATAGTCGATACCCTGTTAGTATTTAACTCACTCGGCTTTCATTAAGCTGACGGCGTTTATGCCGCTGGACATTTCTACGTTCCAGCGCACCCTGGTTATGATTATACAGGTGAAGGGCCTGCAGGAGAGGACTACTATGCCGGTGACGGAGTCCCTGTGGAGGATTTCCCCGACGGAGGTCAGACTGAAGAAGACTACTACGCCGAGGACTACCCTTATGCCAACTGAAGACTAGACTATAATTGTAGCTAATTGTCTTTACCGTTTTAGAACCCCTTTTTGTAGTCAAGCATATGTTGCCTTGACATTTGTACTTCCGCTGTCTTATATTCGATTCGAGACTCTGATGTGTAATAGTTAGTAACTTCTGTTGACTTTGTGATACATTGTGATTAGAACCTGGACTTCATTGTTGTTACACTACTACTTCTTGTTGCTTAGTACTGCGTGGTGTGGACAATCATGTGACTTCACCCGTCGCTGCCTTTGGACCCAAAAAGGAAATTTATTTTTCTCTATTTTTGCCGTTCCGGGGCGTGACACATTAACAATCCATCATGTTTACCTAGTGTACTCATACTCTGAGCCAATCACTTTTCTTTCGAAAATCTCAACTGCAATGTAGTCCATTCTCATCTCAGTCCAGGTAGATCCACTAGCGTTTATGTAGTTTACAACTCTATACGTCTCTAGTGTTTCACTTTCACCTTTGCACAAGTCGATATCGATCACACTTCTGTATCTCAACTCTCACCGAGTTCCTGACAACCGTTCACACTAAACGTATATTCTTCGTATAACATCTCAAAGCACCATACCTTATTCTGACATTAAATGTTTCATAACCCTAGTCGAATCTGACTCAATTTCCAATTTAAACTTTCTAGTCCTTTATTTATGCTATCCGGGTCTCCAATCCATTATTCCTGAATAACCTATTGCTAACAGCATTAATACAATCCCCAAATACAATCTGAGGATAAGCCGGTAATTAAATCTTCCCACAAAGTACTATAGCATCACTGTGTTCAATGAATTCTATATTGATTTCCAATTCACATACCTTTCACAACAATACCCCAAGGTAAATTCTCACTCCGGTCATCAATGCCAACCGATTCCTAATTGTCATCTTTTAAGTGCTTCACACTTTGCGGATCTCATCAAGTTCTTGATTGATCAAAGCCTCAAATCATTCATTACCTCAGGTTACTCCAATACTTGCCTTTGGAACAATACTCACGACTACTCCTTTAAGGTCATAACTTCCAATTAGCCAAATTTAGGTACACGTCATTTCACCAACTTCTTTAGAATTCCTATGTTCACAATCTGCCCACATAAAACTCATTCATTTGACAACCACCGTTATGTCCCAAGCACTAAGCACGCCATATCTTTCCACGATACCGTCTTCCAAGGTCTACTTGATACCTAATCACAAGTTTTTAAAACAAATTTTCTTACTCAACGAAAGTTTTATTTAAAAACATTTTAAACACTTTAAAAATTTTCTTTGGGTGAAATTCGACATTCTCAAAACTCTCCAACCTTATTGGAATCTAGGATACTGAGATCGTATTTCATAGCATCCACCATTGTCCTCTAACCATTTTACATTTCTACTATCATATCTGATAATGTACTCAACGTACTACCATGTCTTCCTCCCATTCTTACCGTTTTTGTTCACTTACTCATTAAAGCTTCGTCTTTTCAATTTATATTTCCTGTTCTCAATCTCTATATTGACTTACCCAAAGTCTAGTACGCAAAGTCCAAGCATGTCTTCCAATATCTGAATCGTCTGTTCTGACTGTCCGTCGATCTGAGAATGAAATGTAGTACTGAAACTCAGTTTAGTACCCGTGGCTTCCTGTAGACTTCCCCGAAACCTCAATGTAAAACTACTATCACGATCCAATACAATCACTGTTGGAACTCTGTGTAGTCTTACAACCTCTTTCACATACAATTCCGCCAACCTTGAAGGTTTAGTCGTATTGATCGGTAGATAATGCACTGATTCCGTCAATCCATCAACCATAACCCAAATCTTATCATTCTTATTGAACGATCGTGGAAATCCCGAAACAAAATCCATCATGATCCTATCGCACTTCACTCTGACACTAGTATAGTTGTAATAGCCCCGCAGGTACTTATCTCTCTGACTTGACTTGCTAACATGCTGAACACTCGGACACAAACTTGGCAACTTCTCGCTTTATACCTCTCCACCAAAAGTTTTCTCGCAAATTTCGGTACATCTTATCACTCCCTGGATGAATTGAATATTTAGTACTATGAGCCTTCTCTAAAAGTCGCTCCTAGATTAGCTTTACCTTCTCCGTAGTCAATTGTATCATCGTAGGTCTTAACAACTTTCTTTCCCCAACCTCGATCCAACAATTCAGCGATCGACACTTAAGCCCATACAATGCTTCATACGGTGTCATTTCCGATACTTGACTGAAACCCGTTACTTCTACTAACTGTAGTTTCAAACCGTCAAAGTATACTCTATCATTCCCGTTCTTAATCCCTCATCCTAGGTTAATTATTACATACCACTTCCCACTTATACAATCAATCTGGTAGCTTTCCTTACTAACCTTTATACTACATCGGAATCCACCTTGGTGCCACAAACATTCAAAACCAGGTTCAGTTGAGAGATTCCTCAACAACCATAATACTCATAACTCGTTAAGATATTTCTCAATTCCCAATACATAACACAAGATAGGTTGAGAGATTCCTCAACCGTCCAATACATACCGTAAGATAGGTTGAGAGATTCCTCAACCATCCAGTCATCTCAATACCGAACAATAAGTTGAAAGATTCTTCAACTACCCAACATACACTATGAGAGAAAACCACGAGATAACCTGTATGATCACACCGTAAGATAACACTGTAAGATAAGGTGAAAGATTCCTCACCTATCCCATACAAGAGCAATACATGCTGCTGGACTATCTTGCTACCATATTACCCAACTGCACATCTCTATTCTCTCACATCACGACGTTTAACCCATGTCTGAAGTAGAAGTTTTATCAATCAATCCCAATCTCAAAACTCAACCACAAACTTTCTTTCTCTATGTGCAATATAAGGAAATCTCCTCTGATGTTTAAAACATTCACCATTCGATCAAAAATCATTTTATTTTTGTTTAGAAAATTCAACGGTTCATCACCACCAATATATCATCTCTCCCTCGTGCTACCACACAAAGCCTATGATAACGCATGGTAAACCTTATCTCATCATACGGCTCCACCCCCGTATGATTCCACCGTTTCACAAATGCATAAATACTATGCATGTATAACAATATCATAATCATGTATGTATAACAACATACTACCTGCATCAATCTCTACAATATGTGGATGCATTCTAGAATATGTGACAAGTCACTCAACACTCCACTCGTCGTCGAACGTTCCCAAAGTTTTGTTACCTATTGCTCTGATACCAATAAATGTCATGACCCATCCCACTACGCGTGGAAATAGGACACGTGGCATGCCACCAAGGCTCATCCAAATATCATATAACTATACGCAGCGGAAAGAACTTTAAAACAACCCTGGGTATTTAAAACTTAGGGAACATTACCCTCTGAGTTTGAAAAATCCATTGAAATCAGAGTTATAAAAAGTTTTGGCCAAAGGAAAACACTTCAAAAGGAATAGTTTTGAAAGTAGGGGTTCAGTCGACTGCTCAGAGAACCCAGTCGACTGATCAGGATTCCCAGTCGACTGTGTCAAGCAGAACCCAAAATGCAACTTAAACAAAGGGGGTCCAGTCGACTGCTTTTCTATTATTAGAAGCAGTAGCCAAAATCAACAGTGTCCAGTCGACTGATGAAGGGGGTCCAGTCGACTGCTTCTCTTACTATTCACTTTCAGTGTCTCAAACACACGAGATCCAGTCGACTGACCCTGGGTCCAGTCGACTGCTCCCCTGCTGGGTAGCCTGTAATGAAGTATTAATAACTCATCTTTCTCCACACTAACCACAATCACAACCATAACTACAGACGTTCAATTACAAGATTACGGTACTACGGAGCTAATCCATGATTTTATTACAACATATTACAAATCCCAATTATTACACAAGTTTTAGGATTTAAAACAAAAACATATACCACGGTGATTCCCCCGGCGTTCACCGGCCTCACTCATCACGCTTCTTCTCATCTTTCTTCTTACCTGCAATGGAGTACATCTCCACTGCTCAGCTATATGCTGAGCGTACAAGTTCTAACATATGCAATATATGATAAAACATGCTTTAATCTCATAAATCATACAATAGTCTCTAGGGAGAAAAATACGCATTCATCCGGTAGCGGCAAGTCCAAGCCTTAAACCGCGATACCAATGGCAAGTCCAAGTCTATCAACCATTGTATCCACAAGTGCCATGGCAAGTCCAAGTCTATCAACCATGCACAGTAGCCTTCGCTACTAAATTCTCAAACATCGAGAAGCTTACTCTGGCATGAATTTTTATAAGACTCCCCTTTGACCCACATAGACAACTTAACGTGCTCGCATAAATTTAGACATGCTTTTCACAATTTAGCGCGTGCATAATTAACGGGCCTACTAACAACACATGGATTTCGCCCGGATCACAATTTCGTCGTCGAAAGCTAAAACATGTATTTCCCTATATTTCACAAGTTAGAACTTCATACCTCGTGCGATTTCCCCCAAACTTTGAAGGATCGACTAGGAGGCTAAATAATCGTCGGATTTCGAATTTGAGACAATTCCTACAAGTTTATACCTGTTTTTCCCAAAAGTCTAAAATTAAGATCTTTACAAAACTTGGCCAAACACGGCCTAAGTGGTATCAAAACGAAGATCTTACCTCCACGAGTTCAAATCTGAAATCTGGAGAAAATCTGACGGACGAACGGTCGTCGTATGTCACCGGCAAGCTCGTGGCAACCAAATCTCCTTTCTCTCTCCTCTCTCTAGATATTTTGGAAGTTTGGATGAGATTGAAATCTCATCCTCATCTATATATAGACAAAAGTTCTGGAAATTACGTTTACCTCCCCACGAGTTCCTCAAACTTCTAATTAACCCATGAAACTTCGCACACGTCCATTTTATAACTTTATGAGTGAAAACTATAAATTTCAAAAGTTTTCGACTAGGTTTCGTTTGGGTCCAAAATAACGTCCGAAAACTATATTCTGTGGAATCTCTACACAACCTACCTTTTCAATTAACGTATCACTCACGTTCTCACCACAGTTCTCAAAATATATACTAAAGTATCCAAATACCATAATTATACTACACAGGTATAATTACTATTCATGGGAATACCAGATAAAGTCAAATAACATTTAAATCATATAAATGTCATTTACTCATGTCAACCCCTCATTGATTATCAAATCTCTGTGTCCTCGATTGACACTCACCGTTGACCCATGTCAACCACATCCATAATTATTAATCAACATTAATAATTCACAATAAATAAATTTTGTATTTTAAAATAAATAGATTTCCCGGGACGGGTGTGACAGTGTTTGTGTTCATTTGGGTGTAAATTACATGCCTATTTAGCTTAATTACCCATGTATAGTTATATTTATGTGAGCATGCTTAGTTGCCTATTTGGCTCAAAGGAAAGCTCGTATGAATCCGCCATGAGATTGTTCCGTGGTGACGACCACTTGGTGGTGACAATGACATTAGATCGTACGTGTGCGGCGTGGGTCATTGGCTTATGCCGTGGACTATTAGGGGAGTCGCGGACTTGCGGGTAGTGACGGAGGAAATACTTGCTTATCCGGAGATCATTATTACTTGTTGAGATGAATTTAAACATGATATGTCATCTGTGTGCGAGATTGATATCTCTCACTAAGATTATAGCTTATATATTGTAGTGATTATTGAATAACCATTGTAGGTGAACACGACGGCGAGAATCTGGGGAGATGAGCTTTGGGAATCGTAGTGCCGACGAAGCTTGTAAATGTAGTAGCTTATATCTATAGTTGTTTTGAGTAAAATTTATAGTTTGTAATAGCTAACTTGAGTTTGTGCTAAAACTTGATGAATTATATTAGTTCTTGGTTTAATTGCTCCAAGACTCGTGTACAGATTGTAACTGGAGCTTAGAATGTTGTTGGTATCTTTCATACTTTGCTAATGTAGTTTGGAGCATGTTTGAGTGAAAATTTGGTTTAAGAAGCATATTTTGGTTGATCTTGTAAGAATTGGGAGTTTGTGAAAGAGATGGCATTGCATAACTTGCTTAATGTTTATATTCATGTTAGAGTCTCTTTTGAATATTTAGAAATGGTTTAAAAGTGGTTTTGAAATGTTTTTGGAAGTTCCTAAGAGGTTTGGTTTGCTGTTGGTGATTTTTGGACTTGTATAGCAGAGTTTTTATAGCAAAAATTCACTTCTGCAGAACCCAAATCGATCCGGGCTATAGAGGGGATCGATCCGGCCTTTCCCGGGGACATTCTGCTAGAAAAATGCTGAGATGGATTGATCCGGATTATAGGGCGGATTGATCCGCTCACAGTTCATAGCACGTCGACTTTTACGGAAACAGACATAACTCTCTTCAGAAAATTCGGTATTGCGTGCCATTTTTTGCATTGGAATCGGGACTCAAAGGGCTATCTTTTGGTATAAAATTTTTCCACACTTTAAAAAGACCATTTTGCCCTTAGACTTGTTTTTTCTAACTCAAAGGTTTATTTGGGCTTGTTTTCATTCATTGTCATTCCTCATTTGGTGTTTGAATGCCTTGGTGGCGTGCCATGTGTCCTAGGTTCACATGTCTGGATCCGGGGCGTGACACTATGCATGTAGAAAGTAATATTTTCGTACAGAGTTCAGTCGACTGATGCCCTCCCTTCAGTCGACTATTGCCTTCAAAAACTAAAGAAATATCTCTGTAATGCAGGGGTCCAGTCTACTATGGCGGGGCCCAGTCGAATGATTTTCCTTAGAATTTTCCAATATGCAGAAATTCAAAGCCAAGTTCACCAAACCAAACACCAATATTAACATCACTATATTCCAACTATCACAATTATGGATTACAAGAGTTCTTACTAGCGATTATAATACTACACAACTAGTTCAAACTTCTATTACAACATGTTATGAATTCTAGGTTCTTATTACATGTTTGGGAACAAACAAAAAAAAATAAACAAGGTGTTGATTCCCCGGTGCTCCTCGGCCTCACTCTTCACGGTTTTTCTTGCTTTTCTTCTTTTCACCTACAATGGAGTAAATCTACACTGCTTAGCTTTATGCTGAGTGCACATGTACTAACGTATGCATATATGACAAAACATGATTTAATCTCACAATTCATAACAAACAGTCTCTAGGGAGAATATACGCATTCATCCGATAGCGGCAAGTCCAAGCCTTAAACCGCGATGTCAACGGCTAGTCCAAGCCTACAACCAATGCATCCCTAAGTGCCATAGCAAGTCCAGGTCTTAAACTATACACAGTAGCCGTCGCTACTACAATTCTCCAACATTGAGAAGCTTACCCCAACATGAATTTGTATAAACTCCCCTTTGACCTACATAGACAACTCAACGTGCTCGTGTAAAAGTAGACATGTTTTTCACACTTAAATGGGTGCATAATTAACGGGCCTAAGATTAACACAAGAATTTTGCCCGGATCTCAATTTTGTCGTCGAAAACTAAAACATGTATTTTTCTATATAACACAGGTTAGAACTTTATAGCTCGTGCGATTGCTCTTTAACTTTAAGGGATCAACTAGAGGCCTGAATAAACGTCGGATCTCCTGTTTCAGGCGATTCCTACAAGTTTATAGGTGTTTTTATTAAATTTCTAAAAATTAGCTTTTTGGAAAAAGTTAGCCAAATGAGGCCTAAGAGGTATCAAAACGTAGATCTTACCTCGTGGAGTCCAAATATAAAATCTAGAGAAAAGCTGACGATTGAAAGTTTGTCATTTGACGTCGTGAAGCTCGTGGCACCATAATCCCCTTTTCTCTCTCCTCTCTAGATGTTTTGAAAGTTATGGCAACTCAAGTTTTCTATTTATAGGCAAAATTTCTATGAATTGTGTTTACCTCTCCACGAGTTTCTAAAATTTCTAATTATTTCCCAAAACGTCTTAAATGCCTACTATTTATTTGTAGTAACGCGTATTTTCATGTTTAAATTGACGATTTAGACTTCGTGTGCGATTTTAGCAAAAATTGGTCACAGGGGTATTTTGGTCTTTTTTCCAATTTTGTAAGTCATGAACTGAAAATCTAATTTTTGGGAAAAGTTGCGTATGGTTAAATGATTTGCTATTCGTATTGGAAGTTAAGAGTTTTCGATCTCTATTTAGAAGACATCTCGATTTTAGTCATTTTGAGAAAATATCCGTTTTTGTATTTATACGACATTTTCTGTATTTATACGAATTTTTAAAATATCTTATTTAATAATATAATTACAAGAATAGTAATTACAATGAAAGGTAATATTTTCCTAAATAGAATTCCTAAACTATACTGCCCACCCATGTGCATTTTGTAGGTGTCATGTAAGGTGTGTTGTTTGCTTGAGTGTTTGTGTAGATGTCCATGTGAGGTGTGTTGTGTAGGTGTCCATGTGAGGTGTATTGTGTGCTTGAGTGTTTGCGTGAGGTGTTCATGTGAGGTGTTGTGAGATGAGTACATGTGTGCTTGTGTGTGGTATATATGTATTAATACATAGAGACCCCTCCCCAATAAAACTCCCTCACTCTCATTCTTTGGCAAGAAAGAAAATAGAGAAAGAAAGAGTTAGGCTGAGAAAGAAAAGAAAGAAGAAGAGAAGTGTTTGAGAGTTGCTCAACATCATTTATAGGTCCCAGGTTGTGTACAATATGCTTTCTAATTCTCCGGAGTAATTCTTGTTATCTCTATTTGTACTCTTTTGCAGTTTTGTTGTGCTTTCATTTGGAATCCATGAATATGTGTTGTTATTGGTCTAAAGGGTCCATAAGCAATGAGCACCCACCAACAGGCCAACAGGCCTCAGGGACCGATATACTAGAGACGGGTGAGATGAGGTGAGGTGGCTCTTTGCTGTGTGACTTCTTTGGTGAGAGCGGTTGAGTAAGCGGTTGAGTAAGTGCTATGGAACTGAATGGTTCATGAGCAGGGGGCACCTACCAACAGGCCAATAGGCCATAGGGACCGACGTACTGGAGACGGTTGAGGTGAGGTTGGTGGCCTTTGCTGTGTGACCAAGAGGACCTAGTATGATGCTTTTTGTATGAGCGTTTGGGTAGTATGAGCATTTGGGTTGTGAGACTGGTCAATTGATTTGATGTCGTTCTATTTATTTGTTTGTCATTATCCTTTTGAGCCTTTGATATTCCTGTCATATTGTATACTTTCCGGTGTGGTTTTAGATGCAAGTAGTGCCGGTAACCGAAGCCTGGAAGGGAGATAAGGCTAAGGATGATATAGGAGATTCGTGGAGAATATGGGCCTGTTGGGAGTTTTAATGAAATATTGTACTTTTATTTGAAAGAATCAAAGTGGAATTCATTTTATTTTTCAATGGAAATACGCTTTATTTTTGTGGGGCGTCACATTATTTCACGAGTGAAAACTTAAATTTACAAGAGTTTCCGATTAAGTTCCGTTTGCGTCCAAAAACAAGGACCCAAACTAAATTCTGTGAAATCTGTATACCACCTACCTTTTATACAACGTATCACTTACGTTCTTACCACAATGTTCAAAATAATCTAGAATAATATCAAAATTGGCAGAAATTACTCTATACAGGTAAAGTTACTATTCCCAAAACACCAGATATAGCAAATAATATTTAAATCACATAAATGTCATTTAGTCATGCTAATGCTTTACGAATTACCACGTTCCCGTGTCTCTACTGACACCTCACCGTTGACTCACAGTAAACTCCACCTGAAATTATCAATAAACATTAATAATTTCACATGATACCACAATGTCATATCAAAATGCATGTAATTTCTGGAACGGGTGTGACAAAAGTGGTCAGTTTAGAGATCTGAGCGACTGGTATATTGGGTAGGAGAATGATGTCATTCTACTTGTTGCCCTTGAGAAGCGTGTCCGTGTGGGAGATAGGTGGTATTATATTTTTTGCCTTTGGAAGCGTGTCCATGTAGCACGTAGATGACTTTCGTCATTTAATATTTATTTTTTAAAAGAATGAGACGTCTAGACTTCATTGCGTCTATTTAAAAACTCCAAAGATGCCTAGGTTGGCATAACTCAAGTGGCAAAGAGCTTGACATTTATAAGTCCCCTCCAATGCATAGGTTTGGTATTCGAACCTCATCCCCCTCCCCCAGATAAAAAAAAAACAAAAACAAAAGAAAAGAAAACTCCAAAGAGCATATTGATGCAGTTGAACTTGTAGTCGCAAAAATGAGACATTGATCAAACTTAGGAGTAAAATCCATAATTAGGTGTTTGCACCACAAAATAAATTCCATGGTATGGGCTCACAAAGGATATGGTCATAAGAGGAGAACGTGTCATGTGGTTATTTTTGTAGATTGGCCAGGATGATGGGTTTGAACTCAGGATGATGGTAAATAACCGCCAAGGTCCCTTGTTCACCACACGTGCATACAAATCTACCACATGTGTTAAAACAGTTATAAAGAAGTAGAAAACTGCTATTTATAGGTAGTGGGTTATATTAACACATGGCCATTATTTAAATGGCTTAGTAGGAATAACCACCCATGAAATACCACATCATGGGGGTAGTTATATAAGAGGCTATTATCTCTAAATAACCACATCATGTTCATTAGCCATGTCATCAGCCTGAAGTGATGTGATAAGCCTGGAATATAGTGGTAGTTATGTAGTGATTAGCCTGAAATGTAGTGATCAGTCTAAAATGCAGTGGCAGTTATGCAGTTAATTAAATTCAGCATGTTGCCTATAAATACAAGAGATGAATGAAGAAGAGGGCCATCATCAACGATCAAACAAACTACATGCTTTAAGCATTTTATCTTTTCTTTCTTTTTCCTGTTTTTGGAGTAGATTTTAATGTAGTTCTTCCACATCCGTAAGAGAAGGCACGTTATCCCCTTCTTCTTCTTGTTGTAGTTTGGAGACGAGCTTTGCCACTCCAAACTGTAAGAAGGCGTGTGTTCCCCTTCTTGTTTCTATAATTGGAGGTGTGATTACCACTCCAATCTTTTGTAATCGTTCTTGTGCTTAATGAAAAATATTATCTTTTGGGCATTTACTTGTTTGGTGAGATTTCTGTTACATTTTTAAGTCTTTGATTTTGTCTAAGCGCTGAGAATCCAACAGAAAGTGTTTTTCTTCTATTTTCCAAATCGCCTGATCAATTTATCCATACTTAGAGGACATTTGTTGGCAAACAATACGTTTTCTTGGCACGCTCGCGCATAAGAACATTTTCTGCCATGCAATTTTTGGTACGTCCGGTGGGATCGGAAGTCAGAAATCTTACTCACATTCAAAAGATATAATGAAACTCGAAGTCAATCGAAGGAAAAAGAAGTAATTGGCCTCAAGGCCAATGAATATGTTCGAAGCGGTCACAATTTCAAGAACATTGACGGAAGCCATAATGTGGAAGATTTTCAGCCAATAAAGATGGTTGGAAGTGACAATAATCGAGATCCGCAAGTTCTTAAGGATTATATGTCTGTGATGCATTATAATGTTGATAATGCTTTCCATTATTTCTTGTAAGCCAATTCTCAATAGTAACCACCATCATGAGGCCTACTACAGATTTGATGCAAAAAATTGGTGATCAAATTACGAGGAGTATTGATCGCCAAATGGATCTTATGGTGGAGAAATTGGGTCCATCATCCTCACTAAAGTCCAATGCACAAGAAGAAATGGTTCGATCAAAAGAGACTCGACAAATGGATTATGGTCAAGTAAAATTTTTAAATAGGCCACAAGTGTGAGAAAAAGGACTAGTTTTTACAAATGTACCCAATACACCAATTTTTGGCTCTTACTCCTATTGCCAATTCAAGTCATCAACCTGGGTTTGCTAGGGATCAACCTTCTTACTCTGGTGGTCAGTCTGGGTTTGCTGGGGATCAGTCTGCTTACGTTAGTGGTCAATCTAGTTCTGCTGGAGATCAGCCTAGTTTCACTGGTGGTCAGTCTGGTTTTATTGACTATCACCTGGTTCTCAGCCTGGAGAACAACCTTATCACCCTGGTTCTCAGCCTGGGGGTAGTTCTATCAACCTGAATTCATAGTTAGAGGTCAAAGAAATCAATCTGGATTCTTTGGTGGGGGACAAGGTTATCAACCTGCTGGTAATGAGGTATGTTACTTGTTTCATCCTAATGTCCAGCCGAGTCCACTATTAGGTCTAACTAAGGATGAAGTAGTTAAAATAGTAAGAGAACAATTGCAAAATCAAATAAGAGAACAATTACAATATCAATTAAGATAACAATTTGGGGCAGCTTTTAAGGCTTCACCAATACCACATTATCAGAAGCCTTATCCTGATTATATTGATCGGATGTTTGAGTTTCCTCATTGTTTTAAAATTCTGGATTTCACTTTGTTTTTTGGAATTGATAAACAAACAACACTTGAACATATAGCCAGGTTTACTGCTCAATGTGGTGATGTGTCAAATAGTGACATGTTAAAACTAAGAATGTTCTCTAGTTCTCTTATTGGACCTGCCTTTACTTGGTATGTAAACCTGCCAGTTGGTTCTGTCCAAACTTGGAAAGATATGGAAAGAATATTTCATGCTCAATATTATTAAGCTGGACCAGAAATTATAATTGTAGATCTTGCTAAAGTGAAGCAAAATTTTGGTGAAGTGTTGAAACATTTATTACCAAATTTAAGTGCGTAAGGAACATGTGTAAGACACAACTTCCAGAGGCTGAATATGTTCATTTGGCTATTGAGAATCTCAGACCTATGTTAAGAATGCATTTTACAGGTCAACAATTTGCTGATTTATGTCATCTTGTAGAAGTTGTGTCTAGATATGAACAAATGGTTAATGAAGAAAATGAAAAGACACATTCTACAGGAGGGACGTATTACATGGGTCAAAATCAGGATGATCACAAATCTGACACAGAGGAATAAGCTCTGAGTGTTCATGAAGAGGAGATTGGAGATTAAAGTCAAAATTTAGAGACAATCCATAAGGAGAGTGGTTTAAGGCAGTTATCAATCTGATTCAGTCTGGTCATCAACATCCCTTAACTTCAATCATTGGATTATGAACTTAAGGGATGTTGGCAGACATTGTTTGTACAACAAAATAAATTCCATGGTATGGGTTCATAAAGGATATGGCCATAAGAGGAGAACGTGCCACGTGGTTATTTTTGTAGATTGGCCAAGATGATGGGTTTGAACTCAGGATGATGGCAGTTATTCACTAGAATAAGTCAGGATGATGGTAAATAACCACCAAGGGCCCATGTTTGCCACACGTGCATACAAAATCTACCACATGTGTTAAAACAGTCATAAAGAAGTAGAAAAACTGCTATTTAGTAGAGAATGGAAGTTACAAGTTAGTGGGTTATGTAGTTATGTAGTATTGATCAGTCTGAAGTGCGTGGTAGTTATGTAGTTAATTAAATTCAGTATGTTGCCTATAAATACAAGAGAGGAATGAAGAAGAGGGCCATCATCAACGATCAAACAAACTACATGCTTTAAACATTTTATCTTTTATTTCCTTTTCCTGTTTTAGGAGTAGATTTTAATGTAGTTCTTTCACATCCATAAGAGAGGGCGCGTTAACCCTTTCTTCTTCTTGTTGTAGTTTGGAGACGTTGTAGACACCCCGATTTTGACCAAACGTCGAATTAAGGAGAGTGTCACCTCCATATCCGATGATGACAAGGACCGAAAGATTAGAAGTGTTCCAAGCTCTTCAGAAAGTTCTCCAAACGCGGTAAACTTTTCACAGAATGAAATACCAGGTGTTTAGGAGAATTCAGGTATAAAACATCACTTTTGGAAAAGATCTTCGAAAATAAGTTTTTTTAAGAAAAATGAGAAAAGAAAAGACCTAAAAAGGGGAAGTTCAACAGAAACCGGCACATGGCAGTTGTTTGCGGCACTCAATGAGTGCCGAACGGCAGTCACAGAATGCCGAACTGGCATTTACTGAGTGCCGCCGACAATTTCTGACTGCCGTTTGCTTTAACACTCCGTATTTTGTGGTACAATACGTATATGTATGCAGATAAAAATAAAAAACTGATAAAGTAAGGTTGACAAAAATGTGGCAATCAATAATTTAGCACGGCACTTACTGAGAGCCACGCGACAGTCATGGAATGCCGCCGCGGCTTTCACGGAGTGCTGCAGCGGCATCCACTGACTTCCACAAAGGATTTTTGACTGCCGCCTTCTGCAGCAGTTTGTCTATTTTCAGGAAGTACGTATTGTACCACCAAATGAGATGTTTACACCTGTCTTTTACTCTGAATTCACTGAGAATACTTGGTAATTTTGTCTATAAAAGAGAGAGGATCTTCCTTGGGAGGACAACACAAGAGGTAGCTACCACTACACTAACACATATTTGAGAGAGAAAAGAGAGAGTTTTAAAAAAAATAGAGAGAAGAGCTTGGAAGATCTTCAAAAGAGAGAAGCTTTGAGGATAGTTTGGAGGTGATCCTCTAACCATAAGTTGTTTTTCTTCATTCTTTTGAACTTCTTAACACTACTTGGTCTTTTGATTAACCCTTTTTTTAGAAGTATTATTAGGGAACTTGCAAACTTTAATTGCCTTTTCTTTTAGTTCCTTCTTTTCTTCCTCTTTGTTTATACTTCTCTCTTGGGATTCTTGGAAGTCTTCCATACTTCACTTGAATCTCATGAGTTGGATCCCTTGATTCCATGTGAGCTTGTGCTCCCCCATGAGAGTCAAGGTTGATAATCCTTTATATAAGAGCAAGTAAATGAATCTAAACCCCTACCATGGTTTAGGATTCTTTAACTTAAGGTTTCATGGAATCCCCTCCATATTTCTTGAAACCTATGAGTGTTTGCTATGTTTGTTTGTACTTCTCTCTTGAGATTCTTGAAGGCTCATGAGTATTAGTCATGTCTTCATCTCCAATGACCATCAAGTGGTAGGAGAAAGTAATTTGAGTCTAAGCCCATCTCTATAGTTTAGATTCATTATCTTAATATTTCATGAAGTCTATTCATACTTCATTTGAAATCAACAAATATGAAGGTCTTTAGCCTCCAATGAATATCAAATGGTAGGAGAAAATGGTTTAGTTTAAGTCCAACTTCATGGTCTAATAGTTGGGGTTAACAAATAAAAGTTGAACTTGACAATGAAACAGTGGGTTCATAAACCGATTTTGATAAAAGATTTTTAGTTCGAAATCAGACCGTTGAAACTAAATGAAACCAACGGGAAAGTGCCAATAACACAATGTTTTACCACTGTAATTTTTTTTTTAAGAAGATTTCATGTTTAAAGTGGTTTGGTCATGAGTTTTGTGAAGTCACTACAATCTGCCCAGAGTTTCAGAACAGTAACACTCTTTTGAAATAAGTAAATCAGAACCTTAATAAAGTATTTGTGACCCAAAATAATTTTTTCTAAGTAGCTTAATGTGTTAAGAAGTCACCGTAAAAAGAACAAAGCATTTATGATCTTTTTGCTATTTTTAACAAATCGTACAAGAACTCTGGACAGGAGGTTGTAGAATGCTGAGTGATGTCTGGTTTTTGTCCAATTCCTGGAGATCCAACCGTTGGAACTCTGATTTCTTTTTTGGGTTAAAAACTAGACACACAGAGACATCTTGTGTCCAAAATTCATCAAGATCAAATCACGGTAACCATGCCTTTTATTTCTTTAAAGTCATGATCTGCTCTCAGCAATTTCCAGAATTCTGCAAGTTCAATCAATCTTATGAATAATGGCTTAGATGATATTTTCATGAGTCAAGAGTCAAACCATGTTTCAATATTGATTAGTTAAACTTGAATTAAAAGTTTAAGTGATCTAAATCACCGAGCATTTCACGATTAATTCTTGTTCATGTACATATTCATCCATATGGCTTGACACTTATAATTAAGACTTGGTTGCTTTAGATTTAATTACACTTGATAGATTTAAGCTAGAAATTCAGGGTTGTTATTTCTAACTTCGTATCTTGTATAGCATGTGGACTAACCCTTTGTTTTGCAGCGCTGTTAAGGTATGATTTCTTGAACTCCTCTTAATTTTATTTTAATTTCTTGATTTTATCGATTTTCTTGACCTTTATGCGCGACACTTTAGAATTAAGATTTTGCCTTAAATGTATATATGTGGATTAGAGACTCTTTTCCTAGTTTTTATTTAAATCGTATGCATTGCACGTTTAATATTCGCGGCTGGATCCCGGGTAAGTTCTCTTGTTCTTTATTGCATATCATATTGCTTGCTACTTGAATTACGTGGCTTTTGAATGATATTTTGTAAATTGGTAATTTTACACCATTTTGACAAGTTTGTGTAATGTATACGTATATCTATGTATTAGTTGAGGGCATGCTTAGATTAGTAATTCAATTAAAAGGATGTTAAGTAGAGGCCTATCGCGAGATAGGATGAGAAGGGGTGTTTTAGTCCGATGGGTTCCTTCCCTTCTCATTCCATAATCCCCGGACCTAGTTAATCTTTGGTTTCGCAAAAGATCAGTTGCTTTAAAATGGTTTCTTAATTTTCCTTTTAAAAATTAAGTGGCGACTCATTTGTTTTGAATTTGAAATTTAAAAGAACTTTAAAAGAAAAAGTTGTGGGTAAGAAAAATTGTGATATCCACAGACGTGCTTTGCCACTCCAAACTATAAGAAGGTGTGTGTTCCCCTTCTTGTTTCTATAATTGGAGGTGTGATTACCACTCCAATCTCTTGTAACCGTTCTTGTGCTTAATGAAAAATAGTCTTTTGGGCATTTACTTGTTTGGTGAGATTTTTGTTACATTTTTAAGTCTTTGGTTCTGTCAAAGCGCTGAGAATCCAACGGAAAGTGTTGTTCCTCTACTTTCCAAATCGCCTGATCAATTTATCCATACTTAGAGGACGTTTGCTGGCAAATAATACGTTTTCTTGGCACACTCGCGCTAATAATATTTTCTACCATACATTAAGCCAATGAAATATTCTTAATTTTTCACTGTTTACTCATCATTTATTTGTCTGTCACTACCCACTACATCTATGTTTGTAAAAAGTATCATATCATATTACATAGGGTAAATTACACTCACCTTTCCTGAGGTATGACCTAATCACACGGAGTTTCCTCGTATAACTAAAAATTATAACAACCTCCCTTGAAGTTTGACATTTGGTATCGCTCACCCTCTCTCGGTTAGTACCGTTTGTTAACCCAAATAAAAATTTAGTTCCTCTGTTAAGGTTTATTAAAATGATCATTTTACCCTCATTAAAATAAAAACAAAATATTTTTATTCAAAAAATGTAGGTTTTTTCTTACTATCTCTCTTCACCCATCTCATCTACAGAGACACCACCAAATGAACACCCTCCTCCTCCTCCACCACCACCGCCACAATCCGCCTAGAGCTAGGGCCGGCCCAATGGGAGGGCAAAAGGGGCAACTGCCCCGGGCCACCAAAGTTCACAAAATTTTGAGGGCCCCCATGAAAATTTTATAATTATATTTTTACCTTGAGATTTTTTTTGTATTTTACATTTAGGCCTTCCCCAACGTCCAATTTAGTGCCATCAACTACATATATATTGATCTACATGTATATAAAACTCAAAAGTAAAGGCCCTTATAATTTTAAAATTTATTTTTTTAGTGTAAGAATTTTTTGAGTTATAGAAATAGACCCCTCTAGAATTTTGAAAGACACCATACAATTAATGCTTAAGTTTCACAAATAGACTGATCATATTATAAGTAGACCTCAAAAAAATAGTCAATTATGTATAAGTAAACCCTAAAAAATTGCCAATTATGTATAAGTAGACCCCAAAAAAATCGTCTCGGGGGCACTACCTCCCGAACCCCCGTTACCCCGTATAATGGCCTCCCTTTTAGTAGTTCATCCTATGCCTCCAAATACTCGGGACCGGCCCTGCCTAGAGCCATCACCAATCCATCCCTCACCATGTCTTCTGCATGCCAAGGCACAAATATACAAGGTGCAAAACAAGGCACAAAATCACATTCAACGCAATTGAATCAAACCTACTGTCTGTTCTTTCAACTATATATATATATATATGTATAGGTCTATGTATAGCTAGGGGAAATAGAGAGAAACAAGCTAGGGAAAGAGAGAAATTGAGGTAATTAGACATTCAAGAAGAATCTTAAAGCCAAAGAGACAGAGATGGCTGTCGATTTTCGACCTTGTGATTGGTGACTATCGATGGAGGAAAGAAATTGTGGTAGCAGGGAGAAAATTTCAGTCATTCTTCTCTTTCTATGTATACAATCAGAAATGCCTCAAGATTAATTTTAGCAGTGTCATTAACACTTCATTTGGATTGAGAGAAATGGAGAAAAGAGAAGAGAAAGGGGTCACTTCTCTCCAGTTATCTCGTTTGGTTATTTAAGTGGTGAGAGAAGAGAAGAGAAATGGAGAGAAAGTGGGGAGAAAAGAGGCCACTTTTGTTTCTCTCCAAATCGAAGAAATTCTGGAGAGAAAAGAAGATAAACTTAATTAAATAATGTACAAAAGTCCAATACACCCCAATATATTATTATTTCATCTAACATATATCCCTCCTAGAGGATGCAAAAGTAAATTAGTTATGAGTACTTTCTCTTCTTTTCTCTTATGAAATTTAACCAAATAATAGAACATTATGTTTCTCTTCTCTCCTCTATTTTTTTTATCCAAACATGATAGAAGAGACTCAACTTTTTTATCTTTTCTGTTCTCTTCTCTTGATAAATTTTTCTTCTCTTTTCTCCACTTCTCCAACCCAAACGAATTGTAAGTATTACACTCTTTTGGCTTTTGAGTAAATAAAATAGTCTATACATGTCAATTTTTTTTTTCCTTTGCTAACTGGAACGTATGTAGGACTCTTTTAGAATCCACCTTATTTCCCAGGATGTGTGTAGCCTCTTTGTCTTACCATGTAATTTGAAGAATAGGACGGCACACACTGCGCTAGAGAAAGAGAAAAATATGAACAGCTATTAGTTGGCTTCCACCATGCTGTAGTCCCCTTAATTTCTAAGTATATTTTTTTCTACATGAAATATTTTAGCCTAATTGTAGTTAGTACACTCTAATATTTGATAAAAATATCTTATCCTTCTTATTTCTCATGTTAACCCAATCCAATATTGTACAATCCAAACAAAACATATTGTATTGGTACAATTGTAATATATCCCATATTATATTGGTCAATTGTAATCTAGTCCACACCAAATATTTGCCCCAACTCCTTTTCTTAGTTCAACCTCTTCAATATTTTTTCAAAAAAATATGCATCGTATATTGTGTCACGACCCATCCCATTACGTGTGAAAATAGGACACGCGGCACGCCACCAAGGCTCATCCAATCCATTAAATAACTATACGCAGCGGAAAAGAACTTAAAAACAACCTTGAGTATTTAAAACTTTAGGAAATAATACCCTCTAAGCTGTAAAATTCATATAAATTTGAAAACGTAATTATATTTTGAAACGGATAAATTAATATTGAAAGGGTCCAAAAGGTACCCTAAGAACTAATTAAAACATTTAAATAATTTCCGAAAAGGGTAGAAAAGGAAAACATGCAAGGGGTATTTCGACCCGGTCGAACGACCTCCTTCGACCGGTCGAATGACCCTTTAGCAGAATTCTCCCCAATGCTGCAGAATTTTGCTTAGGCATCAAACAACATTCACTTTGCAACACTTCCAAACATACTTACAAAGTTCCAAACTTCACAAGCTGTATCAAGATTCCAAAAGTGTAATCACACCACATTAAATCCATGGAAAGAAACAATAACGAAATAAGCTAAGGCTTGTTTGGCTCAATTACCAAAACCTTTACCCACATTAATCCAAAACTAGAATTTGACAAGTTAAGTTTATAAGACACGAACTTAGGAGTTCGGACGAATTCAAAACTAACTATAAGGAGTTGGTTACATACTATAACATTTCCAAAATCCTTCCAAGGTTTCCAAATCAAACAAAACATGGTTCTAGCTCCACAATTTCATTATTACAACATTTGGAAAGGAAACCAAAAAACATTAAGATTTTCCCGTCGTCCCAACGACCTCACTCACCTCGCTTCTTGCCTTTCTTCATACTTGCAATGGAGTAAATCTCCATTGCTCAACTATATGTTGAGTGCACATATTCTAACATATGTATATATGATAAATCATGCTTTAACCTCATAATTCACATCAAAATAGTCTCTAAGGAGAAAAACATGCATTCATCCGGCAGCGGCAAGTCCAAGCCTTAATCGCGATGCCCATGGCTAGTCCGAGCCTACAACTGTTGCATCCCAAGTGCCCTGGCAAGTCCAAGCCTTACCATGCACAATAGCCATCGCTATTAAAATTCTCAAACATCAAGAAGTTTACTCCGGCATGAAATTGTACAAGTCCCCCCTTTGATCCACATAATCACTTAACGTGCTCGCATAAAAGTTAGACATGATTTTTACATTTAAGTGCGTGCATAATTAACGGCCTACTATTAACACATGAATTTTGCCCGGATCACAATTTCATCGTCAAAAATCAAAGCATGTATACTTCCTATATAGCATAGGCTAGAATTTCATACCTCGAACTATCGTCGTATAACTTAGAGGGAACGAGTAGAAGCCCAATTAAACATCGAATCTCCGATCTTACACAAAACCTACAAGTTTACATGTGTTTTTCCCAAATTTCTAGAATTAGAATTTTCATAAAAAAATTAGCCAAATGTGGCCTAAGAGGTATCAAAATGTAGCTCTTACCTTGTAGAGTTTAAATATGAAATTTGGTGAAAAGCAAACAGACAGAAGTCCATCGATTTATGCCTTGAAGCTCTAAGCAATAATCTCCCTCTTGATTTTAGGTTTTGAGAAAATTTTAAAATGAAAATATCTTGAGTTTCCTATATATTGGCATAACTTTCAAAAATTATGTTTACCTCCCCACGAGTTCTCAAAACTCCTAATTATCCCTCGAAACGACTTATACGTCTAATTCATTACTTCTAGAGTGAAAACTATAATTTATAAAAGTTTTTGTCAAAGTTCCGTTTATCGTTGTAATTACGTTCCGAAACTAATTTCGTAGAATCTCTAGATAACTTACCTTTTATGCAACTTATCACATTGGTTATCTCTAATTCGTTCTAATTGATCTCTAACAAGATCAAACTATCATAAAAGTACACAAAATAGGTATATTCACTATTCACATTTACTAGATAATTTAAATAACATTTAACCCACCTAAATGCCATTTATAACGTGTTAATGCTTCATAAATTACCAACTCCCCGTGTCCTCAATTGACACTCAACGTTGGCTCACAGTTAACCTCATCCAATTATTAATCAACATTAATAATTCTCAAAATCTCACTTATGCATTTAAAATGAATGTATTTTCACGGGACGGGTGTGACATATTGGCCTAATTGTATATCAGCACACCTAAAATATTTGTAGAAATATAAGATTTGGTTCCTATTTTGGATCATTAATAGGAATTGATCCTATCCGGATTGCATGTATAGTAATTAGTCCCTGATTTTGGAAGGTAATTACTACCTCCGTCCCATTTTATGTGTCCATCTTGGAGAATCTAACTATTTAAGGGGACAAAAAGAATCTACACCTACTTTCCACAATTGCTCATAATCATTGCACTTTCTTTTTTTATTTTGTTTTGGTATTAATTGCAAGGAAGGGTAGTTGGGGAAACTAAGTAAAATTAATGTACTAATTTAGGAAAGTGGACAACAATTTTGGGACATCCAAAAAGGAAAGATGAACACATAAAATGGGACGGAGGGAGTAGTATTTAGTTCTTTTCCCCAATTTGATAGAGATTTTACAAACCAATATACCCTTCGTTACAATGGAGAGAGTCCGTCTCGATCCAGTGTGCACTGGGTAAGCGCACTAGGTGAATGCATTGGGTTTTTAAGCCTAAAAAAACTGCGAGTCAGTGGGGTAGCGGGACTGGGCGCGGGTCAATCGGGAGCCCCACAGTTTTTTTAGGCTTAAAAACCCAATACGCTCACCCAGTGTTCACTAGAGCCTGATTCTCTCTCTCTCTCTCTCTCTCTCTCTCTCTCTCTCTCTCTGTGAATATATATATAGTTATAAAGGCTTGAATTTAGGTGTTTCAAATTCAAACCCCAAACAACTATCTATATATATATAGAGAAAGATGGATGGATAGAGAGAGAAGCCTAACAACTCCACAGATCTCATCTCTCTCTCTCTCTAAAATACAATCACACAAAGGATTATATTCATCATCATCATCGTCAAGAAGAAGTTTGGGAAGGAGTTTCTGATGCATATTGAAGAAGTCGTACCCAATTGGAGTGACAAATTTCTCTATACAAACCATTGAAGAAGCTCCTCAAGCACTTTTCGGTAGCCATTGCCAATCAACATTACCTTCCGATTGACGCTGATGCCATCGACAGAGTTGACTATTCAGAGAGTAGCATGCCATCTTTGGAGGTTCTATAGGACTGGTAACAATTGGTGTTGTGGATGAGAACAAGAAGCTTGAAGGCTGGAGTTTTCGACGCAGATTGATGCAAGAAAGAGAAGCACAGCCTAGAATTCTGGTATAGAGAGAGAAGTGAGAATTTCTCACCGAAAAGTGAGAAATTTGTATTAAAAATGTGAGAAATTATTTTTATTTTGTGAGAAATTACTCATCATATCCATTTAAAAGGTGTGAAATATATATATTTGAATTCTTCTCAGAAATTGTTAATTGTTGATAAATTTCTCATCAAATCCTCTCTATGTGTATGCTTATTTTTGTTTTAAAAGTGGGCTATTCTACCCTTCTATTATAAGTGAGAAAATTTTCATCGTTATACATATTAAAATATGGCATTCTCACTATTTTCAATACTTAGTTAATATAGTGAGAAATTTCACACCATTTAGCGTAATCTCACTGATAATTTTCTTACTTTTTAACTATGAAGTTCTGAATATGTAGTGAAATTATCAAGAGTTTGTGATAAATTTCTTTTCCCTCTCTCTCTCTCTCTCTCTCTCTCTCTCTCTCTGCATATATATAGTTATATAGGTTTTGAAGTTCAAAACCTATATTTGTGGGAGGTAAATATTATGTGTGTGTATATATATATTTATAAAGAAAATTATATATATAGTTATATGAGTTTTTAAATTTTGAAAACCTTTGATTTATGGGAGTGGAGACATTTATGTCCTTACAAACACTGAAGGACTATTTTTTAGTTCCTGTTTTAAAAAAATGACCTATTCTAGAAAAGTCTACAATGAAGGACTAAAATCTAAAGCACTCAAATATTTATCCCATTAGTATTCCTTGCTACTTCTCAAATTAGGCTAATCGAAATTGTTTAACCATCACTCATACTTTAAAAATTATGAGAAATGGTAAACTCTTATTATGGATTTATTTATTTATTTTTAAATGATATTAAGAAAAATCAACCTAAAATAAGAGATAAATAGACTAAAAAAATTTGTCTTGAAGGCACTGCCCTCGAACCCCCGTATATATTTATCATCATATACAAGTCCATGCAGTCCCAGCGCCACTAGATAAAAATTGGTTCCGCCATTGTGCACAAAGAAAAGAAAGTAAGAGAAGGGGGAGAGTTGGTCCAAATGGGATGGTTTTATTTAGGTACTTACTTTTATTTATTTATATAAATATAATTTGCACAAAATATATGATATTTACTTGTAAATATCATTGGGAGGGAGAGAATTAGTATCCTTCTCTTTCTACTAGTACAAGAAAGGTGGCACTAACTTCATGAGTGTAAGTAGTAGAGAGATGAATATTAAAAACAAGTGACCAACACAAAGAGTGGGTGATTTGTTAGTTTTAGAGAGAGTAAAAAAAATGTAAGTGAGACTGTGAGCGATTGCGAGCAGTTGATTTATTTAACCTTTTTAAAAGGATATTTTCGAACCCTTGAAAAATTATTAGGTTGAAATTTTTTATAAGTAGTGCTACATATACACACTTTTTGACACATTTTTTGACACACAGCTTTAAATACATGTACCCTGTATTATGTAAGTGGTTCATAGAAAAGTGTGAAAAATTCAAATAACACAAGGTACATATATGTGTTTAAAACATAGTATGTCAAAAAGTGTGTACCAAACATTTTCCATTTTTTATTGGTTTCACTGCAAGGGAAAAAAGAAAAAAAGAAACAAAAAAAGTTGACACCCATGCCTTTCCTTTTCATTTAATCCTAGAAAGCATATGTGAGAGAGAGAGAGAGTGAAAGAAACGGGACAGAAGCAGAAGTATCTGTTCTTGTATGTGTAATTGTGTATATATATTGATATATAATGTGTGTTTGTGTGTCCGTAACCATGCCGTGGCAGTGATAGATACTACCACATACCACTACATGCGATGCAATTAAAAAAAATTGAAAAGCAAAATTTCATATCATATATATATATATATATAAATATATATATAGGGTCAGGCTCTCCTAATGCATTGGTTTTTCAGTCTAAAAAAATCTGCGGGATAGGACGCGGGTCAGCGGGATAGCGCGCAGGTTTTTTAGGCTTAAAAGCTTAATACACTAGAGAGCCTTCCTTATATATATATATATATATATAATATAAAGTGGAATCAGACCCCTGCCATGTGTCGGCTCAATGGTTTTTTCCACTTTTCTATATATATATATATATATATATATACAGTCAGGCTATAAAGAGGGCGCCCTTTTTTTATTAAAGAGATGACCTCTATTTTGGCCGTCGGATCGTGTTTTCGGATCTTTGTATATATTTATTTTACCTATCTCTAGAATTAGTAAGACATACATGTATAATCTCTCTCTCCTTTTCCTTTTTTCTCTCTTTCTTTATCTATTTTTAAACCATATCAAATCTCATTAATATCTAATCTTTATAAATATATATATATATACATATATCTTCAAATATATACACATATATAATACAAACTAAACTAATTAATTAAAATAATATAGCTATATAATATATAAAAGAACAATACCACTAACAATTAAATTTATGTACATAAAACTTGATTAGCAAAAAAATTACTACATAAAATCTAAAAATATTTTCCCATACATCGTACGGGTATTGATTCTAGTTTAAATTTAGAAAGCATAGCATTACTCATACATCAGATAGATAGATAGATAGATGATTGCAAAAAAAAAAAAGAGAATACATAGATTGATATAGGGATAAACAACAATAGTAGGGGCACAAACAAATGTGACTAACACTCACACCCATTTTGGGCTCCATAATGTCACTAGGAGAAAGATTGTAGGTACGAGTGTTAGTGACATTTGTTAATGTTCCAAATATTACTTAGGGATAAATCAACAATTACTTGGATAAACCCTTGAGTGGGGCCGAAGAAGTGATTGAACACCTTAGCATCCCAACTTTGCCCAAGTTGGGCCACCAAATTTTTCTTTGCCATTTGCCCAGCCAGCAATGCTATTAAGAGCAATCCACGCAGTTCAGTACTTCAAATGGGCCAATGGGCCAAAGCCCATGGAATTTCCATTTATACACTACTAGGCGCAACACGTGCGTTGTATGTGCTGAACAAAGAGTTGAGGTTAAACTAGATAAAGGACTCGTTTAATTGAAAGAAATACTGGGCAAAATTCAAGAAAAAAAATCAAGAATTAATTTGCACCAAAAAATATCTGCTATTCCTCGTAATTTGCTTCCACAATATACTCAATGATTAAATACTGACATAGTCCATTGCAATAGAGACTATTTATAAGAAAGGGCAAAAGTAGCCTAAAACATAGTCTATTACAAAGAGACCATTGTAAAAACATAAACTGAGAAAACCACATCATTTAACGTCAACTCGAACATATTGAATAACCAAGGCATTCCAAGGATGCAACTCCCAGTAGTTAGGGAACTACAAGTCAGCGTGCAACCTGAACAAAACAATATGCATGCTTCCATTCACATTAAAATTGTCAAGCAAAATCTCATCAAAGTCTGCTTTCTAAAGCACTAAAGTGCTTTCTAAAATTAATAAATCATAAATCTCAACAGTAATGTGGTTTAAAACAATAATAACGCAAACAGACCTACCCGAAATAACAAATCCACACAACACACATTGTAAAGACATAGACTAGTGTATTTTTTTATTTTGATGAAGAAGGAATGTATCATTAAGCAGCACCAAAAAAGGGGTGAGCCCAAGTACACAAAGTAGTAAATCTTAATTAGATTGTCCAAGAAATATCTGTGTAATCTTTTTGTTCTATAAAAGCAGTGATTCCAATTACCTATATTTGTAAACAAAAATTGTGGAACATAAAACAAGACTGATGATGTAGCCAATTCCACATGAAAAAAAGACAGAAGAAAAATGACATTACGCATCATCACCTTCCCAACTACCAAATTAAACCATTTGATCTATCATTCCATTACTGCAATATTCCTTTTCAGAAGCTGTGATTAGTCAGAAACTCCATAGGCCACACCATGGGCATTCTTTTCTTATCCTTTTCTTTGACAACTACACTTGATCTCTGTTAAGAATGCATCTCATTCACATTAATTTGGAGGAACAAGCACCATCACTCTTTTTACTGTGCTAAGCATATGCTACATTAGCTTGTATTAAAGCGATTATGACATGTTACGTCCTTGAATATCTATTGCTAAAAATGGCATGCACAATTGATGATCAAGAAATAAATTGGCTTTTCCAGGATTTTCCATATATTGATAGAGAAACAACTTCGGTGTAAATGCCAATGTTTAAGTGTAGGCCCTCTCTCTCTCTCTCTCTCTCTCTCTCTCTCTCTCTCTCTCACACACACACACACACACACACACACACACACACACACTCATATGTCAGCACGCTCACATGTACTAAGGTGACCAGACCAATAGAACAAAAAAAATAGGAAGAAGAAAAGAAGAGGAAGAATCAAAACTTACCTGGGGCATCTCCTCTCTCTCTCTCTCTCTCTCTCTCTCTCTCTCTCTCTCTCTCACATGTGAGAGAAATGACATGAAATGTCTATATACACATTACACACACACACACACACGCACTTAACAGTTTTTGGGTGCATACACTTACATCTTTCATTTTTTACATTGAATGATTACACAAACACACTCTTATATGCTACTTTAACTTCACAATATTTAAGAATTTTTATGTTTGCTTTAGAGGTCCAGGTAACCCTAGAAGCAGTTAGAAGATAATCAGAAATGCTAGGCAGACTCGGTTTTTCACACCGAATCTCACATGAGGGACTTAAGTAGCAAATTTCATAAACATTTGGGACTCACAAACTCAGAACTCAACACCCTCAAATCTGACTAGTAAAAATCCCTAAATCAAATACATTGCAAGCCCTAGATGAGAGAAACCGAGCCTCCCCTTCAACTCCCCCTCCTCCCCTGCGACCACCGGATTCCTCCATAATCGGCGGCGACTTTCTATCCCTCTCTCTCGTCGGCGGTTTGAGCTCAGGTACTCTCTCTCTCTCTCTCTCTCTCTCTCTCTCTCTCGCCCTCTCTGTCGCGAGTTGTCGCCGTTTCATCTCTCTCTTGGTGTTCTGATTTTCTCTCTCTCTCTCTCTCTCTCTCTCTCTCTCTCTCTCTCTTGGCAGCTATAATGAGGCAAGGGCCTAATTTGCTTAAATTGGCTAGAAAAGAGCAGTGTTTGGCACTTGGGACAAGGTTGAGATCCAAATAGAAGATCAACTACCAATTTTACCGGGTTTTACCCAATGGGCAGGTCCAATATTTGCACCCGAAAGATGGGGTTTACCCGGAGAAGGTGAACCTGGGTCGTGAAGGTGTGGGTGTGAATCTCAGATCCATTGGGAAAATGTTATTGCCATTGAGGTCAAGTTCACTGGGAAGCAAGTTTATGATTTGTAAACAAGAGAGCTTGTGATAAGATGTAATTATGATCATGGTGTTAATTACAAATTTGCTTGTTGAATTTGTGTTCTTTGTATTTTCTCTGCAGGCAATTTCAATTAGAGTATATACCAAAGAATCTAATACTTGGGAAACGTAGTGTTCAAGCACTTTGTAATTTTATCTCTGCTCTTGTGTTCCAACTTCCAACTTTCTTGCATTACCAGGAATTCTATGTTCATGAGCATGGAAATTGGAAACACAAAAACTAACTCTCCTTGCTTAAAGGCTCTGCTTGGTTTATGGATTTTCTTATGGAAAATAATTAAAATCATTGAGGAAGTCGTTTTGTTCGTTTGGTTATTAAGGAAAACAATGAGTTGTTTAGTAGAAAGAATAATTTTTTCCAATTGCGTCTCACTTCCCTTACTCCTTTCTTGAGTTCCTTAATATGTTTTGTAAATTTTTTATATCTAATGTTTAACCATGGAAAAAACAAAAAAAAACAAAAAACAAACAAACAAGAACAAGTTTTCCTTTGGCTTTTCTTTTCCGTCAACAAAATTGATGAATTAGACGACCCTAAAATGCTTTTTGGAAAGGCTCAGAAAAGGTTCTGCATTTCAGATATGCATCAGTTCTAAGTCTTTGGTACATGTTATTTAATTGCACATAAGTCTCTGCATGATCTATTGCATGTTACTCTAAAAGTTTTTTTGTCGAACATGTTACTCTAAAAGTTACTAGTTCTTTGACATAACAAAATGATGTATTCTCAAACAGATTGCAAATTTGCAACTTGCAAATAATTTGGTCTCCATCTCATTGTTTATTGTTATTATCATTATTTTTTTCCCAATCAGAGTTTCCCATAAATGCTGGTGATGAGACAAGAGCAGATTTCATGTTATCAATGCTGGTGAAGAGACGAGCAGATTTCATTCTTAAAGAAACAACCCACAAAATACGAATGGGCATTCTAACTTCATTTAGCTCATGTTACACAAAATTTTAACATTACAATCAGATGTGCATTCCTCCAATAAACAAATGAATTCTTCTTTTCGTAATTTGCTCTCACTTGAAACAAACAGAACTGCAGAGTCACATTTGACAACGAGACAAACTTACCATCTCCCAATCCCCACTTCTAATCCGCTCTCATTTTTCCCATTAGTGTGAGATCAAGACCAGTAATCACTGCTTGTTACAAACTTCCATTTTAATGTCATTGGCTCTTTCTCGAACCAAACATGTCTTCAACGCCATTTGTCACTTTTGCTCTTCGCTCTGTAATCATATCTGAATATGCCTGATCTCTTCCTGCCAGAAGATCCCATTGTACTCCTTTTTTAGATTCACAAACGGGTTGCTAGCTTTGCTGTGCCAGATATAGGGCAGCCTCGTCTTGATGCCCAATCCCAAATGGTCACATATCACCTGAAACAATCAACAATCAGATATCAATGTGAATATATGTACCACAGAAAAAGGTCAATTCTGCACTAAATGCAATGATTGTTCTGTATATTCGTCAATGTCAAAACACTTGTGTGAAACTATGAGACACTAAGTGTTGGAAACCTTGATTTTGCAGTATGACTTCTAGGTGAGTAAAATGAAATAAAGGAAAAGTGATACTATAGTTGTAATTGTTCAAGGAGGTGGCTAAGCAGTTGCATGGTCAGGTCGTGCACATGATCTTGTTGATATTTAAAGTCAGAAGTCTCAAGACTGTTTACTACTCATTGATCGGCACCAATCAACTAATCAACTAATAGTAGAAAAGGGAAAATAAACAAAATTATAGTGGTAATGACATTGTATAATGACGGGGACTATCAGATTAACGTTCTTAATACACAGTTGTATATCACATTGCATTAAGCAATTATTAGTATTTATGAACTAAGCTCAAAGGCAATATTTCCCAGATACATTATCTGTAAAGTCTAAAATGATTCCAATAGAAAGAAATATTAATAGAAAGATAAATTTAAAAAAGCTGTTTCATAGACATAGATGGAGACAATATAAACACAAACATAAAACAACATGAACTCACTGTTGGAGCTCTTTTCTAGCCAATTTAAGTACAAGTTCTGTCAGTGACTTGCTCTGCATTATGCATGTATCAAATGTCCATAAATCTCAGTTTAAGCTTAAACAGCAATTTGCTGATGTAGAGCAGAAAATTAGCTGCCACTATTGGAGTGGTCTAATTAAGTGAACTGTTGTATGTCAATTTGAGCTAATGACAATTTGTATGTTAAATTGACAGTTTGTATGTCAATTTGAGCTAATTTTAGTTGCTGCCTCATGATCTTCTTAATTACACAAAGCATGTTCTACCTCTCAAATGTTAACTACTTACTGTTACCCCACTTGACAGAAAAAATATATATATATATATATATATCCAAAGCATCCAGATTTCAAGCACAATTTTTGGGTAAAGTTTGTTTGGGGATAAAAAATAAAATTCATCATGGGCTGTTGACAATGAGTTTTTTGTGCACATGAATTTGTTGGTAACTGATCTTTTTGAAGCAAATCTGTGCTTTTTCTCATGTAGATGATCCTCATATTTCCATTTATACATGACAAAATCTTCATTAAAAAAAAGGTGTGAAGCTTATTTTCATTTATACATGTAGAGATAGAGATTCATAGTAGAGAAAAAAAAAAGTTCCTTCCCATCTAGCATTTGTTTGATGGGTAGTTCAGGACTCAAATCACCCAAATAAAAAAAAAACAATTTTGTCATGTGATTTCCTTAATTACCAAAGTAGTTTCTTGGAGAATCCAAGCCAAAGAAGGATTTTCATCATCTCACCATGATGATGAAAGATATATACACTGTGATATATACAGTGAGAGAGAGGGTCGCGACAGAAGGCGAGAGAGCGAGAGAGAGAAAGAGATCGTACCTGAGGTAAAACGCCGGCGAGAAAGAGAGAAGGCCGCCGGTGGTGGAAGCTAGCGCCCCTGTGGGTGGAGGAGCTGAGGGGTTTGGCTAGGGCTTGCAGGTTTTGCAATTTGGGGATTTTTGACATTTTGGTTCCAAATTTCAATTTTGAGGGAGTTGTTTGTGTTTGTGGGTTCCACAAATTTTTAAAAATTACTAAGAAGTGCCTAATGTGAAATTCAATGTGAAATCTCAAGTCTGCGTAGCATTTCTGGAAGATAATTTGTCATCCAAGGCCAAGGCAGTGGTTTCCCATGTGCTGGATTAATTGTTGAAAACATTTTTGCAATTTTTCACCAAGTGCAACACAAATCAACGGTGTTGATGAATGTCTGAAGACTGAGATAAACAGTAAAAAAAATCAGCACATATCAATACAGTAGTCATGAATATTTGTAATCAATCTATTTGTCATTTAACAAAGGTTCTAATCCAAATGAACCTATAAAGCCCAGGGGCTTCAACTTCAAGTTTATAATAGAACACTGCGCTGTGAAAAGTAAAATCAATGTTGGTTTTGTATTCAAACACCCAAACTAAATTTGTGATGATTTTGTGAAGCAACAAGTGAAGAGGTTCAAATTGATGAGAAAAAAGGTTGGAGCAAAAAATAGAGGTTATTTGTCTATTTTTAATACAAAATAGAGTTTATCTCTATGCCAGCCTTACTCTAGAAGGATCATCTATCATCCATACACTTGGCACCCATCTAAACATGATAGACAAATTATCAAAAGGAGATAAAGATTAACAAAATTACAAAAGACCCAAACATGGCATTATATACCATTTGTAATGACTCGCAAAAATAAAGTGTATTTCTATTGAAAAATAAAACAAAATACACTTTGACTCTTTCAGATAAAAGTATAGTATTTCTTTAAAACTCCAGCATGCCCATATTTTTCACGGATCTCCTATATCATCCTTAGCCTTTTCTCCCTTCTAGGCTTTAGTTACCGGCACTACCTACATCTAAAAACCACATCCGGAAGTATACAATATGACAAGAATATCAAAGGCTCAAAAGGTACAACGAAATCAAATAAATAGACCAATCACACAAACCAACCGCTCACATGAACCAATCGCTCACACAAAGAGCATCATACCAGGTTTCTCTTGGTAACATAGCAAAGAGCCACCTCACCTCACCTCACCTCACCTCACCCGTCTCCAGTACGTCGGTCTCTGAGGCCTATTGGACTGTTGGTAGGTGCTCCTTGCTTATGACCCTTCAGTCCCATAGCACGTAGCAATCAACACATACTCATTGATTCCAAATGAAAGCACAACATAACTGCAAAAAAAGTACAAGTACAGATAACAAAGAAATACTCTGGAGATTTTAGAAAGTATATTGTACACAACCTGGTTTCATGGCCGGCCCAAAGGGGGGGCCAGTGGGGCAACCGTCCCGGGCCACCAAAGTTCATCAAATTTTGAAGGCCCCCATAAAATTTTCATAATTACATTTTTACCTTGAGATTTTTTTAAGCATTTTACATTAGGTCTCCCTTAATTATGTTTAAGCCTCTCCTCAACCTATGCTTAGGCCCCAAAGGGGCCTAATGCCCAATTTAGTGTCATCAACTACATATATATTGATATACATATATACATAACTCAAAAGCAAAGGCCCCAAGAAATTTAGTTTAAGAATTTTTTGAGTTTTAGAAATAGGTCTCCCTAGAATTTTGAAAGACACCATACAATATTTAAGTTTCACAAATAGACTCATATTTTAAGTAGACCGCAAAAAAATTGCCAATTATGTATAAGTAAACCCTAAAAAAATAGCCAATTATGTATAAGTAGACCCCAAAAAAATTACCTCGGGGGCGCTGCCCCCAAACCCCTGAATAAGGCCCTCCGTTTTAGTAGTTCGTCCCGGGCCTCCAAATACTCGGGACCGGCCCTGCCCGATTTACCCACCTTTTCGATCATACCCCGTAAAATTGACAACTAAAAGAAATAAAATGGGATATACGGGTATTACGATATCCCTACCTTTAAGAGATTTTGTCTTCAAAATTTAAATGTAATTAAATCGTTTGGTAACAACTCCAAATATTTCAAACCATTTTGTTTTTTTTTTGTTTTTTTTTTTATTATTATTCAAAAAAATAGCTACAGTACTATCTTCTATAACTCTTCCAGGTGATGTGGAACTAAGTATCATACCTGTGTATATCAATAATTTTGATCGTCACACTCTACACTCAGCGCCACACTTCCGACTGGGGACATGCTCTGATACCATTTTGTCACATCCCGATCCCGTATAAATAAAATAGTCACACCCCAAGTTGGGTTACAAAAATACTGTGATTAACGTACAATATTTATACCAAAAGATCCCTCTTACCTCAACGAGTCCGAATATAGTCTCGTATCACGATTTGGGCAATGTACGGTGAAGCTACAACATCGGGAAGGTGAAAACCCTTCCTTCCTTTCTTTTCTTTCTCGCAAACTCTGTGTATTCTTCTCTGTTTCCTTTTTTTTTTTCCCATTCCTTTCCTTTTTGTGATTATTACTAATTAGTATCCATGTATATATTATATATACAAAGATTCTCTAAAGAGGGCCACCTCTCTTTATTAAAGTAGGACCTCTGTTTTGGTCATCGGATTGTGTTTAAAAACTGTGAAATGACAAAACTGCCATTAATGAAAACACGATCCGACGGCCAAAACAGAGGTCCTCTCTTTAATAAAAAGAGGGCGCCCTCTTTAGAGCCTGACTGATTATATATAATCAATATATATATATCACACACATACACCCACCGCCACATACTTCACTACAACAAAAAATCCTTATTATGACTTTAAAACAGAGTCATAAGTCATAAATGTATATTTATGACTTTTTTTAAACTTTTAAAACAAATCATAACATTGCAATCATAAATAAGTTCGAGTTTGTTAAAAAAAAGTCATAAATAATTATTACTTTTATAATAATTCTTAAAAAAAAGTCATAAAAAATGAATGCTTTTAAATTATTTATGACTTTTTTAATTGATTCAGTCATAAATAATCTTTAAAAAAAATTATAAATAACATTTAAAACAATCATAAATAATTTTAAAAAAAGTCATAAATAACCTTTTAAAAGACATAAATAATCTTCAAAAAAGTTATAAATAATCTTCAAAAATGTCGTAAATAACCTTTAAAACAATCATAAATAATCTTTAAAAAAGTCATAAATAAACTTTTAAAAAGTCATAAATAAACTTAAAAAAAAGTCATAAATAACCTTTAAATAGTCATAAATAATCTTCAAAATAATCATAAATAACCTTCAAAAAGTCATAAATAATCTTTAAATAGTCATAAATAATCTTCAAAACAGTCATAAATAACTTTTTAAAAGTCATAAACAATCTTTAAAAAAAGTCATAAATAACCTTTTAAAAAGTCATAGATAATCACACTATTTATGACTTTACTAGAACTACTGTTAATTTATGATTATTTTTTATGAAACAGTCATAACCAGATAATGAGTAGATATGGGAAACACAGAACATGCGGTAATTCCTGTATTTAGAGTAACGCATTTCACGACATGTGGTTAACATGTATGGGATAGTAGTATGAAGAGATACGAGAATATGATGGGAAATGGGATATGTGCCTTTGGGTGAAATAATGTGATATGCGTACTGTGGATCTGTGGGATCAACGGCTGACGAACTGGGTGGACGTAGGATGGTTAGAGTGCCTAGTACGCCTCTCGCTGTTGAAGACGTCCAGTGATGCGTATGCACTGTTGAAGATGTCCAGTGTACCGTTGAAGACGTCCGGCTAGTGCTCTAATGTATTCTCAACTGTGTAGATGACTAGTGAGGATATACACATTATTGAAGACATCCAAAGTGCCGCTTCCATTGTTTACAGATAGGATGTACCGTGTAGACGATCGATAACCTGTCAAGGGATCGTGTAGCATAGGACACCACTGGGTAAGCGATCGGAGTCGCCTGCCAGCTTAGTTATGTGGTATCAACGTATGGATATTAGATTGGTATTATTGTATTGATGTATGGATATGGATAAGAATAAAAATATGGATACGAGTATGAATATGGATATGGATATGGATAGAATAGATGATGGTTTAGTCGTGGATTCAGCGTTCCGACATAAAGATAGATGCATGGGATGGTTGCATAGGTTACATGCATGGATGTGACAATACTAGACATTGAGAAGCATGATGAGATATTATACCATGATCTTTATATTTGTCTGCACTTGATATGATTCGTGTTATCTTTGATTAAATGTATAGTTTAATTAGACCTCTGCAATGTCCGTGAGAGACACCTTTGATATGAGATTAACCGCATTTTAAGATACTGAAAGTAACGGGTGAGGAGTGAGTTTGATGTTGACACGACTTAAATTGTGTGTGCTCTTAATAATATGTCTAAGTGTAGACGGTCGTGTCGAGTAAAAACTGGTAAGACCAGGTCGTATCCCAAGGAACAGGGTTAGGGGCATAATGTTCTAGATTGAGTCCTTAAGGTAATGAAAAGATGATTTCTTGAAAGTGGAGATTCTAACTATCCTAATGTATTCAAAGCTTGACTAAATTAATTGAAATTGAGTAATAACTAAGTTAAGCAGAAATAAGTGATGTGATTTCAATGTATATATGAAAAAGGTGTTGGGAACATATGAATCCACATTGCGCCAACCACTACCATGTTTTGACATTGATGGACAACTGGGGCTTCACCCTTCTAGTATTCCTTATTTCGAAAAGGATTAAGTTAAGTAACCTAGACACTAAGTATGTGAATTTTACATAACTAGTGGTTGAATTACTTTCCTTAATATAAAAAACTGAAATAATAACCAACTAAAACTATGATCTATAATAAACAAATCAAGAATAGGATATTCGATCATGGCAATCGATTGGTATGTTTATGTCTTGGGTAGAACCTTTATAGTATTTTAGTAACTTTTACTTCAGAAACTAAACCCAAATTAATATTTCAAGTTCAAATTGCAAACAGATTTTGAAATATAAGCCTTTTGGCCAATTAACTCAATGAACATGCATGATGAACTTGGCTAGTTACTGCAATTGTTGCACTAGTTCTAAATGCGAAGATATCAATCATTTGCTGGTTGATAGTGAACGAGCTTGGGAAGCTCGGACCCGGTCAAGATCCGAACAAGAAGGAACACTCAATTACTAGTATAGTCTAGCTGAAATAGGCAAAGACTCAGGAAGGCTTTTGTAGAGGCTATCAAACATGCTTTCATACTAAACACTGAAAAACAATTGTTTTGAAGTGTAGGAGTCTCATGAATGGAACACTATTTACTACAGGAGCGATCTACCATGGAGAGCTCATTCCATACTCGAAATTTTACTAAAGTTGTCTAGAATCCTTAGGACTTGTGAAAGAAATAAGCAGTGTAGTTAAGATGGTGAGATGTGATTACGAGTTCAAGCATGTGGCTGGGTATTTTCATATTCAACTTCACTCTTTTCATTTACCCAATCTTCCAACATTTTCTCTTCAACCCACCAATACTCTTCTTTTTTTCTTTTCTTTTGCCTTTTATTTTCTATATAGTTCCTTCTTCTTCTTTTTTTGAATCTTCTTTTCTTCCTTTAGCCAACAACACAAACCAATCACATGCTTAAACTCTACATAGATATATGATTTCAGGTGAAAGCATTAAGTTATGATAGGTAAGTGGGAATTGAACTTGCTCGGGTAATGAATGATTTTCTTGACACTTTAATTTATCTCGAGTATTTCCTGAGTTTTTAAATTGATAAATCCTTAACGTTCTCCTGAAGCAAATAGCCAAATAAAACAAAAAAAAATGAGACTCTCAACGAGTTGTTAGCGTATTTCAAAGAACAACACGAGTTTATGTGATTAACCATCATAAACAAAGAATGGCTCAAAACTCACTAGGGTTAACGGCTTCCACTACTAGTCTATTCACATGACAATCGTATTTCACTCTAATTAAAAAAAATTATCGCAACTGTCAATTCGTGCAAATGTTTTCAGGATATATTCAGGCTATGGATATACAACCAGATTAGCGACAAAACAACATTTAATCGAAATCCATAACATGACAAGAAAGAATATGAATGCGTCATTGCACAGTAATTTTAGCTAGGAGATAGGATATTTCTGAAAGTCAAAAGCTTAAACAACAATTTTTTTTAAAGAAATTTCAAAATTTTTTTAAATTTTCAATTTTTCAATAAAACAAACTGAAACACGCAAAACAACTAAAATGGAAATGATAATACTTAACAGGTGTGCATGTTTAATTCAAAAATAAACAGGTGTGCATATCTACCCCTTACCCCCAACTAAAATAAACATTGTCCCCTATGTAGGTATTTCAAGAAAACAAAAGGTAGATATCACCCGTTATACGCATTGCAGTTCACACTTGAGAATTTACCTGTTTAAGATATAACAATCTCCTACAACCTAACTAAGATCAAGCAGTCAAATGGATAACAATAGAGAATATAATCAATTACAAACATGACCCATGAGAAAAAAAAAGGAACAGTACTATCTGTATAAAAAATGTTCAAAAATCAACAAATGTCCAGATACAGATATCCATCCAACAAAAAATATCCACAAATTCAAAGATAAAAACAAAAGAGAAAGAAAACATGATAGAACATAATTAACAACACTCTCTCGCTCTCCTAAATCAATCCTAAAGCTCAGAAGATGGGGGTTACCAGAAGTCTTAATTCCAGTATCTGTGACTCCACTGCCACCCTTAGCAGCCGTCATCGTCTGGATAGCCGCCGGGTCACTCAAAGCCTATACAGAAGCACTAGCTGGAGGTGGTGACGATGGTGGTCGTAACTCTAGAATAACAACCTCTGGTGTACAGATGTAGAGGCAGGATCTGCTGATGTAGTGGTCGGTGGGGGCAGCATGGATATGGAATGCATAGACTGGTCCACCCCCAATATTAACATAACCTGATCGATCTGGCTACCTATTTGCTCGATCTAGAATGAACAAAATCGTGATCTGTGGCCAATTGAGTGGCCAACAACTCATACTGAGCAGTCAGCTCTTGGACCATCCCGTATTATCTCAATCGCGCCTCTCTCTCTCCTCCTCCTCCTCTTCCTAGGGCCAGCGTCTCTCGGGGCCTGAACTCAAATCCCTTGGCCTCATCAAGTGTCACGCCCCGACGTAGCATAAATATGAAAAGCATTTAATTTCCTTTATGGACCCGTAGGTCGCGACAGTTTGAAGGATCGATTCCGTCCCAAACGTCGAACAACATAAAACCATAAATCAGAGTAGAGCAATCAAGGCTTACAAAACTTTTCTAACTTAATAATTATTACAGTACGGGATCACCTAAAGGCACAGACCGCATTGGAACAAAACCATAACTATCATCTATTACAGTTATCCTTATTACAAAACCAGTTCATAATTTAAACATATAATAATCATAATAAACAGTTTCTCTTCAAAAGCAGCCTTTCTCAATTAGCATAGTCATAGGGTCCCTCCTGATTATAACCTGAAAAGCCTAGACACAAATGTCCAGGACGCATCAACGTCGTCAGCTTTGAGAAGCTGGTGAGTATTAAAAACATTTGCTCGAATGTAAAACATACTCATTTACTATTTTCCATTTTACAGTTTCGTTTAAACAAAAGGTTAATATCATAGAAATGAATTCACGTGAAACAGGTAAGAATTACATTAGTAAATTTTAATTCATAAAATATATGACCATGCATGAAAACAATGCACCAACTATCGACTCTTTTCTCTCGACCACACACCAACCCACTCTCTCATACCAGTATCTTTAAAATACTCCGATAGCCACACTTTAGACAGGGGTACCAGGGAGTGTCCAATGCCTCACACTTTAGTACTTAATCTGCCTCACAAATACCGGAGGAAACCTCACGCAATATCTATACTCGGGTACCAGGGAGTGTCCGTAGGCCACACTTTAGCACTACCATGGGTGCCAGGGAATGTCCAAGTTTGGCATCACACACTTTAGCGCTATCATGGGCGCCAGGGAGTGTCCAGTTTTGCCACCGTCGCATTTCAAAGATACTCTAGCCGCAATCTCAAAAACATCACACTTTGGTACACAATCACCAGGGAGTGTCCACAACACTATCTCAACCACATACTCTTTTTCACACTGACCAACACTCACCATGCATGTACAACTGACCCCACATGTATGTCATGGAACTCAATACAGAAATATAAAGTACTGGGAACGATAACCATATATATACGAGAAGAAATCAAATCTTATATGAAACAACTGGTGAATTCATCAAAAATGCTTTAATATGCTTTTATCGCTACTAGAACACAAGTGGGTCTAATTTGAAGCAATGCCCAAAAAAATGAGTTATAATTTTTGTGCATGAATTACATATGAAAAGAAAGGTCTTTGAGTCTAGTTTCCAACGCTTCAAACGGTACGTGTTTTCGAGCTTTCTAGAGGAAATTATGGTCGTTTTACTAAAAGACGTCAGTGCTGAAAAATGTCAATCGATTGGTAAACATGCCAATCGATTGACATCAACAGTTTCTTCCCTGTTACGAATTTAAAGACTATTTTTGACCCATTTTCAAATCTGAATGCAAACATGACTTATAATATATGGTTCTCTCCATTTTTCCGCAAGGATCGTGAATACGCGATCAGTTTTAACTAATTTCAATTGTAGCTCTCGGATTTTACAAAAAAATTGAGAGGTGACGAAATTTCAATTTTTAATATACGTCGCGATATGAATGAATTAGGCTCTATAACTTAAACCGTAGTCTCTATGTACCATAATCTTTCAATTTTATCTCTAAAAATAGATTTTGGTTGAGTTAGAATAATCACCAGTTTTGAGCTTAAGCTTCCATGGAGAAATTAACAATGGTGATTCTACAATAGACTATTACCACAGTAAATAAGCATGAAATTTACATTCTAGGTGAGTTTAGAATACTCACAGAGGGTTCTAGGACAAAAATTAGAGACCAAAAATTTTCGTCGAATAATCCGTCGTCTTGAATTTTCTACCTCCTCTCTTGATATATATATATAAGTATGTTTGACTGTGTGTGTATATATATGTAAACTATCTATGTGTGTGTATATTGATCTTAATAGAGATCAAGAGAGAGTTGAGAGAAAATTGGGAGTGAATTGAGATAGATTGAGACACTGTTAAAGTTTTGAGAGATGAACACATACATATACATTGATATATGATTGGGCTCCAAGAAACAAGTGGATATCACCCGGTGTGGCTTAGCTCACGTGCTCCCACACTTGAGACGCGGTATAAAAGCAGTTAAAAACATAAAATTGGTATTTTACAGTTGAAACAAAAATACAGAAAATCATATAATTGTAGGGATTAAATTCCGGGTTATACAAAATATAGATATGGTTTTGAAATCCATAGAAATTAATTTCAGTATTTACAGAAATTACGGTTTGACTCCAAATAAATATTATGAATAGAAATTAAAATAAAATATTAATTTATTAATGAAAATGAAAATACAGGGTGTTACAACAAGTGTCCCTGGGATCACGATGGGAGTATGCTCTGTGCCCTTCTCTGCCACGACTGTATCATGACCCTCCGCCGGTGGCGTCCCTGGGTCATCTGACTCATCTTCAGACTCTTCTACTCTCTTTCTCTTCTTTCCACTTGCCTCCCCAACTTTTTCCTTTCCCTTTGACAACTTTTTAAATTGTGCTGCTAATCTTTTAGCAGCAGACTCGCTGGAAACCCCAATCGTGGATTTCTAAAGGACCTTACCTGCAGGAACCACTAATCTAGCCTCCTCACACACGCGATGAATCACCCAAGCATCTTTGAGGTGCTGGGTCTTGCTGGTACGACGTGTGGGTTCAATAAGGAACTCGATGAATAAACGGGCCAAACAAACAGTGAGCCCTATCCTTACATCATAGAGTATCTGCGTCTACCACCCAGCTAGCTCTAACTTATACGTTGTAGGAAGAATGCAGTTGCAGAGCGCCAGGTGGAGTAGGTGACAATCCATCGTGAGGCTATGGTCATCAAATGCTTTAACTTTCATCCATTTCATTACTTTTTCCCTAGAAATTTCTGTAGCTATCGTATCATAAAAAAGAAAGGGACGGTCTGCGTGGATTGGGTATAGATGATCCGGTACCTCCGGGATTCACAGAGCTCGAGCTACGGAGGCCAGGCTGAACTCGATTGCCCGACCTTGAACACATGAGAAATAAGTATAAGGGACTCCCCCAAGCTTTGACCATACTAGCATAGGCTGCTCGAATCCAAGAGGCATAAATTTTCTTTTGAGTGGTAAGAATGGGAAGTATGCTTAGATACACGCACAATCGGGTAAGCTAGAAAGGAAGCTTGTCATCGCTCCAGAGATTCTCGAACTGACGCTCAACCATTACTTCTTGGGTTCAAAAATATTTAGAGAATCAGGTGTTCTCTTTATCGTTGCAGAACCCGTGAGTGTGAAGAGGATCGGTAATGACAAGAGAAGTGGATTTCTCGGGGTGTGGGCCACTATCCTTGGGCTTGGGAGCCATGAGAACTGGAACGAGGAAGAAAATAGACGGTTAGGATGAGAAAAAGGAACAAACTGCTCTCTGCTTATGCCAATCGATTAGCATTAATTGGCAATCGATTGAAGTCTGATACCAATCGATTGGATCCTGATGGTAATCGATTGGGCCTTGATGGCAATCGATTGCCATCAGCGAGAAACAGGGGGCTGCCTAGACAAAGGTCTCATACCCCATCAACTTTTTAAGTGATCTTAAGACCATGAGGGGCATCCTCGGTCGTTTGGATCAAATTAGGACATAAATGGAAATGGGGTTTGGGGGATTACCTCAATGAACTTGCGGCTAAGAAAAATGGTAATGAAATCTTCCCCTTTTGACGATTTTTGATGAAAATGATGGAGTAGGTGATGGATGATTATAATATTGAATTAAATGCTTAGATTGAGTCCAAAACACTTCCCTCCTCCTCCTGTCCACACGGTGGCAGTGGTGATATTATGGTGGAGGCTCTATGATGAATAGGACGATGGTAGTGGTGGATATGATGATGAAGATGGTGGTGGTGATTAGAGGAAATGAGAAAAAACGTGGGAGTCGCTCTTTCTTTCTCGCAGAATCGCCCTCTCTCCCCTTCTCTCGTGGGTTTGAAAAATTTGTGAGAAAGGGAGAGATAAATAGGCTATACGTCTGTTAATAATGACAATCGATTGCCATGCTTTGGCAATTGATTGGCAATGAGAGGCAATCGATTGGTTATAAGATTCAAATCGATTGGCCTTGAAAGGTTATGGGGTCTTAGAAATGATTCATGTTATTTTCCCCAATTGTTCAAGAATGCCTTACGATGACATCAAACATGAATGCTAGCATCTAGACAATTCACACAGCCACCATTCACACAGATAGAAAGAATTAACACAAAAATTCGACATCTTCATTGCTCAAATGTGGATTCTCGAAATCCAGAATTACAAGATCTTGGTTAAAAACCAAAAACATCAAACTGAAAGAAAACTATAATAAAGTTCTATCTTATTTAGTGGCTATAGGAATTATGCAAATTAATTAAGCTCAGGCTCTGGGGAAGAAAGGTCCTCCTCTTCAGCATAATCCACAAAATAATCCACTACTTCTCCATCTGAGTTTATCTGGAGATCTTCCAGAATCTATCGAACCATGCACAATAAATCTCAAGTGCTCAAATTGGCAATTGCTTCATTTGGAGAATCTGGGCACGGGATGGACAATGGTGTGAATATTGGCTGTTCTCGTTCCACCTGTTCTGGAGTTCCTGGAGAGCAAACTCCGTGGTAGAGCATGTGTGGCAGATATTATAGTGGATTCATCCTGCAGCCAGGAAATAGACAGATTTAAGAGAAATAGAAAGATTGAAAGAAAAACACCACTCCAAAAGAAAGAAAACTAATGTACAGCAGATGCGGTCCAGAGTTTTCTTTAAGCAGAATAGTCAGGATCATCCAAATGGATGGTCTCTGACTCAGGTGCAAAACTTTCAAAAAATGGTTTAAGGCATTGACCATTCACCTTGAAAACATTCCCATTCTTCGAGTTAATCACCTCCACTACCCCATATGGAAAGACTTCCTTAATAACAAAGGATCCAGTTCATCTTAATCTCAGCTTTCCCAGGAAAAGGTGAAGTTTTGAATCATAGAGTAGTATACTTTTTGCCCTGATTCAAACTTCCTTTTTAGAATGGATCAATCGTGCTTCTCCTTTTATTTTGATTTAAATGTTAGGGCACGATCATAAGCATCATTACTTAACTCTTCCAACTCATTTAGTTGGAGCTTTCTTAGCTTACCACCCTCATGAATATCGAAATTCAGCAAACGTGTGGCCCAATATGCTTTATGCTCTAACTCTACCGGCAGATGGCAGGCTTTTTCATACACCAGTTTATAAGGAGACATTCCTAGATTGGTCTTATACGCCGTTCTGTATGCCCAAAGAGCGTCAGTTAAGCATGAAGACTAGTTCTTTCTATTTACATTCACTGTCTTATCCAGAATGTACTTTATCTCTCTGTTAGCCAACTCCGCCTGTCCATTAGATTGCAGATGATATGAAAGAACAATTTTTGGGTTTACCCCATATTTTTTCATTAATGCCTCAAAAGGCCGATTGCAGAAATAGGTCCCACGATCACTTATCATTGCCTTGGATGTTCCAAATCTTGAAAGGATGTTTTCTTTTAAGAATGCGATCACCGTTTTCCTTGGATGTTCCAAATCTTGAAAGGATGTTTTCTTTTAAGAATGCGATCACCAAACGGTGATCGTTCCTCCTCGTTGGAATAGCCTCTACCCATTTGGATATGTACTCGCCCGGCAATAGAATATATTCACAATGAGAGGATGGCGGGAATTGTCCCATGAAATCAATGCCCCAACAGTAAAAAAATTCAATACTAATGATTGGGGTCATTGGCATCTCATTCCTACTAGGCAGACTACCCAACATTTGGCATTTTGCACAGGCCTTGGAGAAAGCGTATGCGTCCTTAAAAATAGACGGCCAATAAAATCCACTGCTGAAAACCTTCTAAGCAGTCTTTTGGGATGAAAAGTGACCACCGCAGGCTTTTGAGTGGCAGGAAGCTAGAATGTGAGAAATGTCCTCCTCGAGGACACATCACCTTATCACCTGATCTGCACAGTACTTGAACAAGTACGAATCATCAAAGTAAAATCATCAGGCAATAGATAGAAACCTTTTCCTATAAGGAGTAGACTAATGAGATGGGGTCCCCCCTGTTGCCAAGTAGTTAACAATGTCTGCGTACCAAGGCAAGGTAGTCGCAGTAAACAACTGTTCATCCAGAAAAGACTCATGGATCAGAATAGATTGTGAGGAATTGTCCATGAAGGTCAATCGAGAAAGGTGATCAGTCACGACGTTCTCTACTCCCTTCTTATCTTTAATAATTAGATCAAATTCTTAGAGTAAGAGAATCCAGTGTATTAATCGCTGCTTTGTATCCTTTTTTGATAGAAGATACTTTAACGCGGCATGATCAGTAAAGCAAACAATCTATGAGCCGATGAGATATTGTCTGAACTTTTTCAAGGCAAATACAATAGTTGGCAACTCCTTTTTGGTTGTGGAGTAGTTTCTTTGAGCTCCATCAAGAGTCCGACTAGCATAGTAGATCACAGATGGCTTTTTATCCCTCCTCTGCCCCAATACAGGTCTGATCGTAGTGTTACTGGCATCACACTTCAGCTCAAATGGAAGGCTCCAATTCAGAGATTGCATTATCAGAGCTGTGGTGAGATGATGCTTAAGCTTATCAAAGGACTCTTGGCATTTGTTGGTCCATTCAAATGGGATGTCTTTTGCCAAAAGTTGACACAATGACCTAGACACAAAACTAAAGTCCTTAATGAACCTCCGGTAAAAACCGACGTGACCAAGAAATGATCATATATCCTTCACTGTAGTAAGGACATGAAGATTAACAATTATATCAATCTTTTCCTTGTCTACCTGTACTCCTTCGGCAGAAACAATATGCCCTAGTACTATCCCTTTTGCCACTATGAAGTGACATTTTCCCCAATTTAGGACAAGATTCTTGTCCTCACATCTTTGTAAAACTTTCTTGAGATTTTCAAGGCAATCATCAAAACTATTGCCGAACACAGAAAATCATCCATGAATACTTCTATACTCTTCTCCACCATATCGCTAAAAATGCTCAGCATATACCTCTGGAAAGTAGCAGTGCTTTACATAAGCCAAATGGCATCCGTCGATATGCAAATGTTCCAAACGGACAGGTGAAAGTGGTCTTTTCTTGATCAAAAGGATCGATCTTGATCTAGTTATAACCACTATAACTATCCAGGAAGAAATAGAATTGGTGACCCGCCACTCTTTCGAGCATTTGATCCATGAAATGGAACAGGAAGTGTTCCTTTCGGGTCACTGCATCCAGTTTTCTATAATCAATACACATGCACAGATTGCGGTCACACGTGTTGGCACCAATTCCCCTTCCTTATTTTTCACCACTGTTATGCCAGCTTTCTTCGGTACTACCTGAGTCGGACTCACCCAAGGACTATCTGAGATCAGATAAATCACTCTAACATCAAGAAATTTTAGGACTTCTTTCTTCACTACTTCTTGCATGTTTGGTTTTAGATGCTGTAGACACCCCAATTTTGACCAAACGTCGAATTAAGGGGAGTGTTACCTCTAAGGCCGATGATGACAATGTCCGAACAAAACTAAGGCTTCCAAGGTGATTCAAGCTCTTCAAAAGGCTCTTCAATTCAAACAAAAAAAAAAGAAAAAGAAAAAAGGGGGAAAAATAAAAGAAAAAGGAATAGAACGGCACATAGTGTGGGCTGCAGCAGTCACGCGGTGCCGTAGCGGCACTCTGTGTCTGTCGGAATGGCAGTCCGTAACTACCGCAATTTCACATCAAGTGCCGCGAAAAACAGATTTTCAAAAAAAGGCGGCAGTCCCTGGAGTTATCCGCAGCACTCATTGAGTGCCGCATCGGCATTCATTGAATGCCGCGACGACATTCATTGAGTGCCGCTGCGGCATTTACTGAGTGCCGCTTCCATCTCCATTGAGTACCGCATTTTCTAGCAGCCAGCTGTAAATACAGCACATTTTGTACCTTCAAAAGGACATCCGAAATTAGGGTTTTTTACTATGACGTTACAAAAATAACCCTCTATAGTTTGCCTATATATAGAGAATGAATATCCCATTACATGGGATCCCTTTTTCTTTTTCTAGTCTTTGATTCTAGAATTTCTATCTCTCTCATTTTTAGACTTGAATCTTATTTTGAATCTTCTTTAAACTTTGATAGTTAGAGATTTCAAAAGAAGTTTAAGAGAATTAAAGGGTTGTAAGAGCTAGAAGAAGAGCTTGATTAGCCTTTGGAATATCCTAAAAACATCAAGAAGTTGAGGATAGTTGGAGGTGATCCTCTAAATTTTAGTTATGTTTTTTATTCTTTTGTTTCTTTCTTTGATTTTAATCAATAACGCTCATGAACTTGAGGTAAACAAGTTTTCTAAAAGATTCCTTGGTAGATTTAGAGCATTTGCTCTCTTAGCTTTCTTTATTTCATTTCTTTTTTTTGTTTATACTTCTCTCTTGAGATTCTTAGAGGTTTTTAATACCTCACTTGAATCTCTTGAGTTGATCTTTTGATCCCATGTAAGCTTATGCTTCACATGGGAGTCAAACTTTGATCACCATCTCAATAAGAACAAGTAGATGAATCTAAACCCCTACCATGGTTTGGGTTCTCTAACTTGGAGTTTTCATGGAATCTCTTTTATATTCCTTGAAAACTCATGAGTACTAGTCATGTCTTGATCTCCAATGACCCTCAATGGAAAGCAGGGCCGGCCCTGAGATGACCAAAATTGGCCGAGGCCTCAAGCGAATTTTCAAAGGGGCAAAAAAAAAATGAGGCCTCTATATTAAGTTTCATTGAAATTATAAAAAAAAATAGGCCTAAAAATGATAAGTTTTATAGAAATTAGAAAGAAAATAGGCCTAAAAATGATAAGTTTCATAGAAATTTAATAGAAATAAGAAGAAAATAAGCCTAAAAATGATAAATTTTAAAAAAAAATTAAAAAGAAATTTGAAAAAAAATAGGCCTAAAAATGAGGCCTAAAGTCGAGGCCCCATGCGATTGCTTTGAGAAATTGGCCCAGGGCCGGCCCTGATGGAAAGGAGAGTTAGGTTTAGGATAAGCCAATGTCCATGGTTTAGTTGGTAGATGTAGCAAAAAGGATGATAAATCCAATATTGGAGCAGTGAGTTCATAAACCAGTTTTGATCAAAGATTTTTAGTTGATAATCTAACCATTGGAATTAAGTGAAACCAACGGGAAAGTGTCTATAACTCAAAGTTCTACCACTGTAATTTTTGTTTTAAGGAGATTTTATGTTTAAAGTGGTTTGGTCATGAGTTTTGTGAAGTCACTACAATCTTTCCAGAGAATCAAGCTTCCTTGATCTAAAATAAATTTTTATAGGTAGTTTAATGTGTTAGGAAGCTACCCTAAAAAGATAAAAGCATTTTTGATTTTTTTTTACTATTTTTAAAAAATCGTACAAAATCTCTGGATAGAGATTTGTAAATCTCTGAGTGATTTTTGGTTTTTGTCCATTTCCCAAAGATCTAACCATTGAAACTTTGATTTTCTTTTTGGGATGGAAACTAGACACACAAAGGCATCTTGTGTCCAAAATTCACCGACATCAAACCATGGGAACCATGCCTTTTATGTCTTTTACATTCTGGTCTGCTCTCTGTAATTTTCAGAATTTTATGACATATTTGACCAACTTTGTAAATAATAGTTCAAATGACTTTTCTATGACCTAGGGCTCAAACCATGTTTTAATAATGATTAGTTAAGCTTGAATTCAAAGTGTAAGTGATCTAAGTCACTGAGTATTTCATAATTTTGGTCATGTACATATTCATCCATGTGGCTTGATACTTGTAATTAGGACTTGTTTGCTTTAGACTTAATTACATTTTATAGATTTAAGCTAGAAGTCTAGGATTGTTATTTAAGATCCAACTTTATATTTTGTATATCATGTGGACTAACCCTTTGTTTTGTAGTGCTATTAAGGTATGATTTCTTGAACTCCTCCTTAGTTTATTTTAATTTCTTGATTTTATCAATTTTTTGACTTAATGCACGACACCTTAGAATTAGGTTTTGCCTTATGTGTATATGTGATTAGAGACCTTTCCTTAGGATCTTCATTTATGTATGCATTGTATATTTAATACCGCGGCTGGATCCCGGGTAAGTTCTCTTGTCCTTTGTTGCATATCATCTTGCTTGCTAATTAAACTACTTGATTTTGAATGATATTTTATCGTTAGCAATCTTGCACCCTTTTAGACATGCTTTTGTGACGTATATCTATATATATATGTACTAGTTGAGGACATGCTTAGATAATTAATTTGATTAAAATGATGTTGAGTAGAGGCCTATTGAGAGATAGGATGAGAAGGGGTGTTTTAGTCCGATGGGCTCCTTCCCTTCTTGTTCCATAATCCCCGGACCTAGTTAATCTCTGGTTTCTAAAAAGATCAGTTTGCTTTAAAAATGGTTTCTTAATTTTCCTTTAAAAAATTAAGTGGCGACTCATCGTTTTGTGTTTTAAATTGAAAAAGATTTTAAAAGAAAAGTTGTGGGTAAGAAAAAATGCGGTATCCACAAATGTCTCTGCATTTGTCGACATGGTTTGGCGTGTTCTTCTAGGTAAATCCTATGGGTGCATATAGATGGACTTATCCCTCTTAAATCCGTGGCGGTCCATCCTAATGCACTCCGATGCTGCTTAAGTAGCTTTATCAGCTTACCTTCTTGTTCTTGATTCAACACAGATGAGATGATTACTGGAAAGGTCTTTTCTTATCCCAGAAACACATACTTCAATTCCTTCGGGAGCTCTTTCAGTTCCAACTCTGAAAATTGCAGGTTTGATGGCACTGCCAACTTTGTCTTTGGTGGTAATTGATCATTTTGAGCTGTCCACATTACCCTTGCAACTTCCTCCTCAACAACCTCCAACAACGCACACATCCGACTCATTTTCTTATCTTGCGGAGTATATTTGTCCAGTTCATAACAAGATTTAGTGATAATGGACTCCATAGGATCAGAAGGAGCAGTTAAATCAAAGCAGTCTTAGATTATCGACTCCACCCATTTTACCACTTCTTCATTGTCTAGGTCATTAAATTTGGGAATTGAGAAGATTTTGACATTTAATGTCATTTTCCCAAAGACTAGGGTCATTACTCCACTTCTTACCTTGATTGTCGCATCAATCGTTGCAAGGAAAGGACGTCTAAAGATCACTGAAATTTGAGAGTTGGCATTGTATACCGGTTCAGTGTCTATAACAGCAAAGTCAACAGGAAAACAAAAGTGTCAATCTAGACTAAGACATCCTCTAACACTCCTCGCTGATATTTGATTGATCGGTCTATGAGCTAGAGAGTAATTTAAGTGGGCTTGAGTTCTCCCAACCCTAGCTGCTGGTAGACAGTATAAGGTAAGAGACTCATACTTGACCCTAAATCGAGAAGGGCATTGTTCAACGTCTTTTGACCAATTATACAAAAAATCGTTGGTATACCTGGATCCTTGAATTTAGCAGGAAAATCATGTTTAAGAATTACACTTGCTTGGTAGGTAAGGTAAGCACTCTTCTTTACACTTTGCTTCATCTTAACAGTGCACACAAGTCCTTCAAGAACTTGGGCTAGGAAGGTACTTGTTTTATTGCGTTAATGAGTGGAAGATTGATTTTTATTTGCTTGAATAACTCTAGAAACTCCTGACTTTTGGTTTCTTGTTAAGGTTCTTTAACCTCTGAGTATATGGTGCCGGAAAAGGGCATCTGGGTGCCTCTTCAAGAACAGGTTCTATTCTAGGCTTTCTCTTTACTTCTGTATCCTCGAAAATTGTTGTTTTGGGCTTAACTGTTTCACCCTCTTTATCTTCTTCCACTAATTATTCTTCATTATCTACCTCTTCCTCTTTCTTAACCACAGGGTGTGGGAGAGGAGAAGTTTTCTCAATCACTTTTCCACTCCTCAATACATTTACAACCTTGGCCTTTTCATGTGATCCCGACCCCGAAGGGCCTGTACCCGACTGTTGGCCTCTAGGATTTGGCTTTGGTTGTGCTAGGAACATAATTCTTTATTTATCCCCTTGTTGAGGAGCCAACCTCTCCACACTTGTGTTGAGTTTACTTATGAGCTGCATCATCTGCTGCATCATAAGTTTTGGATCCTCTTGTGCCTTCTTATGAGGTGGCACATAAGTGTTGGATGAGGATTGGTTGTTGCTCCTTTAGTTGTAGTTGGGTTTAGGTAGACCATTTTGCTGATATTGATTTTAGTGGTAACCTTGATTTTATTGATAGGTAGGAGCATGTTGGTAGTTCTGTTGGTACCCTTGGTTCTGGGGTTAGTATTGATTTCCTTGATTTGGCTGCCACTGTTGAGACGGGTTTGCCGTGGCAACATTGTTCCTGTGATCGAAACCAGGATGGCTCCATTAGTTATTGGGGTTGAAATGACTTGGGGCATTTACAGCTTGTACCTCTATGGGATTATGTTCTTGATAAATAGGGCATATTTGGCAATGTTGAGAGGTATGCCCGATTTGAAGACAAATCGAACAAGCAGAAGCAAAGTCTATTACAGGTTCTTTCTTCGCTTCTAGTGCCTCCAACTTATGAGCCAGTTGCTCGTATTTTTCCATCAAACTATCTTCAGTTTTCAACTGATATATACTCTTTTGACTTGAACTTGAACTTGTTTGAGTTCTTATCACTTGAGTCTCCCATTCTGGTGCGTGCTCAGCCAGCCATTCAAAATAAGCTTTAGCTTGGTCCGCATTCTTGCTCATAAATTCACCATCACTCGTGGTTTCTACAAGCTTCTTCAATTTTGGGCTAAGACCGTCAAAGAAGAAGCTTATTGTTTGCCACTTCTCGAAGCCATGATTTGGGCATAGCAATACCAAATCCTTGAATTACTCCCAAGCCTCGGCAAAAGTTTCTCCCTCTTTTTGATTAGATGTTTTGATTTGTCTCAAGACATCGATTGTTAACTGATTAGGGAAGAACTTTTTGAGAAAGGCTTCATGAATAGCTGCCCAAGTTGAAATAGAGTTCGACTTGAGTGATAATAACCATGACTTTGCTTTGTCCTTCAAGGTGAATGGAAAAAACTTTAGTCGGATTATATCACTTGGGCATGTTTGATCGGTGAAAGTGCCACAAACATCTTCGAAATCTCGAATATGTAAGTACGCCTTCTCTTTTTTCATCTCGTGGAAAGTGGGTAACAATTGGATCATTCCATTACTAAAATGGAATGTACCCGTATGTGGTGGGATGCGAATACAAGAAGGTATGGCTTTTCGATCGGGAGCTAAGAGTTCATGCAAAGGGCGTTGATCGTCATCGATGAGGTCAGCCCAGTTCTATCCTTGTTGACTCTCCGTGTCAGACATTGGATTCGAAGTAGAAGGGGTAGAGATAGGATTAGCAGAACTATTGGCAAATTTTTTGAATAGATCTGTGATGTAAGCTTCGCTGGAGTTGTGGGACATAGGGGGGATACAACCCACATACTTTGTGTTCGAAACTAGGAATGGATTTAATCTTGAAACTTAAAGTTACAATGGTAGTTCAAATAAGAAACTAATCAAAACTATATCCAAGAATTCCAGAAAATGAAAAACAAAATAGATAAAACCTGAATGCAACCACGAAATCAGATTACAGCGTTCCAAAGCTTGTATATGCAAACCAAAATTCTAGAATTCCTACAAAACAACCAAGAAAATGAGTTAACCCTTCACTCACACCTATTTATACTGTGATACCCACGAGCTAGAGGCGTGTAGGTTCATTCTGTAATGGTTAGTCGTTGTATTAACCTTGATTTATTGGGATTCTGCTCCATTAAAGAGGTTTGACTGTCAGTTCTTACCAAATTGGTTTTGAGTTCAATCGATTGGTATTAAGATCAATCAATTGCTTAGAGATGGCAATCGATTGGTCAGGAATATATGTCAATCAATTGTTAAAGGATGGCAATCGATTGGAACTTGGATTTTAATTTTGAAATGTCCTCTTTGTTTCCGTATTATCCCTTTTCCAACCTGTTTTCAATTCTAAAACCTGCATAAAACAATGCTAAACACAACAGCATACCAAGGAAATATATCATTGCATAAAGAGATAGATTAAAACACGAGTGCAGGTAAAACTCGAGAAATGGGGCTAAGATTGATCAATTCTACTCTTTATCGGACTAGTATTCTACAAAAACCAGCCCTCATAAGATGTATTCACTCTACTTTGTATTCAAGGCTGATGGTGTTTATGCCCTGGACATTCCAATGTCTAGAGCGTCGCAGGACTTGAGGACATAGGTCTGATGTTCCGCCGGACTTGGAGCTGCAAGCTTGAAGACGAAGACGTGCCGCTTTGTAATAGTTAGTTTATATATCTGTTGTACTGTTGTTATTATTATTGTATGCTTCAGACTATAAGCCAGTTATTATAACAGTTTTTAGTAGACTGCGACTTGTGAGTTTCCGCTATTACTTCTGATTATGTTAATAAGATATGTTTTATAAATAGCCTCATCCTATCGTTGTGTTTGTTGGTTCGAGTAGATGAAAATGCGGTTATTCACCAGTCACGGGCCTGTGGGACTATAAAGGAATTATTTTCCCTATTTTTGCTTCTCCGAGACGTGACATTGCCAAACAAAGGGAAAATCACCCAAAAACCTCAATGGAAAATTTAGTAAAAGCTGGGGAAAGGGCAAAATTGTAATTTCAGGCGTCAATGAACAGTAACCTCATAGTTTCTTCTTATATAGTTAGAAAAGGAAGGTTTTTTTTTTCTTTTTTTTATTTTATTTATATATATATATACATATTTTTTATTTTTGGTGAGGTGTGCAATACTAAGGGTGTGTTTGATAACCCCAATTAAGTGCTGAAAATGGAGGTTTTATTTCTTTTTAATTAGTGTGTTTGATAATGTACCACTTAACTCAAAAGTAGTCAAAAACCTACTGATAACTTTAAGTACCAAAATTCTACGAAAGAAAATCACTAAATGAAGTCTATTTCAATCTTGAAACATTATCCAAATATTTAAATATTAACGGTAAAAATTCAGTGCTTAATTTTCAGTACCTAATTTGTAGTGTTATCAAACACACCCTAAGTTTAGGGATGGATTTCGGAATATACCTTTAAAAAAAAATTTAGGGTGGCGAGTCTATATACTTAAAACATATTTATAGATACTACTGATATAAATAGGCACTTTTTCTCAAATCCAAAGGGTGGTTGCTCAACTCCCATATAAAAAGAAAAAAAATGATTTTGACTTTTTATTGAAATCTTAATTGCAGTTCTTTTTATATTTCATAGGCATATATAATGATTTTGACTTTTTTTTTTTTTTTTTCCTTTGGCTCAGCAAATGGATTTGTATTATTAAAAAAGAGGTGAGAAATAATTTTGACTTGATAACATGCATTCCAAATTGTGCATATTAATTAACATGGGTACATCATTGACATTTGAGAACTTGTTGTGCAACTTACTACCATTTTTTTTTAGTGAATACAATATAAATCAAATTAAAGTGAAAAGCTCTTGAGATTATTAATTTGATTCGTTCAAAAAGTATTTCGGTCAATGCAAAACCATTTACTTATGGTGTCCACAACGTGCAAAATCAAAACCAAATGCCAATTTGAGTTGATGGGCTTAGCTCATCATGAACGTGAAATTCTAGCAAAGCTTAAAGGAAAAAGATTGGAAAACAAATATATATATATATATATATATATGGAGAAATAAAACCATCATAGTTAAAAAACGATTAAAATTATAATTTCATTAAATTGCTTGAAACGTTATTACTTATTAGTGTAGTAAAAGTTTTTTGTTTGTGATTTTTTCTGTTTGGTGAAAAGCTACCGGGGAAAATTAGGCGCATACAATCCCCATATCAAAATTTTCACCCTTTTTGTGGCTATAATTTTAGGAGCATATACGAGTCTAAGGGTGTGTTTGATAATCCAATTAAGTACTGAAAATGAAAACTTTCAACACTTTTTTTCTTGTACGTTTGATAACGTACCACTTAATTGAAAAAGAAGTTAAAAAAGTACTAAAAACTTTGAGTGAAAAATTTCTATTGAAAATAATTACTAAATACAGTTTATTTCAGTAGTTGAAAGACTGTTTTCAGTACTACAAATTCAATTGCTTAAAATTTTCAGTACTTAAAATTCAACGCTTAATTTTCAGGCTTAATTTCCAATTTTATCAAACGCACTCTAAAACCATATGAGGTATGGGAAGAAATTAAATGGGCCACTTGCAGATACTGTAGTAGCAAGAAAAATGTGTCAAAAAGGACATTTAATATAGAGTAATGTAGGCACACATTGAAATTCACACTGAATATTTGACACTCAGTTTTAAATGCATGTACTTTGTACTGTGTAAGTGGTGCACAGAAAAATGTGAAAAATTCACACAGCACAAAGTACATGTATTTAAAGCATAAGATATCAAATTCAGTATAAATTTCAAAGTGTGCCTAGCATTACTTTTTAATATATTCATTTAATCAAAACTCTTTTACCAAATACATGTCTTTGATAAAATGACAAAATAAATTAAAAAATTTCGGAATTGCCCCTTACCAAATACATGTCTCTGATTGTATGATTTGTATCAAAGTGGCATCTGAGTCACTTAACTGCCAACTCAGCAATTATACTAGTAGTTGTGCATTTTGTTTGTGCATCTAGCATTATTCCAGTTAGATTAGCGTGGTTAGCAAGTAGCAACTATCTTGGATCGGATTTCAACTTTTCAGCATTCCAAAATATTCCCTTTTCTTTTTTATCCCTCATTTCAAAGTTTTCGGCCGAAATTTATCTCTTCTTTGCTTGATCAAAGTCATATCTCCATTTTTTCTTTTTCTTCTTCAATCATCTCAGTACAGAGAGTCCCGTGCGCAGCTCCTCCTCCCAGCAGTAATATTTGAAATATTGATTGAGTATCACTTTTGTGTATATAAATATAAATACATACACATGCATGTATATATATCTATATGTGTATGTCTTTTCCCATCTAAATTGAATGAGCACATGTCTATAGAAATGGTACTGGGCAAGTATTTAGGGCCTTGTTTGTTTGCTCTCTGAATTTACTGATCCTACTTGAAGTTTGTTGGTTGGCCTTTTAGATTGAGTATTGTTATTGGTGCTGTTTGTGACTCATAGTAGTACTTGTATTTGACTCTGTTTTTTGTCCCATATATCTCAATTTCATGTCAAAAAATTTTCTCTATACGAATAGTCCTACAATGGTTGGGGAAGGTGTTTTCTTTTTAAAAAAATATTATTATTATTATTATTATTATTATTATTTGGAAGATGTTACAGGATTGATGCCAAAGTTTTTGTTTTTTCCCGATGAGCCACAGAGGTCAATTCTAATCCTTAACTTTTTGCAATCAATGAATAAAAAATGACGGGGACACACACCAAGCGACACACTAAACGATACACCAGTTTTAAATGCATATACCCTGTGATGTGTAAGTGATGCATTGAAAAGTGTGAAAAATTCAAACAGCACAGGATTTGTCATTTAATTAATGTGTATCCCTATCATTGTTGATCAACGAATACAACTTGATGTTCAAAGAACTTTGTTTTAGAATTGAAAATGATATTTTACAAAGCTTGTTGTTGATGATGCCACAATATAGTTATTTGGAGTCGGGTCATATGTGATCACACTACTACATTTGCTCTAAATCTTGTTAATTAAAGAGTCCTACACAAGGATTTGTCAATTTATAGTATCAACCTATCAAACATGTCTCCATCCATCTAGTATTCTTGTTGTACGTTGGGCTTCTTTTAACCTGTTTTTTGTTTGCTGCATGCTATTTGGCTTATTATCAATATAATAAAAAAATAAAAGTGAAAAAAATGCTCCAAGTTTATTTTTTCCTATCATTGGATGTTGATTGGAAAAAGAAGCCAAAGAGTGAAGAAAAACTATCCATACAGCACCTTCTGCTTTAAGCTATTAAAAAGATCCATACCCCGGCCATTAGATAAAACTCCAAACGTTCCAGGAATAATTAGATAAAAATAAAGATTAACAAACTAACTTTTTCACTAATCAGATTAAGAGCATAAAAATAAAATTGATTCTTTATAAAATTATAATTCTCCATCTTCCACACTTGTCTTGCAAGTGAGAAGAATTAAGAATCTGCAATGAGGGGAAAAAAAAATAAAAAATCAATTGAAGTATTTGATTGGCTGGTGATACTAAGTGGGCTTGATGATATGGCATTACCGGTATAGCTAATATTTTCTCCTCTTTTGAGGGCCCACCTGAAACTAAAAGCTATATCATCATGTCCCAAACTAATTGTTAATATGATATTTATCGTATTCAATATGTCTTATTGTATTGGATACACTTGTCTTATTAGCATACTAATAATATTCTAATGTATTTTGTCCCTCGTAATGCTTGAAAAAAATCTTTCTTTTCCATTGACTTGATGAAAACCAATCGAACTATTTAATTTGGTAGATTTTATTTACGATCCTAGTTTTCGCCCACCTTTTCTTTGTCATTATTGGGCAGGCACAATCTATGAAACTTTGGAAATTCAAACGGGTTGGTGAACATAAGTCTAAGGTTTTGTTTAGTTCATAAATTTAGTGAGAAAATTAATTAAAATGTAGAGGAGAATCTTTCCTTTTGTCTAGTTAATAAAAGGCGGTGAGAAAAATATGAAGGAAAAAAAAAATATGTTAAAAAATAAATTAAAATTTTCGAATTTTGTAAGTCATTTCCTTACTTAGATGTTGTTTTTAAGTATAGAGCAAACATAAGAGAATTTAGTTTTCCTTATTTTTATTTCTCTTTTCTTTTTCTTGTCTATATCCGCAAACCAATCAGAATTTGAGAATTTTGCATTTTGATTTGGAAAGGAAGTCAAAAATGTCAAATACATGTAGGTGAGTTATCAAACACATCATAACCACGCCTCTTGGCAAAAGTTAATTTCTATGAATATAGAAAGTCTTGCTTACACACTAGTAGATATAATATTTTTGACTTAGAAGTATGCAGTCCAAATTGTACATATTTAAGTGCATTAACCCATTGACATTTGAGAGCTTGTGTCACCTATCACCTTCTTACAATTAATTTATTAAAACGAAAAAAAAATATATATATATATATATATATATTTCTTCTGGGTTGTTCTTGAGTAAAATTGACTCATTTAAAAACTAAAAATAAAAATCTCATCAATGCACGATCAGTTACTTAATTGGTTGTGTTCATCTGCAAAGATCTAACGCATTGACTTAAATTTAAATTTTATTAAACAACCTTGCAAAGTGCACAATTCACTGATTATAATCTAATGACAGCATTTTCAATATTTTGAAATAATTTCAATTTAATTGATTTAAAGTTACATTTTTCTATTTAAATTTATTGACCAGTTCCTCGAAGTAATTCATCTGGCACTTTGGATATTCCTTTTTTGTCCACCTTAATTTTAAAAGAAAAATTAAAGTATTAGTTAGTGGTTAGCGTTGTCAATTAATTTGTAAAAAGAAAAAAAAAATCCCATTAAATAAAACCTAGAAAATTATAAAGATTCTCCATATTAAAGTAGGTCAACTTTATTTTTTATTTTTATTTATTTTTATTTTTTGAAAATAAAGTACGTCAACTTGTACTGCTAAAGAGTCAACTATATAATTTTGGGATCACAACTTATAAGATATACACTATGCCAATGTTGTATACTAACTTATATGCTATGCATCTTGAAATACATGCAATTCATTCACCCCACCCCCACCAAAAAAATTTAAGTGTCTTGAAGTCCAATTTTACAGCCTGATAAGTTTGAAGGGTACATTAATTTTGTAGCAACTGCTAGGAAGAAACTGTATTGGCCTTCTCATTTTTTTTTTTTTTGTTATTGATATGTCAATAAACATCCTATAGCAGTCTAACCGCCACGTGGCCATCCAATAGCCTGGGAAATCCGGGCTAGGAGTGTGGAGCCCATGGTCCTGAGGAGTCCGGCTGTCATTATCCGAGATGCTCGCAGCTCGGGTGTCCGGCGTGGTGAGGCTCCATGAGGCGCGGCATGAATCACGCTTCCCATCAATTCGTTATACAGCTGTCACTCTATCAAGAGAATCAAGGGTTCCCTAGATCACTTAGGAAACTCCCCCAAAGGTTGTGCAAATCTATTGTGATTAGATTGGGCTTCCTAATCTAATCAACTTACCCTGTAAGGGTGGACTCTTGCATCTATAAAAGAGCTCACCTGTCCTCTCAAAGGGGATCCGAACATCAATTCTCTAAGGACATCTGCACCTATTAGAGAGCTTATCAATACATACACGCATACACCCGGCCGGTATTACTGGTAGTGCCGCCTTATTTTGTTGGCTCACCAGGCCCGCCGGTGATCTGCTAGTGAACGCGCTCAGACGCAACCGTGGACGTAGGTCACCTCATTAACGGGGCCGAACCACATACAAATCCTCTGTAATCTTGTTTTCTTCCTAAATTGCTCTCACCAATTTTTGGCATCATCAGTTATTGTTGTTATTGTTGTTGTTGTTGATACTTACCTGGATGTATATATGGCTGGACATACACATCCCTTTAACACAATCCAATTCCAAAGTCCCGCAATAGCACACAACAAAGCTCAACATAAGTTACTCAATCTGACTGAAGAACAAATACGAGGGCAAGTAAAGACTCCTCCTAAGGGGAGTCGAACCCTCAATATCCCCATTAAGGAGAAAGATGTCACACCATTTGAGCAAAACACGCTTATGGCCATTTTCCATTTAAGTGTAGTTTTTTTTTTTGGTGATAGCAAATCCGAAAGAACCAGTTCAAACATACATAAATAAGAAAATAATTGCATGATCTGCTTACACAATCACCTGTCCTCCCTCCCTCTATATCCTAATCATGTTGATTTCACATGCTAATTTTCTGGTTGGAACCATTTGAATATTAGATATATATTTGACTTCCATATTACTGGATAATGAATAGATAAATGCTTGAAATTACCGTAGACTTCTTAGGAGTTGCGTACTTGCGTAAAGATTTTGTTGATTACATCTTCTGTTGTCTTTGTTTGTAATAATATATATTTATGAAATATGTATTTATTTGTATTCCGGTAATACTTGTGATAAATTGTCTATTCAGTCTCACTATATATATAATCAAGTGGATTGCGTAGACTTTAATAAATAGTCATTCTTGGCTTAACGTTATACAGAAAAATGTGCATCACTTGCAAATGTGGACATGTTATGACATGAGTATGTGTATAAGATATGTGTCCAACACCATGCGATGTTGATAGAATTTAAGAAGCAACTCAAATATTTTGAGAAAGAAAGAAAAAAAACAAAAACAAAAACAAAAACAAAAGCAATTTTCAACTTTTTCTATAAAGAAATAGATAAAAATTCCTTAGTTAAATTATGAGTAATGCTATTTGCCTCCAACATTTCCACTGACTGGTTTACCGATTGCTCCTCTTCTGATGGGACTCTTCTGATGGGACGCTGGCAGCACTTGATTTTGGCACAGTATTTCATAGCGCTCCTCCGGTGGCCTTCGAACCATACTTTCCTCCGGTGCCTAATGAGTCTTTCATCCACCTCCCTTCCTATTCGAAAGAGGTTTGGGCGTCCAACCAGAGGTTGGCCTCAACCTTCCCCAGATTGGGACAAGTGGCTTCTCAGAGTTTCGGCCTCTAAGGCCGATCTTTGGAAAAGGACAGGCATCCATGATGCCATTATGCTGAGTCGGTCTAGGCTCGAACTAGACCGGCCTCTGCTCTTCTCTGCTCTACTGTTCTGGTCACAATCCTGCAACGGATTCCTCTTTCGTTATGGGCTGATGGGTCCTACCATAAAGGACATCAGCTATCTGACCGGGCTTTTTCCTCACGAGTAGGAAGTTAGACCAGGTCTTGACGTAGGGACGACCAGTTTCTCCTATCCTCAAAGTGAATCAGTCAGGGATGGGGTCGTTTCCCTTAGACCCATTACTGCATACGGGCCATTCATAGCCGCTTGTGTGGGTACAGAAGGAACAAAAGTATCTGATGCTGAACATACCGCTTTCCTAATCCACTGGTTAAATAGGTACCATTTTTGTTCGGCAAGCCAGGCTATAACCAAGGAGTACACTTCTTTAGCCCTGGCAGTGGCCGCGGGTCGTCAGCCGCTGGCCTTGGCTACTCTGGTCTAGGCATACCGTGTCTGAGGTGTGACGGATTTCATTGACTCGGGCTTCCACTCTGGAGGGAGTCCGATCTGGTTTCTGCAGCTCTGGCTGCATTCTTATTTTCCTGTGCATCGACCTCCATCTCGGGAATTGGCCGATGTTCCCGTTTTTGCTGTCCATTTTATGGACGTTGCTCCTTCTCCTCACACTTTTCAGGAATGTTTCATATTTTTTTTATGAGGGATGTTCCAATCGGGCTCCTTCTGATTTTTTTACCCTTATTCTCTCTCCATTTTTTGCCCCTTTCTTCAATTATCCAAAAAACCTTCCAACTGGGGGCCGGGCACCCAGTCCACCTATAACAAAGTTTTTTCTAGCTACTTGCTAGCCAGAGACATTATCTACAGTCCGACCATTCCCCGCAGCAATAATAAGTGCGGAGTGGAATTTTACTTTGCCCCACTTTTCGCCCGTGAATTCAGGCTTTCCCAAATGGTGCCCGTTCCTCCTGCTATAACTGGCAATCAAGATTGGGTAGAACGGAGCTTACTCATTGATCTTGTCAAAATCAAAATAAAAATTATACTCTACTTTAAAAGATTGGTAGTGTGGAAGTAGAGCTCGAACCCACAGAGATTGAAATACTAAAGCACTTTAATTTTAAAACCTAAACCTAGTTAATTAAGAAAACATAATTTTAATTTTAATTTTAATTAAACTAAGAAACTAAGTAAATAAATCTAACTATGAAAGCGATTAAAATTTGTTTTGATAAATATATGTATGGAACCTAGAATTGCAAATCCACCGCTAGCTTCATAATAATGATATCTATGCATTCAATTCGCTTATTACATTGGATGATAATGGGGAATTGTAGATACAAGCCCAATTCCTCCGTCAAGAAAATAACTACGATTCAAGCATCAACATTATTCATCTTCGGTTAGCACGTAGTGTCTCACACTAAACTAGGGTTGCGGCACACTCCGTCTTCCTAGGCATGAACTATTCAACTACTTGATATCATAATTCAAATAAGTACCATTACATGTAAATAATCCATACAAGCACAGCAAATATAGACTATTGAACACATCACATCCAAAATAGATTTAAGACAAGAATAGATTTTGAAAGTAACGATTTAATCAATGGAAGTACGATTTTATTAATTAAAATCCTCTAAACATGTAATCATCATCCATATATAATAAATCTAAAAGAAAAAACATAAATAACACCCTATTACTTGGCTAGGGTTTCATTGAAATGCTAGATCTAGGTCTAGTTGGCCATAGAAGCGATGAATGGCAAGAGATTGATGGAGGAGGCCATGGGAATCCTTGGTCTTCTTCTTCTTTTCCTTGCTTTCCTCTCTTCAATGGCTGAAGTTTTAGTTGTATATGGATGCGTACAATGTTGTATAACCCCCAAAATTGATTTAGAATAAGATTTATATAGATTTTGGAGGGATTAGAAGGCTTTTTCAATACCTAATCGCATTAAAACTACTGTTTTACTTTTCTGTATTCAGCCAATTTGGATCGCACAGGGCTCTTCAGTACCTCGAAATACACATTTTTTTACTTTTTCGACAGATCGCTCGCACGGGTCGCTCCAGTGAGATGGCCATTTTTCCATTTTTCTCAGATTTTCTCAACTTCGTGTACCTAAAGTAGAATTACATTAACTTTTGGCTTGGACTTCGTATTGACTCACCGTTTGTGGCCACGCGTCCCTAACTCGAAGATCTACATTTTATATCTCTGGAGAAATTCTAAAATTCAAAGTCTTCATTGTCAAAAATGTAATTTAGTGAGGCTGCTACTGCATTCAGCTTTCACCGAAATCACCTTTTGAGCCCAGAATGTCTTCCAAAGCCACTGCTTATTGAATTTTAGTGCATTTTTAAGTTAAAGCTCCAAAACCTACAAAATATAGAATACTAATTAAAAAACAACTAATAATTAAATGATATGGGCTAACAAAGCGTATCTTCAGGACTATAAACGGGAACTATTCGTCGCTGATCACTCGTGACCAATGAACAAGTGAAGAAAATCGACTACCGTTCTGATAAATTGAAGAGGTCTTTTGCTTTCCAACCGTTTCAGCATCGCCCAATTGCTTTGGATTAGTTCAACAAGTGGTGGGCTACTCAGTCTTCCCAAATATTCAAGACTTCTGTCGCCGAGGCGTTGCTTCAATTTTCCGTGTCATCGGCCACAATGGCCGACGAACCTATTGCAACTCCTGCTACCGCCCCGCAAAAAAACATAGCCAAGAGGCCGCCCCCTTAGAAGGCATCGGGCCAAGGACTAACCAAGAAGAAGAACCAAGCCACAGATCCATCCACTCATGTGTTATTCTACTCTTCCTTACTTCATGCTTGTCTAATTTACTGTTTTCTTCTTCCTAACCCCTTTCGTTCTATTCCAGCTTGTGGATGAAGACTTTGGAGAAGAGACATTACCTGCTGGGCCAACTCTTCAAGCACAACCAGCCGATCCCTTAGCTGCCCGTCAGCGAGACACGTCGCCTTCAATTCCTATTCCAACTTTACCTGAACGGACAACGGCCTTTCTCGAGCAAGTCGCAGAAATTGTGGTTCCCCGCCAGGTTATACCACCTTTAAGCCCCTCAAACAGAGATGATGATACTGATTCGATGGGAGGATCTGTGCCCAAACAGGTAGTACTCTCTTCCAGTAGTGAAGACCTGCTTGGGGTTGGTGTCACTGTAGAGGCGACTGGCGAAGAGAGCGAACAACCGGTCCAATCAGATATGGAAGTTTTGCCCTCGATATTCCAAAGGGTTAGTAATACTAGCAAAAGATAGTGAAATATGCATGAAAGTAAGCAAACAACCGGTCCCACAAGGACTCCTGCCCCTGAGCCAAGTCTTCAATCATTTTAATCTCCCATCTCACAGCAAGCAGCGAGGTCGCTGTCCCACAAGACATACCAACTTCCATATCCTCATCTGTCCAGGTAATTTACTCTACTTTCATGCATATTTCACTATCTTTTGCTAGTATTACTAACCCCTTTGGGTCCGGAGTCGTTCATACCCTTTAACAACTTCTTTACTAGCCTGAACCTTAAAGCATTCGATTTGGGTCCTCTTGAACCCGAAGCGGCCTCTCCCATGCGCTTGCAGCAATTAAGAGACCTTGTTCTTGGACTCATTTCACACGGACTAGGCAATTTCCCATCAACCAACGAGATCGATGCTGCCTTAGCTACCCTTGCTAATGACTCTTCGCTCTCCGTTGGACAGCTTGCTCTGATTTGGGAGATCCAAGAACGGCTACTAGGTTGCCGCATTTTGGATCGATTAGCCTCTACTATTGAAGCTGAGGCCGAAGATCATCTCAATGCTTGACAGAAGGCAATGCAATTTCTACAATCAGCCAAGAAGAAATACGAGGCCGGGAAGTTATCTCAAGCTAAAGTGATTGCCCGAGACACCTGGCTCCAATCTTGTATTGCTTCACTCAAGGCTTAATTGGAGCAATGTAAGGCCGATGTGGTCACAAATGATGCAGCATTGGTAAAGGTAGATGAAGCCCTAGCTCAACTTGGTAGAGATGCTAAAAAATGTAGCGACCAACTATAGGCCAGCATTCCAATCTCCCGTGCTTGGTCTCAAAAGCTTAACAAGATCAAACAAGATCGGGCTGGGGCTCAGCAGATCTGGGAAGATCGAGGGCAAAACTTAGGAATTTTGAATCGGCCTAGAAGCCGATTTCTAAATTTTGTACTTGTACATTTTTTCTTTATTCATTTTGTAAGGAGACATCTGTAGGTAAGATGTGCCCAGCTTTTTAATATAATGAAATTTTTGATCACTCGGGTTCAGGCTCATAATTGATGAGCAGTTTGTATTCTAGCCCAGGATTTGGTTTGTACTCTAGATCAATGGTTTCCCATAAAGTAGGATAATAGGACTTTAAATACTGACCGTTTTTTAGCCTAGCATGGACCGTTCCATCCATATCGCGCAACCTGTACGCTCTACCCTTGGATGATAAAGAGACCTTCCCAATTAACCAACCATTTACCATAATGGTTGTCTTTATCCCCAATAGGTAAAATGGCCTTCCACACTATATCTTCTGTGCAAAAAGACTTCTCCTTCAACCTCTTGTTATAGGCACGGGCGGCACATAGCTTCTGCACTTTTAATGAGTCCAAGGCTGCAAACCTCGCTTCATTAAGCCCTTCTAACGCAGCTATCATAGCCTCTGTGTATTTAGCGGGCTCTAGCTGATTCTGCAATGCCCTCCTAACTGATCGGACCATGACCTCTATAGGTAATATAGTGTCATGCCCGTAGGTTAGCATAAATGGTGTCACCCCAGTACTAGACCTCTTAAATATCCGATATGCCCAAAGTGCTTCGGACAACAACTTGTCCCATTCCCTTGGATTTTCATTTATCATCTTTTCAATGATTCCTTTGAGGATCTTGTCAGTTGACTTGGCCTGCCTGTTAGCCTGAGCATAGTATGGAGTGGAATTAAGAATGGTAATCCCTCTACCTTTTGCGAAGGCTATGGTCTCTGTTCCCGTAAACACAGAACCCTGATTGGCCGTTATGGTCTCTGGCAGGTTGAACCGGTGTATTATGTGCTCTTCAATAAACTTAATCATAGTGGCCTGAGTCACCGCCATGCAGGCTATCGCTTCGGCCTACTTTATAAAGTAGTCTGTAGCCACAATAATAAAAAATAATGCTGGCCCGATGATGGTGGGAGTACCTTGCCGATTAAATCCATGGCCCATCCTCTGAATAGTCATAGTTTTATTATGGGTTGAAGTTCCTTGGCTGGCACTCGTTGAATAGGGCAATGCTTTTGACAAGCTTGACACCCTTTAGCATAGCTGATGCAGTCTTTCAACATGCCTGATCAGTAATAGTTATACCTCTGTAAAGGCCACTTCATCTTGGTGCCGGCTTGCTAAGCTCCACAAATTCCTTCGTGGATTTCGGCCATCACCTGCATAGCATGTTTCTTCCCTAGGCATTTGAGAATTACATCATCACTGATAGATTTTTTGAACAATTCCCCATCAAGTACCACAAATTGGACTGTGAACAGTCTGACTTTTCGGTCAACCCTAACATTTGGGTGTTTCAAGTATTCAATGATAGGGATTCTCCAATCATCATCATCCATTAAGACCAAATTGGTGGTAGTATACCAACCTCTCTTTGCCACTGATGGTAATGATCAGACCTGTATCGTGACGGTCTGACCTTTCACTTCTTTTAGCTGAGGCGAGGCTGATCCTTCTTTGCCCAACTTATCGACCTCAGTATTGGCAGACTGGGGTATATAACTCATACTTAATAAGTTGAGTGGCAACCGAGTGAAACGTGCAGAGTTCCCAGCTCTTTATCTGAAATTCACCAAATATTTGCCCAATAACCAACCCTGAGTCCCCTTTTATGTGTATGGATGATGCCCCCATTTTAAGGAGTATTTCTAGTCTGATTATCAATGCTTCATATTCGGCCTAGTTGTTAGTACATTTGAAATCGAGCCGAAATGACATTTTTGTTTTTCTGTATTTAGGTGACAGGATAACCACCCCTGCCCCAGCACCTTCTGAATTTTTAGACCCGTCAAAGATTAATGTCCATGGGACCAAGGATGTTTTTAAAATTTTAGGTGCTAGTGATAGATCTCCCAGATCAGTAGGGTTTGGGTGATCGGCCAGTAAATTGGCTATGGCCTGGCCCTTAACCGACTGTTGTGATCAGTATTGAATGGCAAACTCCATTAGGGCCAAGGTCCATTTTTCAATTCGGCCACGCAGTATGGGCCTTGATAGCATGTACTTAATCACATCAGTTTGACATATAATATAAGTAGAAACAGGGATCATATATGTTCTTAAATTTTTGTGATGAAAAGTACAATGCCAAGCATAACTTCTCAATTGGCGCATAGCGCTGCTCAATTGGAGTCAACACTCTGCTTAAGTAATAAATGGCCTGCTCATTACCTTGTTCCTTATCCTGAGCTAACATACTTCCAATAGAGTAGTCTGAGGCCGATATATACAATTTAAGACACCTACCTTTCTTAGGTGGCAGTAATACATGAGGGGTAGACAAGTATTGTTTTATCCCTTCAAAGGCCTGCTGGTGGCTGTCTTCCCACTTGAATTCTTCATTGATCTTGATCTTTAGCAGAAGGGCCCACACTTGAGTTTTTCCTACACAATTAGAGATAAATCTCCTAAGAAAATTGATCTGCCCAAGCAGCCTTTGCAACTCCTTCTTGTTGACTGGGGGCTTTGCTACTTGAATAGCCCGAGCCTTATTCTTATCAATCTCTATACCTATTTGGTGTACCAGAAAACCCAAGAAATTCCCTGCTGAAATGCCGAATGCAAATTTGAGCGGATTCATCTTTAACTTATGAGCCCACATTCTTTTGAATGCTTTCTCAAGGTCGGTCAAATGCTCGATGTTTCTTCTGGACTTAGCCACCACATCATCAATGTACACTTCCATAAAACATTCAATCATGTCATGGAAGATTGAATTCATTGCCCATTGATAGGTAGCTCCTGCATTCTTCAGCCCGAAAGTCACTGCAACCCACTCAAAGGTTCCAATTGTCCCCGAGCACTGAAAAGATGTCTTTGGGACATCTTCATTGGCGATATATATTTGGTTGTACCCTGAGTGCCCGTCCATAAAGGATAAGTTTTTGTGTTTAGCGGTCGAATCAATCAGTTGATCAGCCATGGGCATTGGGTATTCATCCTTTGGGATAGCCAGGTTTAGATTTCTGAAATCAATACAGACCCACAACTTCCCATTCTTCTCCACTACTGGGACCACGTTTGAGACCCATTCTACATACCTTGCAGTCCGAATGAAGCCAGCCCCAAGGAGATGCTCTATTTCTTCTTTAACCTTCAGTGTAACCTCAGGAGACATTCGTCTAGGCAGCTGCTTGAACGGCCTGAACCACGATTTGATTGGTAATCAGTGTTCTACTAGTTCACTAGATAGCCCGGTCATCATAGTCCCAAGCGAAACAGTTTTTATACTTATGTAGGAGTGTTATTATCTCGGCCTGGAACTGTGGTTCTAGCATCTGACTCATATACGTTGTCTTATGCTCTGCTGCATCGCCCAGATTAACTTCCAAAAGGGGATCCTAAACGTCGACCTTCAGATTGCGCAGCTTTGCTGTGGCCATTTCTAATTCCTCTATCTGAATCTCTTCTTCTTTCAGCATTTTTTCCTCGTAGATACAATCAGCCAAATTTACCCCATAATCTGTTGGGCCGATCTCTAGCCTTCTATCGGCCAGATATGCGCACCATCTGGCCATGCTGGCCTTTAAGGCCAGCTATTTCTAGACTTCAGTCGGTTGTGAATTCTTCAATAACGTCTTGTTCATTAATCTCCATCGGCCTTAGTTCTTCAGTCCAATTGTGATTGTGGTAGTATAACTTCAAATCCTGCAGAGCTCCCTTGCGGAATATGGCTGTATTTGGTTTTCCTAACTTGCCACATCCTAACAGCTTGACTGACCCGATGTCGTCTTAATCTAGAACTACATCGGCCATTTACACACGTGCTGTGAATGATCTCGTGTCAGCCCTTACTACTTCAACCTCATCACCTCTCCAGAAAATCAGTCATTGATGTAGGGTAGAAGGAATATAATAGTTAGGATGGATCCAGTCTCGGCCCAGTAGTGCATTATATACAGCCGATGTCTCTACTATAAAGAAGGTTATCATGACCGTCTTGCTACCAATGGTTAACTCCAAAGGTAGGATACCCTTGGTCCTTAAGGGTGTCCCCGTGAAGCTCTGTACATTCATTTCGGTCAGAATTAGCTCCGACCCACCCAGATTTCTGGAGAACCCTTAACATGATCTGGGATGTTGATAGTAGACCCTCCATCCACAAGAATTCTATTTACTAGGACTCCTTCAATATGTCCCTTGACATACAGAGGTTTCAAGTGCTGAGACATCTAATAGGTGGGTTTTTCAAAAACCACCTTCACAGACCCTGCTGGTCTCTGTTCGTCTTCCTTTTGTTGTCTTTTCGGCCTTAAGATGGTTATCTTAGGTTGATCAGACTGTTGATCGGCGGCATCCACGTTCTTGCTTGTGGCTTCCACTATATCAGGCTTGACAGTTTCTCCTTCACTCCAAAATACGTCTTCTATCTTGGCCGATTCTTCGGTCTGGCCCTCCATAACATCTCCTTTCATGGTCGTGGGCTGATCTGGCTTGTCCATGAAGGAGATGTGTAAAATAAACACCATATTTGAAGACAATCCCTTCGGGATGGTTCCAAATTGAATTGGCGAGTCGTCTGAGTCTCCAAAGTCCTCGGTCTCCTCATCCATTAAGTCCGCATCAAACTTACACTCTGTTTCTTTTTCTTGCCTAAAAATTTCCTTTAGGCATTCAGTGGCGTGCATCACCCCTTTGCCTGCTTTTTTGTCAAAATCGAGCTCTTCGTCAGCTGATGGTTGCTCTAGAGGATTGGGCACATAGGGTGAAAGAATCCTTGGGGCTTTGTAAGCCCGATTATCCCAGTATTGTCGTTCTTTTTTAGCCTGCCTTACCCTTTGGAACCTCCTTATATGGGATTTGCTGTACTTTAGCATTGTTGGGATTTAGGATGTTCAGCCTATACCACTTTCCTTTATCCATCCTCGACGGTAGTACCATCCTTGAACCGATGTCTGAAGTTATAGCCTTTCTTGGTGCATTCGGCCTCGTTGGTGGCTAATGACGCCTTTATTCCGATCGACTTGAACTTGCCATGCCGCTGATTGCTACTGGCAGCACTAGTTTAGGTTGCCATACAGGCTTAAACTGACTTTGCTTGGGTAGCGAAAGCCTTTTGTGCACAGGCCTTCTTGGACTATGCTTGTAGTGCTCATGAACTCTAGGCCTCTTGCTTGGGTTAGATGCCTTTTTATTGATATCGGTCTTGTATCTTGGGCAAAGGCCTTGTTCTCTCAGGTCTAGTTGGTGTCGCAGATCGACGATCAAGCTATTTGTATTTGACCAGGCTGTTTCAATCTCAGCCTTGTGTTCTGCTTGCTTTCATTCCTGGTAAGTCTTCTGGAGCTCGTGAATTGTTACCTTCGGCTCTTCCTTGGCCGAAATGGCAATCTGTTTCCCTTTCCTTTGCTATGGCCTGCATAGCTCCTTCTCAGTCATGTCAACCTTTGGTCTTGGCCTTGTTAGCTTGGTCAGATCGGGCGTCGCCATGTTGGTATCGGTGATATGAGGGAACGGGTTTGCATCAATACCCATGGCTTTATTTGAAAACTTGAAAACTCCCTTCTCTATGTTTTCCTATATCACATTATGAAAAGCCACGCAATTATTAGTAGAGTGTTTCCAAGAATTATGCCATTTACAACATTCCTTATTTTTAATGTCATCGGCCTTAGGGATCCGATGACCGTCACTAAGCTTGATCACTTTCTCGGCTAGAAAGGCTTCGAAAATCTGATCGGCCATAATGATATCAAAAGTATAATTTCTGCCTACCTCAAACGCCATCTTTTTTGTAGCACCATTATTATTCACAAGCTTGTTCAAGGCATTGCATACTATCGGTCGTTTACAAACTAACTCAGCCATATCAATTTTCGTTTTGAGGTCACAATCTGCTAGATAGACCTCGTAATTGGGGTCTTTATAGTATATACCGTTGGATGAGTTCTTCTTCTACTGCTTATTTAGGAGGATATGCTCATAGCGAGCGACCCCTGTGGCCAGCTCGAATAGATCACGAAAGTCAGTCCCTTCAAACCTCTTGTGAAGCTCAAACCACACCCCTCCCATGGCCATCTTAACATACTCCTCCTCGGGCAAGACAGTCTTATACCTATACTTAGCCTTCTTGAAACGGGCTATGTATGTCTCCACTGTCTCCCCTACTAGTTGGAGCATCCTAGATAGATCTGCCAATGACGTTTCGGGCTCAGTCCTATAGAACTGGCCATGGAACAATTCTTCCATCCCTTGCCAATCTCGCACCGAGTTGGCCAGAAGATTAACATTCCACAAGAAAGCTATTCCCGTGAGAGAGTTTGGGAATAGTCTCAACTTCAACGGGACACTGCTACCCACATGGCCGCATTGCACTATGAAGCAGCCAATATGATCTACTGAGGACTGTTCACTTTCCCCAGAAAACAAAGTGACATTTGGGACCTTGTAACCTTAGAGAAAATTGACTTGGTCAATTTCAGGTGGGTATGGCAGTCTATACGTCGGCCTCTCCATCCTTCTCATGAACGTGCATACTCTTCGTGTATGGCCACCACCAACTCCTCCCTGTTGATAGGTTGTGGGACAACGGGCTGAGCTACCACCACAGGGGGTATTATGGGTGGTGGTATTTGGTGTTGGTTATTATTGGCCTCATGAGGCCAAAAAATATCATTAGCTCTTTGCCCCCCAGTAGGGTAGACAGGGGGCACGGTATGACCAATTGTTTCCGTGTTATAGCCTAAAGGTTGAACAAACACTAGTGGCGTCGATTCAGTGGGATCGGTGACTACCACACTACCCGATCCTCTTGCTGGTGGACCAAGTGGGTGATTCTGCACGTTTTGCTCTCGGAGGTTTGGACAAACGTAAACGGGCTCCTTCTTCCTATCGGCCCAACCGAAGGTACCAATTTGCTCTTTAGGTAGGCTTTCGGGAGTCAACCTTTCCACCAGTGCGGAGTAGGAGTATTTTATCCTAGGATTTTCGGGAGGTACCAATGCGTGCACGGAGTAGGAGTATTTTATCTCATTGAGTTTGGGATAACTCAATACCAAGCAGAGGGGAGAGTTGGTATTAGGTGGGATAAGAGAGTTTGGGATAATTCTTGGGAATGTATACATAAAAAAAATAATAATAATAGATTTTTTTGTTTTGTTTTGTTTTGTTATTTTTATTTTGGGTTTTTCGAATTTTTTTTCGGATTATTTTTATTTTGTTTTATTTATCGGATCTTTTTTTCCCAGAATTACTTCCTTTTTTTCCCATATCTCCTTTTCCATTTTTTTTTGCTTTTTTTTTTTGTATAAAAAAATTCAGCTCTCTTGATTTTTTTTTTTTCTTTTCAAACCTTTTTTTTGTGTGTGTTAAAAAGCATAATTTAGTTATTATCCGAAACTTATATCCCGGCACGACTAAACTCAGGATTAGGATAATACTGCTTATCCAACAGTTTTATCCAACACGTTCCAAATACATGACATCATAACAACTTTTTTGACAGGATTACTAATCCTGTCCGATACTGCCTTATCCTGTCTAATCTGACAATTTTATCCAACCTACCAAACGAAGTCTTAGACTCTTAAACGATGGGACATCTCTATGGTCGAAAGTGTCCTAGTCAGCAAAAGCTAGCATTCCTCCAATATTATATAGACACTAAATATAATGTGTGCGTAAAGGCACTATCGAACAATCCTAATAATGCATGCCTTTGTCCAATAATTAACACCACGTGCCTTTGGCACTTGATAACTTGTGTGTCTTCGACACTTCTCTTAAGTTTGTCAAAATGAAAGTTGTTTAAAAAAACATAATTTTTGTGTTTAATTTAATCTTGATTTTTTATATTTACTTATTAAGTGTATTTAAGAAGGCAAAAAGAAGTGAAGGGAAGGTTTCTTACACGAAAATTTACTAAATAATTATAGCTCAAATTTCGAATGAAACTAAATTTTCTAATCATAAGTACATTTTAAAATACCAAGTTTTGTCCTAGTTAGCACTTAGCACGTAGATGAGCTGATTTATAATATAAATTACACAAACAAATATAAGAATCTCAAAACTCATGAACATCAAATCACGTTGCACATAACATTTAAAACGTAATTAGAGGATTTAATCCTAGATCAAGTTCTACTACAGCTCCACTACGACAAATTCACATGTTAATCGACAGAAATTTTTGGTGATACCAAAACCGTCACTAATGCTAGATTTTTCCCAATGAAATCCATATATGTATGTCAATTTATAGGTAGATAAGGTTAAGGGTAGCCTAAAAAGGTTGTTAGCTCAAGTGTAAGCTATCGACTCAAGTAGTAAACTCGGTAAGACCGAGATCGATTCCACAGGGACTGAAATGCAACACCGTTTAGGAAGTTTTACTCACTAATTACAACACAAGAAAGAAAGAAATAAAAATAAAGGTAAGAAAAGATTATGGTTTTTGTGACACAATTACGCTAAAACTTGAATTGAAATTACGATTAATTTTAATGAATTTAAACGAGGAATTTAGATTTAAGGCGTGAAAAGTTGGAAAAAATAGAGGTTGAAGAGCATTCTCCCACCTTGGACCAAACAACAAATGGATCCATGTATATACATAATCTAAGTTAGAAAGTTCTATTGAGACAAACTATCAAACATGTGGTGGTCAACCTACAATGCTAAATAGAAGTTTCAATGAAACACATGAGGTGAGGTTTGAAATCAAAGGATTAAACAATTTATGATGCTTGACATCATAAGTGAAGTCCTAGGATATCAAACCTTACTCACATGAACCCTAGAAATATTACAACACATAGAAATCCTACATGAGAGCTCACATGGGTCCAATGGCAGGTTTATGATCCCCAACCTAGATAATCTAGCTACTCATAAAAACAAAGGTATAAATATTAAAGAGAGGGGAAGGGAAATGATACAACCAAGAGAAATCATCATAAATGCCAAAGAAACTTCAATGTACTTCAAGAAAACAAAGTTACAAGATCAATCTTCTCTCTCCCTAACATTAACTACACTAATGAAGGTAGATGGAGGAAGTAAATACGAGAGAGCTTGAGAAACCTAAGAGAGATAAGAGAGGATACAAAAACACAGCTCCAAAGATAAGATAAAACGTCCAATAAACCCTAAGGCTAGCTTAAATAGTAAGCTCCAAAGTGGCAAACTTGTAAAAATAAGGAGAAAAAAATAGGGGTAGTTCGACCAGTTGAACCCCTTTGACCGGTCGAATGCCCCTCTGGTTGGCCACAACTTTGGCTTCACTCCTATCTTGCGAGCTGATCGTAGAATCGCCATATCTTGTAGCTCGGACCTCAGATTGATGTGAAATTTGCCATCAAGCGAAGCTGACTCAACGATCTACATTAACCTTAATTGAATTAGCTTCTCAAATCATGGTCTTCGGCACTCAAATTAGGATAGAAGTTGAAGCTTTCGCACTATTCTTGAAATATGATTTCCCTTTGCACAAGTTTGACTTTATTTACCTATAAAACAACCAAGAAATCCACACAAATGATGTAAGAGAGAAAAACAAGGGTTACATGGTAAAAGTGTATAAACAATGTGTTTAGAAGCTCTGAAAATGGTATTTTGCACAAAAAAAAGACATCAAGAATATAAAAAGCAAGTCTAATCAGTTAACTTTTCTTAATCTTCTTCTTTTTGTCTTGTAAAGAGATTAGAGCTCTTAATCCACGTTTCTCTTTCAGAAGTCGTGTTAGTTGATACTTTTTTTGCGAGTAATGATATGCTTCCCAAATCTTAATCTCAAATTATCATCTCAAATGATAAATGATGTGGCAGTAGGCCCACTGGAATTTGATTGGATGATGTTGAAATGGTACCATCATTATTGCCAATAGGCCCACAACCACTTCATTTGGAATGAGGATTTGAGATTAAGAATAACATTACTCTTTTTTTATTTATTTTTGTTGCTTGTGATTCAAGCAGCTCGCTTTAATAAATTATGTTTATACTTTTACTTTAATTAGATGAAGTTAAGGAACTTCTACGATGAGTAGTGTTACACACACACACTTTGTGACACATTTTTTGACACCCAACTTTAAATGCATATACCTTGTGCTATGTAAGTAGTACACAAAAAAATGTGAAAAATTCAAACAACACAAGGTACATGTGTTTAAAGCATAATGTGTCAAAAAGTGTGTGTGCCAAACATTTCCCCTTCTACGATACAGCCTACTGGTTTTTGACATATCATACATCCCGAGTTAATTAATTACAATACTTTAGCACCAAAATGATCAACCCCCCCCCCCCCCCCCCCCCCCCCCTTATTTTTAAAATCACCATTTTGTAAATGTTACATCACTCTTGCACCCAAGTACAATATATTTGTACCAAAATTACAAACATATGATACATTCTAAACCACTAGAACGTACAACGTTAAAAGAAAGAAGCATAGGAAAGGTAGCAAACTGTGAAATTATAATGATCACGAAATTTTCTCTAATATATGATACATCCTAAATCACTTAGATACAAATCACGGAATTTTTCCTCCCTTTGAAATTACTATGCATAAATTAATTCAATGCACGCTAAATTATGCATTCCTAGTATTTTACTGTTTTGGTACACACACATGATACATACATACCTACATACATACATAAATATATGTAGAGGGTAAGAAAAGTTGAGGTCAAAGGTATATATATATCATCTGTCTTTTATCAACATTGTGGATGTCCTTCTTTCCGATCTTTCGTATTTGACAATAATGTTGTCTATGTTGAAACATGAAAGCTCACCCTTCAATTCATGCATGTATATTGGAACGTACACTTTAATAGACACCTTCTGACTCATTTGCCTCCTTTGTTTTCCCATTCAACTACATATCTAAGACGCAGTTCCGCAACTACTTTTAGAATTAATAGCTGATTATAAAAATTTAAAAGGTAAAATGAAACTATTTAAAAAGTCAAATTTTGTAATTTAATTGTAAAAGAAATGTGAGTCAATCGCAAAAAAATTATCATTTAGCCCTTAAAGAGGCAAGTCTGCAAGACACTTGACACTGAGAAACCATTGGACCAGTGAGTAAATAAAAAAAAAAAATCAAACAAAATTTTAGGACTTTAAAACTATTGGAGCTTTTTTATTTTAAATTTTTTCAAAATTACCTTTAAATTGTTGTTTCATATAGCAATTTATTTGTCAAACGGTTGGCCAAAAAAAAAAAAAGAAGAAGGAGGAGGTGGTTTAGCCAGCTGGACGAAACGCTTGGTCATAAATCAAATAGTCTGACCAGCTTTCCTATGAACACTGCATTTAATTTATAATAAGAACACTGCATTTAATTTTATGTCTATATATGCATTGACTTTCTTCTCAAAAGTTAGTCAAGTATTTGCAAGTAAAGTGAATGCATTACTCAAATCATTTTTGCCCCATCTACAGTCGCACCAATACAGACACTCATTTTCTTTCGTCGCATATCTTAAATGAAAATAATCTATTTATATTATAAAAAAAGAATCATGCTATATATGTTATTATCTCAAATTTGTTGAAATAGTGATTAATAATAATAATAATAATAATAAGGAAAATATTAACCAGTACTCCCTCCGTCCCATTTTATGTGTCCCCCTTTCTATTTTGGTATGTCCCAAAATTGTTGTCCACTTTCCTAAATTAGTATATAAATTTTACTTAGTTTCCCAAATTGCCCTTCCTTACAACCAATATCAAAACAAAACAAAAAAGAAAGTGCAATGATTATGGGCAATTGTGGAAAGTAGGTGTAGATTCCTTTTGTCCCCTTAAATAGTTGGGTTCCCAAAAAGGGACACATAAAATGGGACGGAGGGAGTATAACTTATTAACTTCTTTACCTGTCAATGAATCTATATAATTGCAACTCCTCAAATTTTCAAGAATATTAAGTAACCGAAATAGCAATAATATAATTGTATAATTCATTTTTTCCCTAAAAAAGAGTGTATGATTAGTTGAATTAGCAATAATAATAACCACCCTTATGAAACTATATAATTGCAACTCCTCAAATTATCTGCAATAAATTAACATTACATTATATATGTAAAGTAATTAAAATCGCAATAATAAACCAATCTCGGTATGTAACTCTTAATAATATTCGTCGTGCATTGAAGCTCATTAATTATAATACCCGTGTACGAGTTTATCTTATCGTAATTCATTTTATTCGTCAAGCATGATAATGTGATGTAACCTGTGTTGTGGCACAGGTATGAGTGAGTTGTAACTCACGAGTTGATTTGGGTGTTTGTGTAAGAGAACCCTCTGAGACAGTGTTGAATAAATATTGTTTTGTTGTTGTGAAGTCTCTCCGAGATTGATACGTTCATTATGGAATGCCCTAAATGTTTATCTGAAAATAAACGTTTACCTGTATATTTCACTATCTGTATCATTATGTGGTTTAAAATATATTTCTGTCGTTAATTCTAGTATCCTTGGGAGGGCGAATTAACACGCTACATAATTGGTAGGTTAATTAGTAATTTCATAAAACTGTATGGGACCGTGTTTTAGCAACCAAACAGAACCTAGTGAAAAACTAGTAAAGTTGGATATTTACAACTAGAGGTACTAAATCAAAGGTTTAAGACCTTGAGGGAAGTTAATATGGAATTTTGAAAAGTAAAAAAATTGACTTCTAAAGGAGGAGAGAGGAAAGAGAAAAAGGAGATTTGCAACCTTCAAGCTTACGACGCACTTATACGGCGATCCGTTCGTGAGCCAAAATATGTTATTGGATATTCGAACTCCTTTAGGTAATTAAGATGATAATCGAACTTTTGATCCATATATAGAAATCGTATTAGACGGACTTCTACACGTTTCTTGTGCTCGGGTTTTCCTTGTTAAGGGATTTAGGAGTGTTAATCAGAAGTAAGTAATTCAACTATGTGTTTTGGAATGATTTCTGAATATGTATTCATGTTTGTATGAAAAGCATGCTTCAATTCATAGCTTTAGTTCATATTGGGCGATTGTATTGATAAGTAGGCCCAATCGTACGGTGAAATATTTTAACTTATGTCGAAAACATGGTGAAATGTGTTTGAATATGTTTAGTTGCTATTTGGGCCAAAGGAGTGCGTGTACCAAGCTATATATTGTTGTGGAGCCGTTCTAGCCATGAGGTCGCACGTTTGAAAAAAAAGAAATGTGGGTCTTACCTAGTCGCGTGGACTTGTTGGTGAGGAGTCGCGGACTAGTAGTATGGACCGTACACATGAGATTCCGAAGACTAGTATGAAATGTAATGATGTGAATGCGAGCATGCTTATCATCTTTGTCGTTGATTTATTCACTAAGCGTTTGCTTAAAAAAATCGAAATAGGTATGGTATTCAAATAACCATTTCAGGTGTTAATGTCGGCGAGAAATCGGGGAGGTGTTCACGAGGTGTTCGAAATTCACTTAGAAGGCGACTCATCACGTTTCATTTTGTAGTTTGTAATAGAAGTGGATAATAGCCTTGTACATATTTTATTTAATTTTCAAGCATTGTAAGGAATTACTTATGAGTAACTAGAACTGTATTTTGTATTAACTTGGAAAAACATGGAAAGAGTTGGTTAAGTTATTATGAATCTGAACCCTCGAGTTCGTGTTTTGAATGTTTTACATTTCGACTTAATGTTTTGGTTTAATGATTGAGGTAGTTAACAATCGCAAGGGTCGCTTGACCTTAGGCAATATATCCTAGTGCAAATGGAATGCTACCAGGGGGGTCATTCGATCGGTCGAAGGGGACAGCTCGACCGGTCGAAGTGCGCGCCCTCTACTATGAAGGATTATTGCTAAGGGGTCATTCGACCGGTCAAAATACCTCCAGCATGTTTTCTTTTTCTCTCACTTACGAAAATTATTTAAATGATTTGATTAGTTCTTAGGATACCTTTGGGACCCCTTTGAATATAAATTCATTCATTTCAAAAAATAATTACGTTTTCAAATTTATACCGATTTTTATAACTTCAGGTGTATTGGTTCAAATGAGCGATTACTCATTGTTATCTTTAAAATTCTTTTTCTGCTGCGACGACTTTTAAATGAGTAGGAAAAGCCTCGGTGGCGTGTCACGTGACCTCAATTCATATGTGTGAATTTGTAGCGTGACATTAATATTGTAGAATTGAATCATTAGATGATAGATGTTATCACCATAAATTTGCTACTTCTTTTTTTTATTCATGTATCATAAATTAAAATTTTTTTAATTTCTTCATAATTTGTATTTTTTTTATCGTACGTAACACGGGTACAAAGCTAGTTGTATGCATAAGACATTTTTTTTTTTAGTCATAAGAGATTAAGACCGAGAATGTTGACTTAATTAAGGAGGTAGTAGAGAATATGTTAGAGAAATTAGGGCAGAGGCCAACGTTGAATTTTGAAGACAAATGGACTCTTTCAACTTAAAGGCCCTTAAAGAACAAACTAAGATTTCAAACGAGATGTACAATTAATTGATTACCTGGTCCTATACTGTGGTCCATACACAACCCTAAACATCTATCTCAAGTCCTAAAGAGACTTTCCTCTTTAGAAAATGAGTAGTAATATTATGCTTACCAAATTTATATATATCTTAAATTGGTTCCAAACACATGAGGCATTGAAGGTGATCTCATTACATGTATTGAGAAGCACGTTTAGTATACCAAATTTAGGATGCATATCATTACTGGTAGAAGATATACCTTGGAATATTGGATTAACCTCGTATGAGGTATTCCAATACTAGAAAACACTCTAGTACTTTCTCTCATATATTTTTCGTTTCCCTCATATACTTTTCGTTTTGTTTTAAGGCGCTATATATTGGTCATCTATGTGTCATATTGACAAATTTGTACACATAAACCAATCAAATGCACTTGGAAATAGTAAAAAAAAAAAGGTACCTTAGTCTTCTCCTTTCAATAGATCTCGTGATATATATATATATATATATATTATTTTATAAATATCAGTGAGTCTCCCCTTACTGCTGCATTGGGAATTTGGCTTGGTTGTTACTGATACTCTTATATTTGAATTACTGCGTGCTGCCCCTTCTGCATTAGGCTGCTCCATGCTTTATGTTTCTATGGTACATGGTTGCAGAAGTGTTTGTTTTTGAGCTACTGTGAGAGTTTCTTGTTGAGGGTGTTTGTGTCTCTATTGGCCTTTTTGGCTCAATTAATAAAACTCGACTTGCTGTTCAAAAAAAAAAATATCAGTGAGTCTCTTCAAAATAAAATATTTGTTGCAGTGACTTTCCATCTGTTAATGATAATCATTAAAATTTCAGAAGTGGATGAAACCTTATGATCTCAATAGATATTGACAATATTACGATTTCAGCAAAAAAAAAAAAAAAAAAGACAATGTTACGTTAATTTTTGTCTTGTTTATCTATAAGAGACACTCAATAACTGAATATAAAGAATTTAAATTCTTTATTTGCTGTCTTAGGTCTTTTCACTTTAGAGTCCTTTATTCCGTTTTGAGATATATTATTTGAAAAGTCAATATATATATATATATATATATTATTTTTAATTAGATACTCTCGGAGTTAATTACTCTTTATCATATAAACTGTTTTACTTTTCATTTGATGTAACGGTGAAATTTTAAACTCGATAGTAATATAATTAGACCATCTCCAAATGGTACATCAAATTTGCATTTACAGAAAGTTTGTTGTACGCACAACATCACCTAAAAGGCTAAAAATACTACAACAGGTGCATCAAATTAGTAAGTCAAATTTGACTTGCAAGCCAAACACAGCGAAGTTGCTGACTTGTAACAATTGAGAAATTTTAAAAATATCAACAATTTAAAGTATTCTTTGGAGTGACAAAATTTGATATATCAAATTTGAGTTTATACACATTTGATGTATTTTTTGAAGATGGTCTAATAGACGGTTATTGTTTTACAGCAATATAATAAGCTTCCTTAGATGGTTGAAATTTCAAAGAGACACATAATTTGGGATGAAAGAAAGAAATATTAAAGAGATGAAGTTTAAGTGTAATCTACAATATTTCAAGTAAATTTAACAAGGGGCAATTAGCAATTAATCCAAATTAAGGAAAGTATATTGGTTTAGGTATAACTAGTAAAAATATTTGGGAGAAGGTACACTCCTTGGTATTTTGACAAATCTACCCTAATATTGGTCTACACCAAGAAAGTTTCACCCCTGCATCTCCGGCGACCACTACCATCACCTCGCCTGAGCTCCGGCGACCTCGCCTGAGCTCCGGCGACCTCGCCTGAGGTCCGACGACTACCATCATGACCTTAAAGCCTCCACCAACCACCACCACCTCACCTTACTTTCAACAACCACCATCACGACCTTAAGCCTCCACCAACCACCACCACCTCACCTGATTGACCTCATTCACAACCAAAACTCCAAATCAACATACAATGATCAGAAAATAACTTTCTGAAAGTTCATTTCTTATACCACCGAAAAAACTTGTGAAATTATAAAAAAAAAAGTTGTGAAATCTATCAACAAAAAGTTGTGAAATTTCACAGAGTTCGTGAAATTTCATGAAACCACCACAGCCACACCAAACCTTTGCTAATCACCACCACGACCTCACCTGACGATCTCTTCACAACCAAACTACCACATCAATATCAAATGATCACAAAACAAGTTTTTGAAATTTAATTTCTCATACCAGCACCGAAAAAGTTGTGAAAATTTCAAAAGAAAAAAAAGTTGTAAAATTTCAGAAAGATTGTGAAATTTCACAAAAAAGTGTTCTGCCAAACATTGAAAAAACTTTTTACAAATTTGAGCATTCATATCAATCTGTAACTTGTTTTTTTGCATAAAATCTATATATTTACAGCCTACTCAACGAGATCTATCAAACAACTATTACTGTTTATATCAAAGTTCTGGGAAAAATATTGAGAAAGCTACTAATTTTTTTTGATAAATTTCACAAGAAGAAGAAGAAGATGATGGTGGATCAGTGCACTGGTGGCCGGATCTGCTCGTGAAAATGCTCGCGAAAATGCTCGCTTTGGTGGTGGTGACCGATGGTGCCGCTGGCTCGGAGATGGTGGTGGTTGGCTCGTGAGATGGTGGTGGTTGGCTCGGAGATGGTGGTTGGCTCGGCGATGGTGGTGGTTGGCTCGCGAGATGGCGGTGTTTGGCTCACGATGGCAGTGGTCTTGGTTGGTGGTGGTGCCGACGACGAAGGTCCCCGGCGATGGCAGTGGTCTTGGTTGGTGGTGGTTGGTGATGTTGCTGAGAGAGAGAGAGAGAAAGAGAGAGAGAGAGAGATGAAGAAAGAGAAATGAAAATGAAAATGAAAAATACAAATAAGGGTAAACATGTCTCAAAAATATGTGGTCAACTGGTCAAATGACCTATTCCAAATTAACTTATTGAATAATGTCCTTATTACCAAAAAGATTTCTTTTGTATCTTTAAACCAAATAATTCTTCTAATTAGGTATTTAATACCAAATTTCTAATTTAAGAATTTAGTAAAATGATATATCAATATATATAACGGATATCACTTATTTTTCCACAAAACCAGGGTAGCAAGTGATCATATGGAAATAGTTACTCCTACAACTTCAATAAAATCATGCATCAATAAGTAGCTTGCTATGCCCTGGGAGTGAGAAATTATTTCATATAGTTTGTGACGGTTACTGTGATCTCTTCCTTACTCTAGAATTCATGTGAAAATTAGAAGTTATTCGATAAGCCTGTCACGTCATGTCAGCATGTTGACGTTGTATGATTATTTAATCTTAACCATCCATTTGTCCCTTACTTTTAAGGAGATAATTACAAGTAGTTAGTGGAATTTAAAATTTGAAATTTGTTCAACAATTATCATGATCCTACTGAAAAGATGGGGCAAGTGGATGGTTAAGAATAAATGGTCACAAGACTCACAATACAACAACATACTGACGTGACGTGACAGGCTCACTACATAATTTCTATGTGAGAATCACAGAATGCTCAAAGTACAGTAAAACCATACAAATGTAATAGTCACAAGAGATAATTCCTCTATAGCCGGTAAGTCACCGCAATAATAACCGCCATCACCGTCACTGCATATATATATATATATATATATGTATATATAGTGTGGAGAGAATTTCAAACTTGGTGAATTGAATTAAAACCATTATGCGTTCAAGGCATAGAGCCATAGACCAATCACGTGTATCATTGGTCAAAATTAATATATCTAATCAAGAGAATATTACATATATATATATATAGAGAGAGAGAGAGAGTCTTCATAGCAACTCTAGGTTAAGAGAGAGAGAGAGAGAGAGAGAGAGAGAGAGAGAGAGAGAGTCTTCATAGCAACTCTAGGTTAAAAACTCAACGGCCATAATTCATGCGAAGGAGACTTAAAACCATTTGGATCCCAAAAAGTCCATAATCTCCATGACCGACAACTTCTTTAACCATTTAGGTCATGTTCGTTTCGTGGATGTAATTTAGGTAGGAAATAATACTCCTTGTAAGTCAATAGATATATCGTTATCCTTATGCTAATTAATCCATGTAAATTACCGGGTTCGAATACCCTACGGGGATTCCCTACTTGCTTCTGTGTGTTTGTTAGTCGGAACGAGTGGTCTTGAGTGGTCTTGCGGGACTTTGTAGTGGGCCAATGTAGGGGTTGGGATTGGGTTTGGGCTGGGTTGTGTGTGTGGGTTGGGGTGTGTGTATGTCCAGTCCGGATCAGGTAAGTAATTAAAAAAAAAAAATCCATATAAATTACTTGCAATATTTTTTTCCCTAAATAATGTTATGGTTATTAAATTTTGAATCCTAAGTGATTCCCAAATACTCGTACGTGGTAGTAGGACCACTTTCAATTATAATGATGTGACCACTTCAACATCCTTTATCAAAATTCATTGGACTCACCTCCACATGTATTAATTTAGAAAACATTTGAAATTCAAATTAAATTTGGGAAGCATATATACATATATAAGCATTGTACTCATTTTCTTTTTTAACAATTCGTTATTTGGGTACTTCAATATTTGGGGACAAGTCATGGGCAAAGCCATTTTGAGGCCAGGGGTGCCCGACCCCTGCAAAGTTTTTCAGAAGTTTGATGTAATTTTTATAGTTTTGGAATTAATTTATGTCCCCTCCAAAATATTAACTAAACAAGAATAACACAATGATATTCAAATGTGAATTCTAAATTTGGTTCCCAAAAATATTTTGTAATTTGTATCACATGCATGTACGTAGGAGTGTAAGCAAATCGACCAGATTGATCGAATTGATCGGTTTTCAAAATATTTCTGTGGTATAATAATCGAGCCGAATTATGAAATTACACTAAATTGAACCGAACCAAAATTGGTTGGTTTAACTGAAAATTGGAATGAACTAAATCGAACCGTTTACACCCCTACATGCATGTGGCATGTGGTCAAGGCTGTATATAAGTATGAACCTGTTCTTAAATCCAAAATTGTACTTTTTAAAAGCCATTTGGGTTTTCTTTTAGGAAGGGGACGACCCTAAGAATTTGAGTGCTTTAGTATAAAGATACCCCAAAAAAATTGCAAGTAAGCTCAATAAATTTCAGAGATTCAGTTCTATAAATAAAATGTAAGAAAAATGACCAAAAACATTGAAAAGTTCTATATTTGAGAAAGTTGAGAAAGTACTTTTTTATAGGAAAAATGCTAAGTACACCAATTTTGTGCACCTAATGAGTAGTTTTTTTTTCCCCCAAAACAAGTCCCTAAAAGTGGATAAGTCCATCGCACAGTAGTTGACTTCCTTGGGTCTTGGGGTTTTAGGTTGTGTTGGGGGCCTTTGGACTTAACAATTACTATTCATTGTGAGATTGATTGGGAGCCTAGAATTATCCAAAATATTGAGGGCTTTAGGCAAAGGCTGGCCTACAATTTTATATGTCAGGGCCGGCCATGCATGTGGTACTATCAATCACTTTTTTTTTTCTTCGAAAAATGGTAAATAGGTACTATCAATCACTGCAAAAGTATTTGGTGCAATTGCATGTTATGCCATCTGGAACAACATTTGGAATCAAATTTAAAAAAAACATAGCATTACTCTGTGAAGAAGTGGTTTATGCGCTCCTACATACATTAATATAACACTCAATTTGACATACCATAAGTCAAAAAATTAGAATACGCGTGCAATAAGTATTGCAAACACCAAACTTCTCAACTCTCAAACATGACGAAAAACTTTAAATAGTAAAATTGTCATCATTAATTATGATACAAAAAATATACTAGAAAATATGTATAGTCTAAAAAAATGCCTCGAAAGCTTTGCCCCCGAAAGCGTAAGTATTAGTGGAATTTATTAGTGCCTCAAATATTATACTTCTTAAAATGAGATATTTCAAAAACAACGAACCACTATATAATTTGGAGGAATGAACTAAAAGAAAAATATTTTAAACAGCCTGTTAGACCCGGAAAAGTTGCCTGTATAGTCTAAATATAAATAGCACGTGGGTATTCTAGTCCTACCTAAAAAAATTGACAAAGTTATTAATTAACTTATTTAGTAATTAGTACTTCCACATGCTTATTTAGTAATTAGTACTTTTTCCACAAGCTGATTGTATACAGGGAAGTGCCTTGAAAACACTACTTTATTAAGGTATTTACTATATGGCAACAGTGCTGATCCTTATTGAGTGGTTTGCAATTGCACGTTTGTAAGTGGATCAACTATATTTAGCACATTTAGGTTCAAGAAATGATTGTTGGATCAAATACATTTAGCTTGTTTTAGGATTTTGATTTGAGTGCACTGAAATTAATAAACAAGGGTTTGACTCTTAGTCATGTAGAAACTACTTGGCCCTTTTCATCGATTGATTTCACCGGCATGAATTTACCCTAGATTTAGCATGATTAAGCATGTTTAGAGAAGAGTTACCTCCTTGATTACGTTTGAAGAATAACACTTGTTTTTGCTAGTCATAACCAATCCCCCCTTCTCATTATTGAAGATTGTCTGATTTATTAAAATATACCTAAATTACCCTTATCCTATTTAAAATTGGAATTTAAGTCAAAAGTCCTTTAAAATAGATTTTTGTAGTGTAAAGTCCAACCGGTTTTTTATTTTAGTGAAAATTCACATGTTATAAAAGTTATGCAAAATCTCACATAATTTTTAAATGTAGGGATTTGATCTTATTAATTTGCAATAGTCATGCATAGAGTTTTGACCAAATTAAAAAAATAAAATAAAGACTAATTGTCCTTTAACTTTGTACTAAATTTCTAATTTTTAAAAAAATAGAAACGATCTTGGGACTGTCATATAGATCCATTTCTTCCTCTTCGAATTGAAAATTACATAAATTTTAAAACTATTATACGAGAAGACAAGAAGAAGAAAAAAATCATGATTTTGGCAAAATTGTTGATGTATTTCAAAGGATCGTCAAATGTTGAAAATAGATTTCATGTTTGTGAAAAATTGTGAAAATTTCAGAAAATTTAAAAGAATTATGAAAATTATTCAAACGATTCCCGAAATAATTTTTTTAGAATCATGAAAATAAAAAAAAAAATTGTAAATAACTAACAGATGAGCTCTTTAGATATTTTGTATATACTTTTAATTATTTTTTAAAATTAATTTTGAGGGCTAAATGGTAATTTTTGCCACATCACAGGGGAAGTGTTATTTTCAAACCTGAGAGAGGTAAGTGTTCTTAGGTCAAACCTCAAGGGTACGTGGTGATAGGTGATATTTACCCCAACTTTTAAAACTATTTGCGTTTTGAAACCACAATATTTTAGCACTAAAACTACTGAATATATTTATAATAAATCCCAAAGCAGGAAGATGTATCATAGAATTTTACACATGATGACTAGCCGTACGTGTATGATGGGTTTCGGCGTTTACTTTCGATATATAGAATAGTATTCCATTGGATTAATTAGTAACACACGAAAAATACATTAGGTGAAAAAATTCATACAAGCTTTAATATAGACTCACTTCATAGTTCATAGGATGAATGGTTGGGTCCAAACCAAATACATGATCACAAATGCATAACTTGTATATATGCATGTGTCATGAACTAATTAATTAATAGTTTCAAGTTCATGATCCACCATGGCTGAATACAAAGTTTACATTGGCGGCGCCGTTTAATTGTTGCCACATAAAATGGAGCCGTTTATTGTTTTGCATTTTTCTTCTCAAATTAATACTAATAAGCTAGTTTTCATTTTCATGTTCTGCGGGTCAAGTTCAAACTGCTAATCAAGTTCATTGGAGCATGCATTCACAGTGGCTGTAGGGATGATGATTACAATTAAATTGTGTTGGAACAAGGATACATTTTGCTAACTGGTGTTGGCATTGTTTGCTGTATTTCATCTGGATAAATGTGCTCAATGTGTTGTGTCATGGGCTGGTGTAGTATTCATGGGCTTGGTCGGTTGACTTAAGGACTTTGATTCATATCTTGATTTTTCGATTTTGATTGTGTAATGGTGCTGTAACTCATGTGTTGGGGGGTTTGTTTTCTGGGGTGTCTTTCAGTTCGTGGTGGCTTGTGACGTTTTGTATGAAGGGATTGGTGGTATGGGGTTGCTTAAGGATCTGTTTGGGAGCCTTGTTGATATGTATCTAATTTGGCCTTTTGGCTAATTAATAAAAATTTGTTGTTCAAAAAAAAAAAGAAAGCTAGTTTATTAAGACGGCTCGATCGTAAGCTCTGTTATTTGACCCAAAAAAAACACACACACACACTTGGGACGCAGAGGAGAGAGTAAATGTGTTTTGCGTTTATGTGAGGGGAGCCGAATATAAAATATCTAAAAATATCAAAGTTAAAATTTTAATTTTTAAAAGTTCAGGGGGGCTGACCCTAATGTGGCTTCTTCCCTGATCCTCTTGCGTGGTTTAGCTAGGATGTACGAGACATTCTAAGTTAGAACGATACCAAAATATTGTAATTTTGTGCCAAATTATTGTAACGTTGAAAACTACTTTGTTTTTCATTTTCTTTTTGCTCTTTTTTTTTCCAAACAGTACAACAGTTTAGCATATATTTAAACTACCATATATAAATATATACACACACACATATATATATATATAGTGAGAGGATCTAAAGTGAATTGGGTTGAGTGAACTTATCCAGTGAACTGGATTTTAAGCCTAAAAGAACCTGCGGGCTGCCCCGCTGATCCACGCGTCCTGCTGACCCGCGGGTTCTTTTAGGCTTAAAATCTAGTTCACTGGGTAAATTCACTCAACCCAGTTCACTTTAGATCCTCTCCCTATATGTATGGGAGAAGATCTAAAGTAAATTGGGTTGAGTGAACTGGATTTTAAGCCCAAAATTAAGAATTCGTGGGATGTCCCGCTAACCCACGCGTCCCGCTGACCCGCGGGTTCTTTTAGGCTTAATCTAGTTCAGTGGGTAAATTCACTCAACCCAGTTCACTTTAGATTTTCTCCCTATATGTATGGGAGAGGATCTAAAGTGAATTGGGTTGAGTGAACTTACCCAGTGAACTGGATTTTAAACCTAAAAGAACTTGCAGACTGCCCCGCTGATATATTCAAAACCAGTTAGTTTGATGTATCATAAAATTGGAAAAATATTGGTTGCAATGGTTATAAATGTGACGTGATATCCCAAACCAATCATATTTCTTTATCAGTCTATTTATCCCCCCTATTTCTAGGGGAATTTCATTCCACATCAACAAAAACGTATTAGTGATGTTATAGGTGATGATATGGCGTACCATATACAACCAATATTTACTCAAATTGTACATCTGATGACTAGCCCTGTATTAGGGGTGTACAAGAAAAATCGAGATCGAAACCGACCGACCAAACCGAGGGCATTCGGTCGATTTTCAAACTTATAGTCCAAGAAGAAAACCGAACCGACCGATCGAAACACCCCAAAACCCCAACTGAACCGACCGAACCGAGGCTATTGGTCGATTTTTTTATGTGGAAAAATTGACCAAAATCGACCGTAAACACCACTACCCTGTATGATGGGTTTCGGTGTGTACTTTCGAATCTTCGATTGAATGGACATTCCATTGGATTAATTACCACTCGAGGATACATTAGTAGGTGAAAAAAATTCGTACAAGATTTAATATGGACTGACTTCATAGGAGGAATATTGGTTGCGTCCAATTGTCCAAACTATATACATGACCACAAATTTATACATCATATTATATATTGTTTACAATAATTTCCGGTGTGGTGTGCGTCGGGCGTGCCAGAGTCCACGTGGACTCAATTAAAGTGATGATAACTCAATCTGACTTCTAACTTAGGCGATTTGTTGTTAGCAATACTCAAAGAAAACAACAAAAATATGGGCATTTACTTTACTCTGATGCAAGCAAGTAATTACAAATGGAATTTGAAATAGAATGAGAAACACAAAGATTCAGAATACCTCCATAGACATCATCTTCTTTATTGATTGAAAGAAAAGTAATTGTTACAAATGCTCAAAGAACCAAGAGAACTCACAAATCACTCAAAATCACTCAGGAACAAAAGTAGAGTTGTTATTGTTAGAATAATGTACAGTACATATTGTATAGGTTTAGTTGTACTACTATTGTACTCCCCTAGTATTGTACTCCCTTTATTTTCTTTCCTTTTTGGTTTTCTCTCTTAGCCTATATTAAGGCCATCTATTGTAATCATAATATTAAGATCAATATATACACTTTCCCTTCTATCTTCCAATATGGTATCAAAGCCCTAGATTTTTTTTTGGTGTGATCCCTATCAGCACAACCCTATACGCAGCCACCACCCCCACCTATACAACCATCACCGATCGGTCCCACCACCAACCCCCTCTCACCGAACACAAATTGCCCACCGCTGCCTCATCCCATCATCATCACTCACCCAGTCAATCTGGCCGGACCCTCCACCAATCAACAACCAGCCGGCCCCACCATAACATCCCCTGCATCGTTGCACATTCTCCCATCATCAGACTACCATCTTCAACTCATCATCCCTCTTGCCGGACCCACCACCACTCACCCAACCACAATCCAGCCGCCATTACCACTCTAGCCGGCCCCACCATACCATCATTCATTCATCCCCCAATCCAGTTAGCCCACCACTGGTCACACCTCTCCAAACTGGACTCACTCTTACAATTCTAAGCCTATCTTCTCTGTCTGAATCATCTTTCCACGCGTTTGGTTTTTACTTTCCCCCGTATGGAGCGTTCTGAGGCTTTTCAACCCATCTCCATCATTATGGATGGTACCAACTATATTCTTTGGGCTCAGGCCATGTCCAGTTTTTTACGGGGACACAAACTTTGGCGCATTATCACTGGCGATATCACTGAGCCCACACCGACCGACGGAGAAGATAAAGCTAAGTTCAATGACCGTCTTGAGGATTGGGATAGCAAGAATCACAAAATTATTACTTGGGTCCGCAATACTTGTGCTGCTTCCATCAGTCTCCAGTTTGGTAGATTCACCACTGCCAAATCTCTTTGGGACTTTCTGGCCAAGCGTTACGCCACCGCCGATCTTGCTCACCAATATCAACTTCTAAGCACTCTCCACCGCATGAAGCAACAACCCGGGCAAACAATCAACAGTTTTCTCTCAGAAATACACTATGTTTGGGATCAACTCACCTCTTCCGAACCTGAATTTACCGATGCCACTAGTGCCGAGAAGTTTTCCTCTTATCGCGATCGCCAGCATCTGGTTCTGTTCTTGATGGCTCTCACTGACGACTTCGAGCATGTTCGTGCATCTCTCCTTCATCGTAGTCCTTTGCCTACTTTGGATCAAGCGGTTACTGAACTTCTCTCAGAGGAAACTCGTCTTGGTACTCGCAAGACACCACCTACCCATAATGTTCTCGCTACTCCCCAAGGACCTTATTCTGATGTTGCTGCTCCCAGGGGATCTCAACCCAAAACTCATTATAACTCATCTATGTCTGGGCCTTCTGGGTCTTCCAAACAATGGTGCAATTACTGCAGGAAACCTGGACATACACTCTTAGACTGCCGCACTCGCACTTGCAAATATTGTCAAAAACAAGGCCCTGGCCACCTTCAGTTTGATTGCTTCCAGAATCCTGCAAGACACTCACCGAATTTCAAGCCTCGAGGTGGTCCTTCCAAATCCGCTGCTACTACTACTACTGGTGATTCAGCATCCATTGCTTCCGAAGGGATTTCTGCCTCTCATATTGAGGATATTATCAAACAAGTCCTCGCTCATTCTGGTAATTCACCTTCTGCTGCCCTATCAGTCATGTCAGGTAATTCATCTTGGTACTTTGACTCTGGTTGCTGTAATCATATGACACCTGATCCCACTCTCTTCTCTACCAAACAATCTGCTATTCACACACCAACCATTCAAACAGCTGATGGCTCTCCTATGTCTATTAGTCATATCGGACAGGTTTCCACACCACACACGTCCCTTCCAGATACATATTGCATTCCCAAGTTAACTCTAAATCTTATTTCTGTTGGTCAATTATGTGATTTTGGTCTTACGGTTCTTTTCTCGCCTTCTGGTTGTTGTGTGCAGGATCCACAGACGGGACAGACACTTGGGATAGGCCGTAAGGTTGGACGACTCTTTGAGCTCCTCAGCCTTCACATTCCATCACACCTCTCCTCATCCACTCAAACAACTGCTCCAGTCACCTCCAGTCCATCACTCAGTCTCTGGCACTCTCGTCTTGGGCATGCCTCTGTCGGACGCTTACAAACCTTAGTATCTAGTGGTCAATTAGGTTCTGTTAATAAGGAACATTTTGATTGTCTTCCCTGTCAAGTGTCAAAACAATCGGCATTGCCATTCAATAAAAGTGATTCTTTTTCCTTGGCTCCTTTTGATTTAATTCACTCTGATGTTTGGGGCCCTTCACCAACTGCTACTATGGGAGGCTCTAGATATTTTGTAATTTTTATTGATGACTATTCTCGTTATACTTGGATTTTTCTTATGCGTAGTCGGTCTGAATTACCTCAGTTATACTCTGATTTTGCTACTATGATTAAAACTCAATTTTCATGTGAAATCAAAGTATTTCGTGCTGATAATGCGGCTGAATATACTGATACAGGAGTCCTTAATTTTCTTCGACAACATGGTTCTCTTCCACATCGTTCTTGCCCTGGCACCTCTCAACAAAATGGACGGGCTGAGCGCAAACATCGAGATATTCTAAACACTGTCCGTACCCTTCTTACCTCTGCCTCCTGTCCTGAGCGTTTCTGGGGGGAGGCTGCGCTTACAGCTGTTTACACAAAGAACCGTGTTCCTTCCCCAGTCATTGAGAATCAATCCCCATATGAACGTCTATATGGCAAACCCCCTGACTATAGCGCACTCAAAGTTTTTGGTTGTGCCTGCTTTGTTCTCCTTCAACCGCATGAACGCACAAAACTAGAATCTAGATCCCGCCTATGCTGCTTCTTAGGTTATGGTATTGAACATAAGGGATACCGATGTTGGGATCCTTACTCCAAACGTCTTCGAGTGTCCAGACATGTTGTCTTCTGGGAGCACAAGATGTTTTCCTCTATTTCCAAATTTCACCTATCCTCTGATGGTACCCCTCTCCTCTTCACTGATCCTTCCGCAGACCTGTTCCCGGTTCCTACTGATACAGCCTTACCTCCTGACACACCGCCTCCATCAGCCTCTCCATCTCCATCATCTTCTGGCACAGATACCCTGACTGAGTCATCCACCTTGTTGTCTCCTGAGCTGCCTGCTTCGACTGATGGATCCGCTCCTGCACCTGCTCCACCTCTCCGCCAAAGCAACCGGGTAAAAACTCCTTCTGTTCTTCTTCGTGATTATGTTGCATTTTCTACCATTCTTTCTCATCATGAACCTCAATCTTATCGTGAGGCTAGTTCTAATCCTCTTTGGCAGAAAGCAATGGATGATGAATTGCAGGCACTAGAACAGAATCACACTTGGGATTTGGTGAACTTGCCAAATGGCAAAAATGCTATGGGATGCAAGTGGGTTTATAAGATCAAAACTCACTCAGATGGATCCATTGATCGCTATAAAGCTCGCCTAGTCGCAAAGGGCTTTACCCAGGAGTATGGGATTGATTATGAGGAAACATTTGCCCCCGTTGCCAGACTCACTTCTGTCCGCAGTCTCATTGCAGTGGCTGCAGTTCGCCGTTGGGATTTATTCCAAATGGATGTCAAAAATGCATTTCTCAATGGTGAACTCACTGAAGAAGTGTATATGCGTCCGCCTCCTGGTTATCAACATCATCCTCATCAAGTTTGCAAACTCCGCCGGGCTCTCTATGGTCTTAAGCAAGCTCCCCGCGCCTGGTTTGCAAAGTTCAGCACTATTGTTGAACGCTTTGGGTTCACAGCCAGCTCATATGATTCGGCTCTTTTTATCCGTAGAACTGACCGGGGCATTATCCTTCTTCTCCTCTATGTTGATGACATGATTATCACCGGAGATGATACATCTGGCATCGTGGATCTCAAAACCCATCTCAGCCAACATGTTGAAATGAAAGATCTTGGTAAGCTTAATTATTTTCTTGGTCTTGAGATCACTTCCAGTTCTGACGGATACTATCTTTCTCAAGCTAAGTATGCCTCTGACTTACTTACACGGGCGGGGCTTACAGACAACAAGACTAGCACCACTCCTCTCGAGCCTAACTGTAGGCTCACTCCTATGGATGGTACACTCTTGGATGATCCTACCTTATACCGACAGCTAGTTGGAAGTCTCGTTTATCTGACAGTTACCAGACCTGATATCTCTTATGCTGTTCATATTGTAAGTCAGTTTCTCTCTGCTCCTCGCTCTACTCATTATGCAGCGGTTCTTCACATTCTTAGATATATAAAGGGGACTCTGTTTCATGGTCTTCACTTTTCTGCTCACTCTTCTCTTGAGCTACGTGCCTACTCAGATGCAGACTGGGCAGGCGATCCTACTGACCGCCGTTCCACCACTGGGTATTGCTTCTTCTTAGGTGATTCTCTTATCTCCTGGCGTAGCAAGAAACAGACCGTTGTTGCCCGATCAAGTACAGAAGCTGAGTATCGTGCTCTTGCTGATGTCACTCAGGAACTTCTTTGGCTACGATGGTTGCTTGAAGACATGGGGGTCAATCATTCCACTGCTACAACCATTCATTGTGATAACCAAAGTGCTATTCAAATTGCCCACAATGATGTCTTCCATGAACGCACAAAACACATTGAGATCGACTGTCATTTTGTGCGTCATCACCTCTCTTGTGGCACCATTCATCTCACTTCAGTCTCCTCCACTGATCAGACTGCCGACGTCTTCACCAAAGCTCACTCACCCGGACGTCTTCAGGATTTGGTTTTCAAACTCAAGTTGGTCTCCATTTTACCACCTTGAGTTTGAGGGGGGCTGTTAGAATAATGTACAGTACATATTGTATAGGTTTAGTTGTACTACTATTGTACTCCCCTAGTATTGTACTCCCTTTATTTTCTTTCCTTTTTGGTTTTCTCTCTTAGCCTATATTAAGGCCATCTATTGTAATCATAATATTAAGATCAATATATACACTTTCCCTTCTATCTTCCAATAGTTATGAGGAGAAACTAAAATCTGCTAAGAGCAGAAGCGGCGTGTGTGTTAGTCCCCTTTCAAATGTTGCACCACCTGCCCTATTTATAGACTTGTATGCGTAACCGTTCATGTTAGTGGGGATAATGGGGTTAGTGGGGTACGTGGCCCCTAGTTTCTAGGCGTGTACCAGTTTCTGCTCCCACTATGTCCCACGATCAACTTCCATGACTTGAGTGATGATTCCACTTCTGCCATGTTCCTCTTTCACGTAATTAACTACTTCCCTTCCAGCTCAGCATATTCTGAAGACCACGTTCTCATCCATGCTTAACTGCCTACCACCTGTGAGTAGATCCAGGACCGATTGCGTCCTTCCCTGAGTAGCTTAATCCTTGCTGGTGATAGAAGTCGGCCTCCTATTCAGTAGGAAGCCTACTCGCGTCTCTCGGTTTCTTTTAACCGATGTTGCCTTTGACTTTTACTGATTCCATGGACTGCTTTTTCCACTTCCTAAGCCCGATATTACATTTTCTTGCATGACTGTTGTTAGCTATCATCCTATGGTCTTACCACTGCAGGATCTGTAGAGGAGGTTCTCGGCCTTATCTGCTGATGCCGAGGTGTATGTCCCTGATCCTTTCTGATATCGGCCTTACTTATTGGGGCCGATATCTTTATTAGAGCCGCGTTCCTCTTGCCGATATTAGGGTTCAATAGTCATAAATAGGTTGGGGGTCGGTCAAGTATGACCGATGTTAGGGCTATTATTGATGCTACTTTACCACTAGCCATACTTGTTAAAACTGGGGTATTTCTTTGAGAACCTTGTATCATCCTGTCCTCGGTCTTGACACCGATATCCTCATATTGAATGTACCATCCTTACCAGCAGCTAGATCAGATATCGGTCTTTCCTACGTCATCGGCCTCATCACCTGTTCATCTGCCTACATGGTCCTGTGATGACGTCCTCAGTCTACATGACCGTCACGTGCCTTGAAAAACCCTAATTTAGGGTGTAAACATATATATATATATATATATATATGCGTCTGTCATGCATGAACTAATTAATTACTCCGTAATAGTTTCAAGTTCATGATCCAGATCATGGCTGAATACAAAGTTTACATTGGCGGCGTTTAGTTGTTGCCACAAATAAAATGGAGCTTTTTATTGTTTTCATTTTTCTTCTCAAATAAGCTAGTTTATTAAGTCGGCTCGATCTTAAGCTCTGTTTGGACTTTGGAATCACTTGTCACATATATGTTTAGGATCCAAACATGCTTCTGACACCAAACACAATTAATAAACTACTTTGATAAAATTTAAAAAGCAAATTACAAGCTCAAAAGCACGGTTTAGCTAAAATAGGTTTAGATGTGCTTTACCAAATTGCAATGCAAGCAACAGATTTGGGTTTTATTCATTTTTTTTTCTTAATTTTTATGGTACCCTTATGATTATGATTAGCACTTCTGATTTTGTCTAAATATATCCTTGAAGCTTGAATCTCATTTTAGTCATTGTAGTACTTTTAATTGCATCAATTTGGTTCCTGGTGTTTTTCAATAGAAGCAAAATATGGTCTAATTAATATATGTCCAATTCTATGAGAAAAGTTAACGGAATTTCCTCACATACTACGCATCGTCACACTTTTTAGGGCAAAAATGGAACGCCACTAATCTCCCCACTTGCTTATCAATGTAATTGTGTATAGCAGTGGATGAATGCTGTCAATTTTTTTGACATAATGGGACATTAAGACTATATTGCTTCTATTTAAAAATTTTAGGGATCAAATTAATGTAATTAAAACTTATGTACTAAATTGAAACATGGGTCAAAATTCAGGGGTATTTTTTGTGTTTAAGTATTAAAAAAAAAAAGTTCCATTAACTTCAAGTCAAAAGCAATTTTTCTGCGATTGAATCACTGAATATGTGCCAAACGGGCCCACACAGAGTCTGAGAATGAACAACCGACGTAACAAGTTAGTAAAATCAAAAAATAACTCCTGTCATCGGAAATAATTGGACGGTGTTAATTACGAATATTTGACCGGTCACACTGGTGTCCTTAATTATTATGACTTTTTTGTTAGTTTCGAAACTTCAACGATAGCTCTCTATAGTATTAAGCCTCTCTCTACACGGTTGGGGACCAACCAACTATTGCGGCTCAAAACGCTCTCTCTCTCTCTCTCTCTCTCTCTGACATTTTTATCTAAAAAGACCTAAACGTTGAAGTTGAATTCTTCAAGTTCTCATATTATATTATTACAAATATACATATGTAATGCCAATATAATATTCATAATTTATATGCTTGAGTTGCAACTGGGCCATTGACATTTTGTGTACAAGTTTAATTTGATGGGTGAGAGGCCAAGTGGGTTTGAATTTTTGTTTAAGTGAGTCAAATTCAGCAGGCTCCTTCCTATAAAAACAGGGGTTCTACTGCAGGGTTGAGAGAGAAAGTTATTAGAGAGAGACACAGAGAGAGAGAGAGAAGAGAGAAGAGAGAGAGAGAGACATGGAGGCAGCTTTGAGAAATTTTGGTCATGTAGTTAAGGAAGAGAAGAGAGTTGAATCTAATGGCGATGAAGAAGAAGAGATTGTTATTAAGGTATACTTTTCTTGTTAATTTTCATTAAGTATGGTTCTATATTTACATAAATTCACATATATTGATGTGTTTTTTCGTTTTCATTTTTCTATTCGATTCATGCCTTGCCATTTTTGGCGATTAAATTGATTAACTTAGTCCGGATCTCATGAAGAAGCTTCAATTTTTTTAAACCATGATACTAGCTAGTTTGACGGAAAAAAAAAAAAAGAAAGAAGAAGTAGTAATTTTTAGGATTTGATTTCTTGATCGAGTTCTTGAAAAAAAAAAATTTTTTAAAAGAATGAAAGAAAAGAAGGTCTCAGAATATGTGGATCAACAGTACTATAGAGTTATGCTATATATGGGGTTTTGTATAAATCTTTGTTTGGTTTGACTCTTATTATTACTACTAAAATCACAGTACTTTTAAGAATGTAACTTTCATAAAGATTTGCAGAGTCACATCAAATATATTTCTAAAATTGTCAAATACTCCATGTAGTTTGATCATCTTGATGATAATTAATTCAGGTTGGAGATATTAGAATAACAGATCGCCAAAACAATAATTTGAAGTCATCTTCACCTCCAAATAATTAGGATTTAAGCCATGGCTTGCAGGTTTTAAGATTGCTTTTTCAATCATATGTAGCATACAACAACAATAATAATAATAATAATAATATCATTGCTTCGGATCTATAACTCTCATAATATCTTTGAATTAATGTCTTCTATCTAAAATTATTGGAAACATAGGGCTTATCACTTCATAGTTTATAAGTACTCAAAAACTATAGGATAATGTAAAGAACAATACCATTGACAAGCTATAGTAAGTAAATTTAGTATATATTAGCATGGACCGTCTAGTTGGGAAATAAATAAATCAATCACCATCTACAAATTAATTGTCTAATTAGCACAAACGAAAATGAATGCTTAAAACCGCAATACTTGTAGACTAGCTTGTAGTTGACTGTATGATAGCATTTATGAGACCTCAATTGCCTTGAGAGAAGGAAAAAGAACACTTAACAAACCACGTTTATTTGTTTGGTTAATTAAAAAAACATTGAGTAAAATAGGATATAAAAGAAAAAATTTGGGTGAGAAAGAAACTGAAAGATTTTTTATTCGACATACCACTCCCATTTTATCTTTTCATAATTTCCTCAAATTTTTTAAATTTTTTTTTTTATTTTCGATATTGCTTAAGCCTGTGAAGAAATATATATATATATATTTTTTTTTTTTGAACAGCAGAAATTTCCTTTCATTTATACTCAAAAGTAGGCATATACATTTGGTATTGAAGTGTTGTCACTTGTAAACTACTCTACACCTATATACCTCAAAATGCCACCCAAATTACAAAATTTGAAAGCCCAAAGCTCCCCCAAAATCAAATCACATCATCTCTGGGTCCACAGATCTCTTTGATCAATAGCCATGCTCAAAACAAGGAATGTGTAGCCACCCCAAGACATGGCTATCATTAATGCCCTCAAAAAGTTTATGATAACCAAAGAGACCAACTCATAGGCAGTCCATAACCAAAGCAGCAGCCGCAGCGTATCAGTCACACCCAAAATGAGTTGCTAGCAAGATCAAAAAAAAAAAAAAAAAAAAAAAAAAAAAAAAACCTGCCCCACATGTATTCTGAGCAGAGATGATCCCAACGAGCGCCAAAGCTGTGTTTGAAGCTCCAGAAAAGCACATAAGCCCTTAGCAGTATGTCCAGCAAAACAGCAAACCAGCACTTAAATTCTATGCTGCTAAGTGCATCATCAAAACCCTTAGCCGTGTGACAGCAACCAGATCGCACACTCACAGAGAACTAAACTTTTTAAGCTAAGTTCCACTATCTCAAAACAAAATCAAAATCAGAAGGAACTCCAATTAACTCAGCAACGAAGAATTTAACTACCAGAAAAGACACCCTCACCAGACACAACAAAATCCCCTGACCTTTTGCCTCCATCACCTTCTGAAAATCTGTTCGATTACCAGAAATTGCAATTGTCTTCCTATGGCATATTCCCTGTGACTGATTATGTTAGAAAGGTAGTTGTATCCACCAGAATTGCACACGATTACATTAGAAAAGTCTCCAAACTGCAACCAAGCACCTGCTGACTTATTAGTAACCATTAGCCTACCAAAAATTCAATAGCAGACACTCCCCGAGATTACCAAGGTAAAACAGTTCAAATCAGGCATGTAATGGGAATAGATATAGATACACTCACGACACGAAAAGAGAAAAACCACCCGTCACACAAGAAAACACACACCAAAAACTCACACACACCGAAAGGAGAAAGAAGCTCTCCAACCCAAAAAGAAAACTCCAACCCGAAGAAAACGCACACCGAAGGCCCTCCCCAACCCAAACCCAATCAGGATGTTGAAAAATAACAGCAAAAGAAACACTCGGTCTCTATTACATTCCGCTTTCTCATAGCCACGCCACAAAAGGGGAAACTCTATGCACTCCACCTTTAGCTAGATTATCCGCGACGTAGTTTGCCTCTCTGTTAATGTGGTCGATCCGGAACATCGCATGGTTTTCAATGCTGTCAATTAGATTATGAATTTCATTCAGAATGAAATGATATTTCCAACATCCCGACGAGTCTCCCTTGACCCATGCAATAGCCGTTTTTGAGTCGCTCTCCACCAATAAATTAGTACCTCTGAGGTTGTCCCTCCCGTAAAACATCCTTAATCCCTCTCGAATGGCAAGCAATTCAGCTTTATTCGAATCTTGCACGCCTATTGAAATTGAAAACAAAGCAACGATGTATCCACTTTCATCCCGAAAAACGCCCCCGATTCCAGCAGGGCCTGGTTTCCCTAGCGCCGAGCCATCCACATTGAGTTTTAGGGAGCCAATAGGTGGCGCAGCCCATTCAGCACATGCACGCACAGTGTGCTGTGAGATGTTGCTGCACGCCTCCCTTATATTAATCAGCATGTCAGAAATTGCCAAATTTGACTTGTCTACATTAACTTTGAACCACCACACTAGATATAGTTTAATAGAGTGTAGAGTATTTTCTTCATTAAATGTGCCTCCTTTGAAAGATAAATGGTTCCTGTCCAGCCAAATCGCCCAAACAGTAGCAAAAAATACTAGTTTCCACGCCTCTGCGTACTTCACTTTCGGACATAGGGCTGACCACATGTTCCACCATTGAAATAAAGAGTTAGGCATGACTGTAGATACCTCCCACCAACTACAAACCTTTCCCCATATTCTCCATGCTTTGTCACAAAATAATAACAGGTGATCTGCCGTCTCTGGATGATTTTGACACAGTAAACACTGATTTGCCTCCACCTCAAGCATTCCGATTCGGGATAAATTATCTTTCGTGGGGAGTCTCCCTTCCATGGCCTGCCATACGAACATCTCTACCTTTTTAGGTGCTTTCCCTCCCCAAATCTGAGATATTACATGGCCTCTCTGAGCATCAAAGACCGATGGTGTCTCTGCTACCATTCTGCAGAAAGACTTAACAGAGAAAAAACCTTTCGGATTACCCATCCATATCATTCGATCGACCGTAACTCGACTGATATGTACTTGTTGCAGACAATCCCACAGTGTGTTCCACTGCTCACATTCCCAACTGAAAAGGCCTCTTCTCAACATAATTGACCATGACCATGCTTCCCCCACCCATGTCCCAAATTGTGACACATTTCCTGAATTTGGTGTGGCGAGGGAATATATTCTAGGAACTAACTGTCGCAATGTTAAGTCTCCAAGCCACTTATGACCCCAGAAGTCTATTTTATCCCCATTGCCCACACAGAATCCAAATCCTTCTCGGATAGCGTCGGTATATTTACCATCATTCGACAATAGCTTACACATATTCTGAATAAAGTACGATCCACGGCTGCACTTTAAAGCATCCCACTGAATCGAAGCCGCATTCATAGCATACTTTTGACATAAAACCTCCTTCCAAAGTGCCGAAAAAGTGGATCCAAATCTCCAGATCCATTTCGTCATAAGTCCTCTATTTCGGTCTAGCACATTACCAATGCCTAGCCCTCCCTCCTGTTTACTACGACATATTAGCTCCCATTTAACCCAATGTACCTTCCTGCCTTCTTGGTTTCCCCCCCAAAAAAATTTTCTATATAGTGCTTCTAGTTTGTTCCCAATCGTCTTGGGTACCAAAAAGAACGAGAAAAAGTATAGAGGAATGCTAGAGGCCACCGATTTGATCAAAATGAGACGACCACCTTTGGATAATAATTGACTTTTCCACTGTGCCAATTTGCTCTCTACTTTCCGAATAATTGGCCCCCATGTGGTTACTCTTTTAGGATTAGCGCCTAAGGGGAATCCCAAGTAATTAATTGGGAGTTCCAAGACTCTACAATTAATTTGGGCAGCCCAAAGATTGATCATTGGCGTCACTACCCTACATCCCACAATGCCACTCTTGGAGAAATTAATTTTCAGGCCCGAGATCAATTCGAAATATCTAAGCACTCTCTTCATTGTTATCAATTCATTCCCGTCGGCGTTACAGAAAAGGAGAGTGTCATCCGCATATTGCAAGTGCGAAATTCTTAAGTTCCCAGAGCCAATTCTTACTCCTTCAATCAGCCCGACCTCCCTAGCTTTAGCTAGAAGCAAACTTAAACCTTCTGCCGCAATGTTGAAAAGCAAGGGTGACAGTGGATCACCTTGCCTAAGTCCCCTTTTGATGGGAAACTCCCTATATATATATATTTTGATTTTACTTCTTTAAACCTGCAAAAGCAAACGTATTAGCTAGGAGACGTCTCCTAGTTTTAGCTTTTAATTAATAAAGTTTGGTGAAGAATTATTTGAACAATATTATACTATTGCACTTTCATTTCCACAGACAATTATGTAAAGGAATCATGCTTTCAGAAGGAAACCGGCCACTTAGATCTTATAGAAAGAACTGTTATAATCTCTCAAAGCAGTACTAATGCTTGTCTGATGGATCGAAACATGCATACACGCAAACAATAGCAAATAGATAACAAAAAGATAAAAGACACATAATTTTTATGTATGTTGTTCGGAGGTGTGCCTACATCTGAGAATTAAAGTTTCCACTATCTCAAAATAAAGTAGGGTAGCAACTTATATATCTCCAACCCTGGTACATGGTAAAATCTCCTAACGCTCATGTATGACTGGCTACGTTTCGCTTCACCATGGACCACATGGCTATCCCACCTGACTTTGGGCCTAGAGTAACAAACCCATATATATTATAATATGAGTCACACCTAACATTCTCAAATTTAAATTTTAAATTTGGTGTTCAAAATTCAAATGATATAACATTTGTACCACATGTAATGATAGACCACTTGCACTTGTGTGGCACAATAGTTACCACATTATTTGATATTTAAAATTTGGGAAGTATGCATTACTCATCTCACAGTATACAAATCTCTTTTTTTTTTGTTTTTTTTTTCTTTTTTTTTTTATCTGATTTCATTTTAATTTTTCTTTTTTTAACTAAATTAAATGTTGGTACTAAATCAAGTCTTTGTATTACTTGAAACAGGATGATCAGATTGAATCTGCCAAAGCCCAAATTGGCGAGGTGAGGGAAGAAAATCAAAGGCTAAGAATGTACTTGGAACAAATCATGAAGGACTATCAAACCCTGCAAACACAATTCCACAACATTGTTCAGCAAGAATCTAAAAAGTCCCCCAACACAACCTCAAGTACACTTCAAGAGACTAAAGAACAACCAGAATTTGTTTCCCTCAGTCTTGGAAGAACTTCTAGTGATCCAAACAAGGATGAGAAATTATTCAAAATTCCAAGCAAAGACAATAGAGATTATGAGCAAGACAAAGAAGGGTTGGGGCTTGGGTTGGATTGTAAATTTGAAATGCCTAAGAAGGGTTTAATAACTGAATCTTCGCCTAACCCAAGTCCTGAAATTAGCTTAGATGATAATAACAAGATTCTGAAGACAACGAGAAGTGGAGATGAAGAAGCTTCACAACAAAACCCTGTGAAGAAAGCTAGGGTTTCTGTGAGAGTTAGATGCGACACCCCAACGGTACGTATGTGTAGTATAAAATTTTATTCTTTCAATGTTTTGTGTGTGCATATGTATGGGGAAATGCTAATGATCATGTACTGCATCTTTGAAGTGAGAAATTTTTAATGTAATTGTCACACACAAGTGTGACGACCACTATGAAGAGATAGGGTGTTCACATGTGACTTGAAAAATGCTCAAATCACGATAAAAATCATTCGAGTGTGATGTCACACTAACTAGACAAATAACACATGCCACCTAATCAAAGTTGATAGACACTAAAATAATTAACAAAGATGGGAAAATGTGTGTTTGTGTCTCTGTATATGAAACTGCTAACAAATTACTTCTTACGTCCCAATTTAAGATCAGTTGTCTTTAAAAAGTTAATGTACTTTAATCAGCTGAGTTTACTTTTTATTATAAAAAAAAACTCACTTTTCACCATGATATCACTAAGATTTAAAGTTGTTCAATATTAAAAAGTTCATTTTTTTTTACCAAATTTGGCCAAAGGGTCCCCTTATTTTGAACGAGGGAGTGCATCTTAAAAGTATACATTTTTAAATGGACCGAAGTTTATGGTATTTTATTGAAGTGATGTTAAAAAGTAATTATACAAAGGACACTAGTTTACTTTATTTCCCTCATTGTGGCTTAAGAGGTATTGAAGATTTTTCTTGTCCATTTCAAATTTGAACACAATGCTAGTGGGAGTACTAGAATAACATCCCCATGTGTGTGTATATACGAATACAACTATTAACTAATATATTGATGAGGTTCTATATTAAACAAAATGGTTGTTGATTTTGTTTTTGATACACAGATGAATGATGGATGTCAATGGAGAAAATATGGACAGAAGATCGCAAAAGGAAACCCATGCCCTCGGGCATACTATCGTTGCACTGTTGCACCCTCATGTCCAGTTAGAAAGCAGGTATTCAATGTCTCAATTCCTAATGGCCTGTTTGGAAAGTCAAAAACTATGATTAATTAGTTTACAAGTGAACTCACTATATATGCACATCTCAAGTATTTAATGGATAAACTTTTACTACGTTGGAGTCTATTTACAAGTGAATTGGATTCTTTTTTATATATGCATTCCCAAATAGGCATAAAATTGGTTTTTTTAAAAAAAAGGTAACATAGGGGTCATTTGGTAACAACATCTAGTTCTAGTTCTGTGATTCAATCATAGAAAACTACTTTTGGCCAAAAGGAGATCAAGAGAGCTTTTATCCAATAGCCAATTTTTACCATTGCGTCAGAGAAATTGATTTATCAAACCATTCGATTGAGCTTTTAAAGTTCTATAATTATTTATGGACTCCATCCAAAAGTTACGTCCAAACAGGGTTAGAGAAATTGCTTCTTAATATTTACCAAATACCATATAAAATTCATGATCCTACTCTTTTTGACCCTTTTATAATTTCCACTAATTTGTGTTCTTTCTGATTTTATAGGTGCAAAGATGTGCTGATGACATGTCCATTTTGATCACCACCTATGAAGGAACTCACAACCACCCTCTTTCCATCTCAGCCACTGCCATGGCCTCCACCACCTCTGCTGCCGCCTCCATGCTCCTCTCTGGCTCATCCACCTCTGCACAAGGTGGCCCCACAGCCACCATGGCCACCGACCTCCATGGACTCAACTTCTATCTCTCAAACAACACAAAACCAAACCAAATCTACCTACCCAACTCCTCATACTCACCCTCACCTTCACACCCAACAATCACTCTTGACCTAACTTCAAACCCATCACCATCTTCTACATTACATTTCATGAAAACTTCTTCGAATTTCCCTCCGGTCCCACGATATTCTTCATCGAATCTCAACTTCAGTTCTTTGGAATCAAATCCTTTACCTATTTCTTGGACCAACAATGTACTTAACTATGGAAGTACTCAACAACAAGTACCCTACAATAATAATAACCTAAGTGGTTCCATAAATTTTGGAAGACAAACTCAAGAAAACGTTTATCAAGTACCCTACATGCAAAAGAGTACTGCAAACCCTAACCCTAGCCCAAATATACCACCAAATCACATTGAAGCTGCAACAAAGGCAATAACTTCAGACCCAAGTTTCCAATCTGCTTTGGCGGCCGCGCTGACATCACTTATTGGGGGTGGTGGTGGTGGTGGAGGAGATAAATTTGGCCAGAGTTTGAAGTTGGGTGAGTCTTTTCCAGTTGTTAATAACTTGACATCATCAACTTCAAATGCAAATAAATGTTCTTCAAGTTACTTGATCAATAAGTCACCTCCGACTACAAGTTCTCAACCAGGAAGCTTGATGTTCATGCAACCCTCATTGCCATTTTCTCTCTCTAAGAGTAAATCTAGCTCTCCTGGAGATCATTAGTTTTTGATTTTTTTTCTTGTATTGATTGTGCATGAGTAATTTTTTTTTTTAATACATATATATTTAAAAACATAATTTGGCTTGTAATGTGATGTGTAGTGAAGAAAAATTGTGCATGTAGATAGTGACTGCAAGCAAAGTGAGTTGAATAATTGTTGTTTATTTTATTTTTTTCTTCGTTTTGAATGACAACTTGATGGTTAATAATTGACAATATTCACCATGTAGCTGATATATGATGGGTTGAATAGCTAGCTATGCGTTTGGAAGTCGGCATATTTAAATTATTCATTTGTGTATAAACTTGTGTATATAAAGATATTTATACGGTGTTATTGGTGTTGACCGGCCAACGGCTTTTTGGCTGCTGTGTGTGCGCTTCATTGATTAATGATTCATAGTTTCATGGTTCTTAGATTATGAGCTTCTGGTCAAGGTCTGGGTCTCTTTTTTGGATTCAGCTTTTGTGGTTTGTGTTTGTAGTTTCATTTGGGTTTGCTTTGGGTCTTCCCAGGTAGATTGGGGTACTTATCAGGTGAGTATTTCTTTGATAGTTTCTAGGTTTATTGGGTTTAGTTTTTTTTGCCTTATCTTTTGGGCTTTTTTGTGTTTTGCTTTGTTTTGGGGTCCTTTGTTTCAGATTTGGCCGTGTTGTAATTCGGGTGTTTTTTGTTTTTTGTTTTTTTGTCATATCTTGTAATAATAAAATTCCTTTTTGTTGCGAAAAATGACCTATAACACACACAATACAAACGCACACAGAAACAAGAAACAGAGAAAACACAACACACGATATACCCTGTGGTTCGGCAAGATTGCCTACGTCCACAGCCTCTCACAACAGTTCACTATAATCAAAGAAAAAGGGTTACAGAGTTTCTGTCAAACACACAGCTCTCAACAAACTGCGGCTGCACAAAGAAGGGATAATATATCCCACTAGGGTTACACTAAAAATTACTAAAATACCCTTGGACTGAAATAAAATTCAGCGCCATTCAGTCCGAACCCCCGGTATCAGAGTGGATCAGATTTCACAAACGCAAAAATCTCTCACTTGAAGACTGATCTGAGTGAAAGAAACCGCTGTCACCTCCATTGAAACAAAAAGTGCTGGTGTGAGAAATCATTGTCTTCTAGTCTTGAAGACAAATAGAAGCTAAACATGTCTTCAGCTTCTCCACAATGACCACCTTGGTAAACATATCCGCAAAATTATTTTTTTGTATGAATTTTCTCCAAAGTGAACTGTCCATCCTCCAAAAGTGAGCGAATGAAGTGGTACTTGATGTCGATGTGCTTGGTTCTTGAGTGAAAAACTGAATTCTTTGCAAGATGAATTGCACTTTGACTATCATTGAACAAGTGAGAACCCCCCTCTTGTTCCTTACCAATTTCTTTCATAAAATTACTCAACCATACCATTTCTTTGCAAGCCTCAGTGGCTGCCACATACTCTGCCTCTGTCGTAGAGATATGGTTACAATTTTCTATAGCCTAGAGACCCAACTGACTGCTGCACTGCCCAAAGTAAACATATACCATGTAGTGCTCTTTCTACTGTACGTCAATATCCCCTGCTAAATCTGAATCCACATAGCCTTAAATACGAATGTCTGAACCATCATAACATAGCTACATCTTTAGTGCCTCTAAGGTACCTCAAAATTCACTTAACACCTTCCCAATGCTCCTTGCCTAGATCTGCCATAAATCTGCTCACTACTCCCATTGCATGAGCAATGTCTGGCCTTGTACAGACTATAGCATACATCAAGCTGCCTACTGGTGATACATAAGGTACTCTAGCCATGTGCTTACGGTCTTCATTTGGACTGCTGCTTGATCTTTGGAAAGTCTGAAGAGACTTGCCAAAGGAGTGCTAACTGGTTTATCAATTTCCATGTAAACCTTTTCAGAACATTGTCCACATATTCTGCATGTGATAGTTCCAACTTCTTGTTTACCATATCCCTGCTGATTCTTATCCCAAGAACTTTCTTTGCATTTCCCAAATCCTTCATAGCAAATTCCTTGTACAACTATGCCTTGAGATTTAAAATCTCTTCTATGCTTGATCCTGCAACAAGCATGTCATCTACGTACAAAAGCAATATGAGATAAGATGTAGCAAGCTTCTTAAAATAACAATGGTCTGAATGATATATAGTAAAGCCAGTTTTTGCCATAAAAGTGTCAAATTTTCTATACCATTGCCTTGGGGCCTGTTTCAACCCATATAAACTTTTCTTAAGCTTACATACCAGATTCTTTTTCCCTTTCACCACATAACCTTGTGGCTGGTGCATATAAATGTCCTCCTCCAAATCACCGTGGAGGAAAGCAGTTTTGACATCCAATTGTTCCAAGTGCAAGTTCTCAGCTGCTACAATACTTAGCACAATCTAATAATAGAAATTTTAACAACAGGAAAAAAAATTATGTGTTGTCAATACTTGGTTTTTTCTTAAACCCTTTTACTACCAACCTTGCCTTGTACCGATTGCTCCAATCAGATTCTTCATTTATTCTATCACTACAACAAAAAATGGTTTTTGCAAGGAAAAAATTCCTTGCTAAAGGTCACAATTTCGTGGCTAAAGCCTTCAGCAAGGAAAGTCTTTCGTTGCCAGATTCCTTGCTAAAGGTTTGTCTCTAAAGCCTCTAGCAAGGAAAATTATTTTCCTTGCCAATTCTTAACTTTTAGCAAGAATTTTTTTTCCTTGCTAATGCTCAATATTTTCGTTGCTAAAAGGCTTGATTCCTTGCTAAAAGTTCAGATTTTTGTGTTCAATATTGATTTTTGGTAAGGAAAATGTTTCGTTGCTAAATATGCAACTCTAAGGCAAGGAATTATTTTCCTTGCTAAAAGTCTTTTTAGCAAGGAAAATATTTCCTTGCTAAAAGTATTAACCTAAGGCAACAAATTAATTTCCTTGCTAAAAGAGATTTTTAGCAACAAAATATAGTTCATTGGCAATTGTTTTCATCTAAGGCAAGAAAATAATTTTCTCGCTAAAAGTGGTATTTAGCAACGAAAAAAAATATTTCCTTGCTAATTTTGTTCCTCTAAGGCAAAGAATTAATTTCCTCACTAAAAAGTAACCCCACCAATACCTGCTCAATCCAATATTTATTATTAATCCCGTAATATTTCAAAAACCTATCCAACGTACGAATAATAGAATTATAAAAAAGATGTCCAACATACCATAATATTAAGTAAAGAAATCCAACAATCCACATAATCAACCATCCAACATAGTATCAAAAAAAAAAAGAAACATAGTATCAACAAAGAAAAAACCATCCGACATGATAAGAAAAAAGTTTCACTACATAACCTAAAGAATGAATTGGTGCACAAACTCGAGCTAGCAATCCACAACTTCCGCTATTCATCTGTATCAACAATATAAGAATAACATCAGTATCTTATAAATTTTTTTTAAAAAAAAAGAGAAAAAAATACACGGTAGTCTATTTTACCCTCTAAAACTTCGACGTTTTCTGCTAATCAACCCCTAGGAGTCCGTTATTCATTACGTTTCTTCCTACAAGTTTATTCAGTTTTACCCTAGGTAGGAGTTTGGGTTTGGTAGCATCCGGATAGTCGGTTATCTGAGTCGACCCTCAAAACCTCAATTTTGGGTGTTTTGGGGGTTTTTTCGACGTTTTAAGCTACGGAATCCACTCCGAAAGTCCGTTACTTATTCTATTTCTTCCTACAAGTCTATTTTATTGTACCCGAGGTGGGAGTGTGGGTTTTGTAGCAGCCGAATTGGGTTATCCGACTCAACTCTTAAAACCTTGATTTTGGGTGTTTTGGGATGTTTTTTGACATTTTAAGCTACGGAATCCACCCCGGGAGTCCGTTATTTATTCCATTTATTCCTACAAGTCTATTTAGTTTTATATAAGGTGGAAGTATGGGTTTGGTGGCAGCCAGACAGTCAGTTATCCGACTTGACCCATAAAACCCCGATTTTGGGTGTTTTGGGGTGTTTATTGACGTTTTAAGCTACGGAATCCACCTCGAAAGTCTGTTATTCGTTCTATTTTTTTTCCTACAAGTCTATTTAGTTGTATCCGAGGTTGGAGTGTGGGTTTATGGCAGCCAAATTGTCGTTATACGACTTGACCCTTAAATCCTCGATTTTGGGTGTTTTGGTTTTTTTTTTTGACATTTTAAGCTGCGAAATCCACCCCAGGAGTCCGTTATTTGTTCCATTTATTCATACAAGTCTATGTAGCTATACCTGAGGTGGGAGTATGGCTTTGGTGGCATCCAGATAGTCGGTTATTCCGCTTGACTCATAAAACCCCGATTTTGGGTGTATTGGAGTGTTTTTCAACATTTTAAGCTATAGAATCCACCCCGAAAGCCCGTTATTCGTTCCGTTTCTTTTGACAACTCCAAAACACATACATCAATTAAGTAATTATAAATTTTTGCTTACCAAGAAGCTCCATCGGCACCAGATGAGTCCTCAGGCCCATCATAACCATGCCTCTGAGCCCACTGATATAAGCTTGCCATCTGCGCAGCCATCTCCTGAATTTCGACTCTGGCTCTCAGATTGTATCTGAGCAATTGTCTCCTCCATCTTTTTCTCAAGAGATTTGACATGCTCACTATCCCGATCAGATGTGGCCGTGGAACAAGATGAGGAAGTTAAGGTCTCATGCTGAGTCCCTTCACTATGCCAGATCGTGCACCCAAACACTGAACAAATATATCCTCAGCACTTATTGGTTTTGCATTGGGCTGCAATCTATGATCTTCCTTAAGCTTTATCATACCCTCCTGTCATATTTACAACAAATTGACATTCAATCAATTCTAATATATAAATTTGAAGACTCCTAACTACTTATCAATAGTAAAGAGGTTATATTTACATGTACAGTCCCGCAGTTCGAAGTCACCCAATTGTTCTTTGCTTTACTAAAGTGACAAGAGCGATAAAATTCTGGCATATCGATAACTCCACGATTCTCTTCTAACTGATTCATTAGGTTATCAAAGTATAAAGTTAGTAATTAATAATGGATAGTAGTAAAATAATTTTAAAAAACTAAAAAATGTGCACCAACTTATGAGCCCTAATTGCAAACGAACTCGAGCTGCATGAGTGATTGGTCTTTGAATGCGCTCGATTGGCCGAGTTCACGGCTGATTGGTGCTGCATGGAAAATTAAACAATATATAAACAGAAATGAATTTGTTCATAATCTTCAACCTTATCTATTGATTTTGTATACAAATTAATTTATTACCAGAAATTTTGGGTCATTCCATTTATTATCAATTAAATCAATCCATTGATCACGGTTGCAAGATTTCGGGTGGTGGTTCCTGGCATATTCTTCGCTCTTAGTTTCTCTCAGATTTTTGTAATGCTTGTACAATCTATGACTCCAACCACTAAGTAGTGAACCGCATTTCACTTTCGTCGCTTGTTGGACAACCACCTCGTCGCCTTGCACGTTAAACTTATTCTGAAATGAACAATATTATAGATGATTAACTATAAGCGCATCTGGACTAAGTATATAAATAAATATAGAGTTGTTTTAACTACGTTAAGGCGTTGAACTATCGGGAGGACTGAGGTTTCTGGTACTTTAGACCATCTTCGGACTCCTGGGCGCTGTAAATTCCGTCTAATCTGTACGCCTGTAGCGGCAGCAAAAGTAGTAGCATACGGCCCCACCGGCTGCCTAAACTCTGTAGGGATGAGCACCGGAAGCTTGCCTTCTTTCTCAATTCGGAGGTCAACCCGAAGGCCTCGGCTAGGCCCCCATCTGTTGGTCGATGATCCTATTTAATAGTTAGCACACAATATTGATTCGGCTAGTTAATGAAAAGGTCAAGTAAAATATATTGCGAAGTGATAAATTTGAGTAATTTTGATAAAGTACCAGTGCTGCTAACTAGTGGCTCACTATTAGCCGGTGGCTCCCTAACCGAATCCACCATCTCCTCGGTGTGAAGGATAGACCTCCCAACAACGTCGTGAACACCCATATCAGTAGGCACGCTATTCCCCTCAAGTGGGGCATCTCTCTCTTGAACTGGTTGGGAGATCAAAGGCTCAGAAAATGTTAGGCGGCGTGCTGGCGGCATCTCACTTACCTGAAAAATGATACAATGGAAATAAACATGTAGAGACTTTAATTCCATTAAATCGAGATAAATGACATGTTATAAAATTTAATTTTTGCAAATAAAATTCAGTTGCAACCCATAAAGCAAACACACATATAATACCTCATGTTCTAAAGAGTCAAATGACTCTTCATCTCCACTGTCGGACGGTATATAGTCATCATCAGAATGAGTGTCCCCCAAATTTGTCTTCCTCTTCTTATTCTTGCCTTTCGGATGGTCTGACCCATTAAAAGAAGCTGGAAAACGCGTCAACCCTAAGACCTCTAATCTCTGTTTGTTCTCATTGATATGTTTTTCCCTTTGTTTCTCATATGCAAGGTTTGCTTCTAAGAAACCTGGTTTGACCCATTTTTTCATGTCTTTGGGCATTTTGTGAAACTATCAAATGGTAATTCTCGCAATTACATTTTAGAACATACATATCACAATCATTATATTGAGCACTATAAAATATATCTGAATAAGTAAACTAACAAAATAAAAGGTAAAATCATAATTTCATTAAGCGCATTTGGTCATCAATGAAAGAAATCAAAAGTTACACATCTGTATTATAATCCATATAATCATCGTTATCTATATCATCATCTGTACAATAATCCATGTCATTATCTGTATCATCATCAGAATCAATACGCCGATTAGCTTCACCTTCAGCATCAACATCCTCGTCATAATCCCTATCTATATTTATGTCATTATCTACATCGGGAATGACCTCCGGGTCAACATCATTCCTACAATATTGAGCAACATTATCATCAACGACAATTGGGACAAACTCTGTGATTTCATCCAATTAGAATGCATCATTATGTTCGGGTAAATCTCCATGTTCTTCAACAACCACTGGTAACGAAGAACCTTATAGGGGGATCTTCTTACCCTTGCCACGATTGATCTTGTATCTCGACTCTTCACATTCACTACACCATATAGCCTCTTTACTAACGGATATATCCGTTAGAATAAATATTACTAACGGATATATCCGTTAGTATATTAGCGTTAGTATTATTACTAACGGATTTACTAACGGATATATCCGTTAGTAAATATCCGTTAGTAAAATTACTTTTTCTAACGGATATATCCGTTAGAAAGCTAGTTACTAACAGTTAGTTTTCCAATTGATTTTAGAATATTTGTATTAAATACTAACGGTTTGTCAACCATTTCTAATGGATATATCCGTTAGAAATGTCCATAAAAAACAAAAAAAAAATACTAACGGATATATCCGTTAGAAATATGCATAAATTTTAAAAATAATATTTTGTTTATATGCTTACCAATTTTTATTTGCACCTAATTTACATTTCACACCCACCAAATTTACAAGCATAATTAATATATAAGAAGCACCAACAAGCTCAATATCTAGCATACAACAAAAACCACAACATAATTGAAGAGAAATTGAAGGGAAAATGGTATAATTTTCCATCATTATTACCAAATGGAACATAAGTACAAGTAATTAACTATATTCAAATTGAACAAAGTGGGAACAAATCATGGTTGTATCCAATCTAAACCACCATATCAGTGAGACTTGAAGTTCAAATAATCATATTCCTTGGGGCACTACCCAAATTACAGAAGAAGTCACATGAAGATATTAAATCTACATGTCGATCCATTCCTTTCATTGTTGGATCTCCGCTAGAAAATTTGTAGCATAACCAAACTTGGATGTACAGTACTTCCTATGCACCCCAGTAAGCTTCGACTGCATTTTTGTGGAAACCTACTATCAATCTAGAGCATTAATTCTCTGTTATAAAAGCAATTAAGATAGGGAAAAAAACCCTCATTAGTACTTGATTATAGAGCAAAAACAAAATTCTATAACCAAAAGAAAGACAATTACAATATTCTATTTCCAATGCACTTTCAGCATTTTACACAAAAAGTATCACAGAATCATCACCATGAACATATGATGTTCCCATATTCTCAACAAGCTCATCAATTTTACATAGATTCAATGCATCAATTTTACCTTACTATTGTCGTTTCCTACAAATTCACGTAGTCTATAATTTCATTCTTTACATTCACTGGAGGTACTTATATTCATGTCAAAAATCTTAGACATCAAGTCCAAGTTATCACCTCCATAATATAACGTCAACCAATTCTAGTGTGTACTATTCATGTCAAAATACAATCTACTTGGTTCAAGGATTTCACGAGGGAAAAGAAAAAGGGAAAGGAAAACGAGAAGGAAAACGTTGTCCCTTGTGTAATCCTTCATGATTAAATAACATTAAAAACTTTAATTTGCTAATACATAACTGCAATATATAAATAAGGAAAGAGTAAAAGAAAATCAAACAAAAAGATGAGTTAAATATCATCTACTTACCTTCTTCTTCTTCACACCAAGCTCCTTTATTCCACCTGAAAAAGATGTCATAGGCCATGAAAGATGTCTAATATGTTGAGAAAAAATGTGACCACGATCAAGAGGACAAAGCATTAGTTTGTGTCCTTCCCACATAATCAATGTGTACCTAGAAAAAAGGGTCTTTCATTAAAATTTGTGCCTTGTCTCAAAACTATCAACTAAATGCAAACTAATGATCTTATGTAAGGGGAAAAAGATCTTACTTGTAAAAAAAATCCAAGTAATTGATTAGCTATAAAGAAATTAAAAACTGGGAGATTTTAGGATTTTAGGATCTTACTTGTAAACGTAAGTCTTAGATTCGAACACACATTTGGGACGATTGTCCAATTGGTGAGCTTAATGGTCTTTGACACCACGGATTGTGTATCCTGGCAAAAGAGGTGGTATCCCAATAAAGAGTCAATTTGGACCTTAGACGAAGGTCACTTGTAACGAATGTAGATTAAAATTAAGTCTTACAATAGCTGCGCATATAAATCATGTTAGCACTAGTTAATTGCAGTAGAGTAAAAATTCCTGCATCTTGTGGATTTCCCATGGATTTTCTTTTTTAAAAAATGGTGGGAACCACTCCCAAAACACTTGATCAACTATCTTCCTCCAATAGACTGTTGAGAAATTCTCAGTGGCGAGAATGAGAAACCTAATTCGACGAGGGCATAATTTCTTGCTGGAAGAAACACTGACCACGGAAGGAAGCATTTACAAAAATAAAATTAGCTTGAGGGTTTGTAGCAACACTTCCATAAATTCATTTATGGAAGTGTTAGAATGGAACACTAGTGGCTGGATGTTCTAAGTAAAAAATTGCATTTATAAGTAACTATTGCTTTAACAATTATGTTTTTGCCATTTACTGCCAAACTAATAGCTAACTTAATTGGTTAGTGCCTAAGGAATAGAATTAGGCTAGTAAATGGATATATTTTCCCATGAACAACTCAGTCTCAGTTTGTTTAGAAGCTCATTCAAGTGCATTGACCTACACATACTACTAAACAGGAGCTTGAGCAATTGAATAAAAAAAAAAGGCCAAATCTGACTGTGCGATAGTACTTGTTTACCTCAAGGATTGCAGTAACAGAGAGTCCAAAAAACAAAAGACTGATTGTTGTATGACGAATATCTGAATGCAAATAATGTGAGATTTTAGGATTTTGATAATTAGAAGCATCTCCTAGTTTTAGTTCTCTTGAATTATTTACTTTGAAGCAGTCTCAAATGGTTTTTTTCCCTTCCTTTTGAGGGGCCTCTCAAAGAGTATTTGGGATATAGAATCTGGCAGGTCTGAGCACTTAATTACTCCTAAATTTTTTTGAATCTTTGGTCAATTTACTACTGTTACAAAACTCTTCAGAAAAAAAAATTTCTGAAAGAAATAACATAGAGACAGGAAACCTTTCCGTAAGAGCTGGTAAGGAATGATTACTATCTATTCAGGTTTCGGTATACTATAATTAATAATTGAGGTCTTGGCCAACACTGACCACTCCTGCTAGAAGAATTGGGAAGACTATCTCCCCACACCCCACCCACAAAACAACCAAAACCCGCGAGGTACTTTTAGCTAAACATTTCCTGGCATCTTTTGATTGATGAATGTCATGCTTGGAAAGCTTTTGCACTTTTTAAGTTCGCATAAGATCAACCTACTACATGTATTTGTGTAGCTCTATTTAAATTTCTGAACTCATTCTCAACTTAGGAATCTGATGGTTATTTTCACTGTGAAATACGAGTGGTGTTAATATGAGAGCTTGTCTGATGTAATCTGCATTTTGTGAGCAGTATTGACTTCCATTGCCGTTTCTGTACTTATCTTTGTATTGTGTAGATTTCATGCTTTATTACTTGTAGAAAAGCACGATACCAAATGTGTCATATTAGTAAGTCCTCGACCGGTCTGAAAGTAATTTGTAGATGCCCCATCCCCTCTCTCTCTCTCTCTCTCTCTCTCTCTCTCTCTCTCTCTCTCTCTCTCTCTCTCTCTCTCTCTCTCACAGGTACATGTACGAGGTAATTTGCCAATCCAAAAGCACACCAAAACAATCCAGAATTATCAAGCAAAGAGATAATCGACAAACAAGGGAGTATATAATTGGTGACAGAGCTCTAGTTTAATACCTTTGTGAGATTGATATCCTACATTTCAGTCCCACCTTTTGAGTCACAGAGCTCTAGTTTGATAGCTGCAAATCAAAACATATAGTTGAAATGAGTTATTCTTCAAGTGTATTTCAGTCCCACCTTTTGAGTCACAGAGCTCAATTGCTTGTGCACGTGCTGTGTGCTATCGTGCGTGTGTGCATTGCACGTGTGCTGTGCTGTGCTACTTTGCATGTGGGCTGCTGTGCTTTGCTGTGCACTTGGGCTGTGCACGTGTTCATAGTGCATGTTGTGCTGTGTTGTGTTGTGCTATTGTGCACGTGCACTGCTGTGTTGTGCTGCTATGTGCTGTGCGCGTGTGTGTATTCCATGGAGACAATCTGCTGTACACGTGGGCTGTAGTGAGAGTTTAATTCTAATTGAGGAACTTTTTACTAGTTTTCCCTACTTCTAATTGAACGCAGAGGAAAAGAACATGCATTTAAACTGAGCAACCAAAATATATATATATATATAGAGAGAGAGAGAGAGAGAGAGAGAGAGAGAAAAAAAAAAGTAAGTAAGAAAGAAAAGAGGCAAGGATGTCTCATCCACAAAAGACCAGAATAGATAAAGGGGTTGTTCGGGAAGCAAAGAACTGTTCTATGGTTCATAAGTGAACTAGTTCTAAAAATTCAAGTGTTTGGGGCAGAGTGCCCATTTCTTGCACAAGAATCTGTGCCCAGTCTAAAACTCTCTTAAAACCAGTTCTTTGTTAAACCACTATAACCTTGGCTTTCACAAGAACTAGACAAAAAAGTGAGACTTGGAACTAGAGAGATTGAATTTCGATAAAATTGACTATAAAAACTATCTAAGTCAATTTGAAACAACAAAGCTTATTACACAATCCCTCAAGGAGACCGCCTCTTAAATGAATATTATTTTGTAAGGAAGTACATTGCTAGAAGTTTGTGACTGAAACTATAGTTCTGCATTCGCATGCTAACACCACAATATTTCTTTATTACATCAATAATCCTGACTTGGGAATCTTTATATTGATGGACTAAGACAATAGTGAAGAATACTCTCCTACAAGTTTTGCTATCAAAATTGTTATGAGGCAAGGATCTTTTTAAGTCTTGATTATAATCAATTTATAATGGCCAGACGGTGGGGTAAAATATGTAAATGATTATATAATAGACCCTAAAAAAAAAAGTTAGAGATTGTCTTCACCAAGGACATTACTGGTGCCTTATTCAATGAGAAGCATAGAGAATATAGAAACTCAAAATAATATTAGAAGGTAGCTACCCACAATGGTCTGACTTTATAACCCATACACCACCACCACCAACCCCCCCCCCCCCCCTCCCCCCCCCCCCCCCCCCCCTCCCCAAATAAATTTTTTTTTTTTAAAAAAAAGTGGAGATCAAAGATTACACCCCAACAAGTAATATATCCTTTAGAATTCAAAGGCTTCCCTCTATCCAACCACTTAGTGAAGACTGTAGAGTCGATTTTTGTTAACACGGGTTGTTGTGATTGCTAAACCAAGACTCTATAACCAAGGCTTTGACACCTTGTAAAGTTACCAATTTCTCACTAGTCTGTTAAGCTGTTAGAAAATGGAACTAACAATGTATATCTGTAGACACCCCAATTTGACCAAACTATTAAACTTAGGGGGATTTACCTCTGGAGATCAATGATGAATATGTCTCGACGAAATCAAGACTCTTACAAGCAATCTGACTCTCTTCCTAGAAGAATCTCGGTTCAAAATCACCATTTTCAGCCAAAAGACCAAAATTCTCATCTACTCGTCACCTTGTAGACCATGAGTTTTGAACACGTATAGGAATACGGCAATGTTCTCGGAGCATCTTAAAATCATTTTAAAAAAGAGAGTAATTCAGCATGAACCCTGAAAGAAAAAGTCAACAGTTGACCCAGTGAAAAGTCAACGGGTCAAAAGGGAGTCAATCGTAAAATTTCGAATTTCAAGATGAAAAGTCCCGGTAATTGTTCATTGGGTCTCCCTTATGCTAGAAATGATTTTTTAGAATTTTTAAATGAAAGGAATCATGGTGAAATTGAAAGGCTTTTAAGAAGAATCATGCAGAAAATCAAAATTTTGCCTTCGGAGGGAGAGTTGACTTTTTTTCCTTAAGGATTTTGATTTTTTAGATATTTTTATTGAATCCAAATGGGGGGTATTTCCTTAATTACATTTAATGTCTTAAGTAAATACATAAATTAAACGACATTTACTTTTGACATGAAATGAAATTAAGGTGCTGAATTGCTGTGAATAGTGCTGGATTGCTGTGCAGCGGCACTCAAAGTGCCCGAACGGCAGTCAGTGAATGCCGCTGCGGCAGTCAGTGAATGCCGCTGCGGCACTCACTGAATGCCGTCCGGCATTCAGAGAATGCCGTGCGGCACTCAGAGAGTGCCGTTTCATCTCATCGAGTGCCGGCCTGGGCTAATTTGTATTTTTAAGTCAAAATTCTTTTTCAATCTTTGATAAAATGAATGCACCAAACGATGCCGTTTTTTGTGTACGTGTTTACTACTCCTAGGTCATGCAAACCATGCTCCCACCATCCCTAATTGACCTATCTACCCTTATCTTAGCCCCTAAGATAATGAAAGTCTATAAAAGCCCCATTTTCTCTCATTTTGGGGGGGTTGGAGACTTGAATCTTGGGAGAGAGACTTGAATCTAAAGGAGAGAGGCTGAATTTTGAAGAAAGAGTTTGTTCTTAGAGAAATATAGAGAGAGAAACCCCAAGACCCCATAGAAATCTTACCCAATTCATCCAAATTCCTCAAATCTCTATTAAAGAACCTTGAAGCTTCAAGGAAGAAGAAGAAGAGCATTGCTTGTAAGGCTTGGATCTCTCTAAATCAATCAAATCCTGAGAAGATCTAGAGGTTAAATCCTTATCCCTATATTTATTATATATAATTCAATCACAATTCATAGATCTAGGACTTTTACACATTTTCAAAACCTCTCTTCCCACCTCATTTCATCACACACCACATAGAATTGTGATTGAATTCCTACTTGCTTTCATTGATTTGGATCTAAATAAGAGCCTTAGGTTTAAAATAAAACTAGTTTGTGAAGGGATCTTCACTTGGTTTTCTTCAAGTAAACTTTGATTCTATTTCTCTTTGTCTCTATTTTCCTTTTGAGATCCATGAGATCTTTAATATCTCATTGGATCCTCTTGAGTTTGATCCTCTAGTCCCCTATGATCCTATGATTTATATGGAGACTAAGGTTGATCATGGTCATATCTACCCATAGTTGGTGAGATACAAGTCTTAGCTCACGGCTAGGGGATCTCACTATGAATCTTATGGAATTCACTCCATGTTCCATAGAGGTTTATGTAAATCATAGTCTCATTTAATCTCCAAGGACCATTAACTTGAGAGGAGAATTAGTTGACTCTATATTCTTCCATGATCATGTACTTGAGAGAAGAATTGGATGTAGATTTTCATAGTCTATATTTGAAATAAGTAGGACCTTAGGATTTTCTTGATAGATCTCCAACTATGAGATCTATGATAAGAATCCATCAAGGTTAAATCTATAAACATTATCCTATAACATTAATTTGTCCCAATAATCACAACCATGCTTGGTTCTAGTCCTTTGAAGGATCATGGATCAAGTTGGTTTTAAGGTATGAACATTAATTCAATATTGGTGCAGTGAATCCTTAAACCCTTTGTGATCAAAGATTTTTCATAAAATCATGGTCCATTGGAACGGGATGAGACCAATTGGAGGGTGTTCATAACTCATATGAGTACCTCTGTGATTGTTGTTTTGATAAGATCCCATACTTAGGATGGTTTGGGCTTATAATTTCCAAATAAGCAATTCTCTGTCCAAAATTTCAGAACAGCAAACCGGTTTTAAAATTGATGGATCAGAACTCTAACCAAGTTTTCATGACCTTTAATAATTTTTTCTAAGAACCTTAATGTGTTAGGAAGGTTCCCTAAAAAGAATGAAGCAATTCGGATTTTTTTTGATATTTTTAAAAAATCATACAAGATCTCTGGACAGAGAGTTGCAAAATCCTGAGTGAGGTCTAGTATTTTCAGTATTCCTGGAGATCTAACCGTTGAAACCTCGATTTTCTTTTTGGGTTAGAAACGAGACTCACAGAGGCATAACATATCCAAAAATCATTAAGATCCAACCGTTGGAAGTATTTTATTCCTATTTTTGAATGTCTGGTCTGCTCTCTGTAAATCACAAAAAACTGCTACTGTTTTTGTCTAATCTTATTTATTTCAACTAAAACAGTCTCCTAATGGCTTAGGACTCAAACCATGTTTTGAATAATGATAATTTAGATTAAACCCAGAGGCTTAGGGATCCAAATTAGTGAATAAATTCATGTCCCATTCTTGTTCATATTCATGCATTCATTCATACATGTTAATATCCATAAGTAGGACATATCTCTTGTCTAAGATGTATCTAATTGAACATGACTTAGGATTTACTTATTTATGATATTATATCTTGTCTAAGGCGTGTGTACTAACCTTTGTTTTGTAGCGCATTTGAGGTACAATTCCTCAACTCTTCTCTAGTTTAATTTCATTCTTTGATTTATATTGATTTTCGACTCCATGTGCGACACTTTAGACTAGGTCTTGCCTTATGTGTTTATATGTGATAGAGACCTTTTAGGATTTCTATTCTTGCATGCATTGCACGTTTAATATTCGCGGCCGGATCCCGGGTATATTTTCTAGTTCTCTATTGCATATCATGTTGCTTGCTACTTGAATTACGTGGCTTATGAATGATATTTTGCCGTTAGCAATTTTACACCATTTCCAACATGCTTGTGTTATGTATACCTATATATGTATTAATTGAGGGCATGCTTAGATTATTAATTTGATTAAAAAGGATGTTGAGTAGAGGCCTATCGCGAGATAGGATGAAAGGGGGTGTTTTAGTCCGTCGGGCTCCTTCCCCTTTCATTCCATAATCCCCGGACCCGGTTTATCTTTGGTTTCACAAAAAATCAGTTTGCTTTAAAATGGTTTCTTAATTTTCCTTTTAAAAAAATTAAGTGGCGACTCATTTGTTTTTAGAAATTGATTTTGAAAAGCTGTGGGTAAAAGAAAGAATAACCTGCGATATCCACACTCACTAGTCTGTTAAGCTGTTAGAAAATGGAACTAACAATGTATATCAAACTCTAAAACTGATGAATAAATTGACAGGGAAAGTCTAATGCTCATGCTGCTAACTGACATAGTGACGAAAGTGTTTTGAAAGTTACTGTAGTTACCCTTTACTGTACTATTTAAATTTGAGCATCATACATATTAGTAGAAGCAGTAAATCCAGCAAATCTCCCTACAACTTAGCAATAGAGCAGTTAGAAAAGGAAGAAACGCAGCAGTATAGAATCATTATCAGCAAGGTATGTATGCATGTGTCTTGCAGTCCAAACAAGGAGTCAAGGACACAGGGTTCTCAAAGTAGCTATTCAAGAACTCTAAAGAAATGGAAGTTGACAAAGAGCTCGAAAGTGAGTTTAATTTGAGTTCGATCATATCCTTTGGCCGTTCCAATAATAATATTCATTATAATATTCCAAGTAAGAGGACTACAAGGCCCTACATTCCCATGAAGCCACTGTTCTAAGTTCCCATTATCTACAACCTCATAAACAAGCATCCTATAAACAAGAAAATGTGGAACTTATGAGTTAACAAACAACCAAATAGGTAAGAATTATAAACCATCTTGAAAAAAAACAAACTAGCCCACCATTGTTTTCTCAAGTAGCTGACTAATACTGTAATCATAGCGAACATTAAAATAGTAATGATTAAAGTATTATTATGAAGATTTTGCAAAGGCAATAGACCAAACTCAGAGTACCTATATGCTCCTTCGGCACAGTAACCAAGCAATCTCACTAAATTCTCATGTCGTACTCGTCCAATTGCTTCCACTTCAACTTCAAATTCCTTCTCACCTTGCCCCCTATAGCAAACAAATGTTTTAACACCAATTCATGGCAGTATGGAGCGCGCAGGCGCGCGCGTGCACACACACACACACATACACACACATATATATATATATATATAGAAGTACTGAAAATGTCACATAGAAAAGCAATTGGAAAAACAAGAACTCTATTAATGAAAATACATTTATCCCTTGCTTGTCAACAAAAAAATGAAAGGAAACATATAGCAACTAGAGCATATACCAACTTGAAGTTGAAAGGATTTCTCCCACTCCAATTCCATTCTTGAACTTCCAAGCCTAAATCAACCATTTTGGATTACACAGTCAACCACATGTCATCATTTCCTAAGCAAGAATACTTGGATTACACAATATGGCCTTTTCATGTATTGCTGGGAAAAAAAATTCGGCTGAACACGCGAGCTTAAAATATTGATAGTGACAAAACAAAGAAGAATAAAAAGAAAACAAAATGCAAAACAGAACACATAACCAACCCTATTTGCTTTAAATGACTACTTCACTGGTTTATCAAATTATTCACAAAAATTGAAATTAACCACAAAGTCAATGTCATACCTAATGGATAGCAGACTCGTCACTATCTTTCTTTGTAATAAATTGCATTTTCTAATCAAATTATCAAGAGATCATGTGAATCAAGAGACTCAAATAGCTACAGAGACTGGAAATCAAAACAAAAGTCACAAACCCAACCAAATTCACCTCACAATATGCAAATCAAAACAAAAGTCACAAACCTAACCAAAAAATCACAGATGCACAAACTCTGACCAAAAAAAATCAGAGATTCACAAACCCTGTCCAAAAAGAAAATAGACTCACATCATTTACCCCACATTAATAAATAGTCGTATTCACAGCATCTGCGGTGCCTTTTCCGGTGAGCAAATCCGACACCACACAGTGAATTGAGAGAGCGACTGGGATAAGAGAGTGGCGTGAGAAGAATTGAGTGAGTTCAAAACCATAGTGTCATCCACCAAAACCTAGAAATTTAGAATCAATGCTAGTGTATTGAGTTAAACATAAAAATTCAAATGACCTTCAAAGTTCAAAGTGTTTGGGAAAATACCTTCAAGCTCTTTTCATCCAAAGACAACCCAATTCCTATGAACCTGAAACTACAATTATCCAAAGAAAATATGTGTGAGAGAGAGAGAGAAAGAAGGCCAACTTGAGAAGAATAAGAGCTAGAGGTGGGTTAGAGAGAGAAAAAAAAAAAATCTTACACTATTGAGAGGAGCAGAGAGATTTCATCTGGTGGTGAGAGAGGAGAAGAAAGTGTGTGGCTTGGAATGGTGGTCTACGTTGGAGGCAGCGGTGGTGGTAGAGTTCCTGCGTGAGGTTGAGAGAGACAGAGAGAGTGTGTGTGTGTGTGTATGTGTGTGTGTGTGTGTGTGTGTGTGTGTGTGTGTGTGTGTGTGTGTGTGTTCTGGCCTTCTGGGTTTTTAGGTCTGTTTGTGAATACACTGCAGAGGATAGATAGTGGGGGAAAATTTTGGGCGAAATGTTTAAGGAAATTAGGGGGGGAAATTTTGGGGCCTAATTTTTGGTAGTGTTTATTTACAAAAGTGCCACCGTTTTTTTTATTTTTTTGGATTTTATTTACAAAAATGCCATCAAATTTATTTTTGTAAGAACCTTTCACTTTCAAGGGAAAATACTAACGGATTTTTTGTATTTCTAACGGATATTTCTGTTACAAATTTGTAACGGAAATTTCCGTTAGAAATACCAAAATCTGTCCGTTAGAAAAAGGGGCTTTTGGTGTAGTGATTCCGGACACTTATCGAGGCCTTTATTCTCCTTCCAAAAGAGGGCGCAGTCATTTTTGCATGCATCAATGTGATCGTATGACATGCCCAGGTCACGTAGTATCTTCTTCGTTTCATATGTCAATTTCGGAACCAAATTACCCTACGGTAAAAGTTTCGTCAATAACCCAAGAAGCATGTCAAGCGACTTATTACTCCAATTGTTCACTACCTTCACATCAAGTATATATACTAATGACGAACTTCAATAGAGTAAAGTCCTTGCAACCCGGGTAAATCTCACGTTTTGCGTCATCTATTAGTCTATCAAAATTCCGCAGTTCCTCCCAGTTTGTCGTATCGGTCATCTCACCCCTTACTCAATCCTCTATCATTTCATCCATACCATCCAGACCCCCACCATCATCATCTGCCATTTGATAATCATTACCCTAATCCTCGGCACAGATAGGCGAGACTTGAGGTTCCCCGTGTTCCCCCCAGTGAACATATGTTTTCATAATCCCATTCGTGATCAAATGAGCGTGAACAATTCGAAGCGGCTGCAAGAGAAAGTTCACACATTTTGTACAAGGACACCGAATAGTACCTTCATTGTCCTTAACCGCAACTGCAAAATTGAGGAATGATTTTACCCCATTTGCATATTGCTCACTCAATCGACCCATTTTTGTGCTAGTCAATGGTATCCAACTTCTGTCCATATCTAATAACACATACAAGTTCTATGTAAATGATTTACCAAGTGAATGGTTTAGTGAAATTTTTTGAATTTGTAGTATTAGAAAATAATAAATAAAATGGACTTTGACAGAGTGATTGCGCTAAAAATCTCCCAAGTTCTTAACGGCACATATGGTCAACAAAAAAAATAATTTGGCTAAGAAAAATTTGGACTTAGCTTTGAGTTTGTGGTTTCACAAAAAAATTTATATAATAATAATAATAATAATAATAATAACAACAATAATTTAAACTTTATGATGATCACCCAAAAATATGTTCCCTTGATATATAAAAATTTTGTTGGACCCAAAAAAAAAGGAACACCCAACTGAACAAAAACAAGGCCCCTTGAGTAATAACACCACAATAAAAAATCATACACGGAACTTAGCTCCTAGGAATCACAAGTGGGGTTACCTAACTTTATTCATTAGAATATGGCCAAAACATTAACTTTACTAAATAGAATACTACTTACAAGTTTTACAAGTTGGGACCACAATAACATTGGCTCTTAGGAAATCAAATAGCATATACAAGATGGGACCACTACAACAAAATAGAATGGGTCAAAAGAAATGGTAAAAAATGAAACATCATTGTGTAAGCCATGAAAAACATGCACCCAATCTACAAGGTCCAAGCTAGACATGGGAAAAAAAACCTTAATTGTTCCAAAATAAAATGGAAGGAGACAAGCACTGTTGGAGAATAATACAAAATAGCCTTCAAAGAATCCACCAATAGATAAATATATCACCGTCAATTCCTCTGTAGAATAGAATTACCAATAAGAAGGTGACTGGGATGAGGCACGAAACGCTCTCTTGAGACGATACGCGCCCTCTACAGGTAATACCCGGTGCAGTAGAAAAACTGGCACGCCGTCTCCGGGATACAACAACCCGACCACCCTAGCCGTAAGCCTATCAAGTCTGCACAACTTGACTAGGCAAGAAGCTCGCCCACTAGTGCCTTCTTTACCCAAAACACTTATATCACAAAGAATAAATATTTGTTGGTGTGTATAAGTTACTAGAGGAAAAACAAAGCGTTATTTTTTAAGAAGACCAAAGGTTAACTATTACTCCATGTTGTATGTGAACACAGAATACATATGTATGTGTTGTACGTCAAATAAGGCTTTGAAGATGAGCTTTCAAAACTTTAATAATATTTAGCCATTAAAAGTTGTATAGACGTTAGGAATAAAAATGAGCCATTACAAAACGTTTTTGTCCGTTGGGTATACAAAACGGAAATCAATAAAATTCCATTGTCTCTTTTATCTTCACTGCACAATATATGATTGTCATAAAATCTGTTTGGTCACAACATCTAACCTTTAAACAATTATTTTAAGAGTTGCAATATAACTTCTCAAAATAATTCAATTAATAAATTATTTTTATTAAAATAATTCAACAAGCACCATTAGTGTCACGCCCCGACGTAGCATAATACAGGAAAGCATTTAATTTCCTTTATGGACTCGTAGGTCGTGACAAGTGAGTATGACCAATTGTCCCTGCAACAAATAACTTAACAACATTTATAAAAGAAAGGATACTAATAAACATAAGCTCCAGAATTAAAAACTTACTAACTATTACATAGGTCGAGGTCTTAGGTACAAACGCCCTTATTCAAATTCTAACAAGGTTTATTACAACTCTGAAAGGAAAGACATAAGGAAAATAAAACAGCTCTTCTGGAACACCTCCGGTCATCTAACTAGCATAGTCAACGAACTCTGGCTGCTCCTGACCTGGAAAATCTGGACATAGAGTCCAGGACGCATCGACGCCGTCAGTTTATGAAAGCTGGTGAGTAAAATAAATATGTGCTCGCAATATATATAAGCATATAGAACAAAGGTATAAATTAACATTAACAGCAATATATTCAAGGTTCCAATTTCAACATAAATCACGGGAGAATATAGTAAGAAATAAATACGCAATTGTACATGAATTGTGTAATATCTTATCTTGCCAATTCTTTTCTTTAAAACAACCCAATTCAACCAACACATCATCTCAGATACCAGGAGTAATAACTACTCAGTCATCCAATTCACACGCTACACTATCGCCTCCAATACCAGGAATATTATCCGATCGGTATTGAAGTCACACACCACACTACTGCCTCAGATACCAGGAATACTATCCGATCGATATCTAGGCCGATCACAACCAACCATCGCTCCGGATATCAGGAATACTATCCGATCAATATCCGAAACGCGCGCCTTAGATACCAGGAATACTGTCCGATCGATATCTAAGTCGTACACAACACTATCACCGTCGCTTCGGATATCAGGAATACTATCCGATCAATATCCTAAACGCGCGCCTTAGATACCAGGAATACTATCCGATCGATATCTAAGTCGTATACCACACTGTCGCCTCCAATACCAGGAATACTATCCGATCGATATTGAGGTCGCACACCAGACCGCCACCCTTTACTCTTTTCACGCTTTATTCCACACATGCATGTTGACACAACTTCGACCCTAATGTGTATGTCAATGTTCACAGTTTGTAGCAACAATTATTAATCTCAAGCTGAATATTCTTTTCAACATAAATATCGGTCTTAAACATTCTTACAAGTCCAATTTCTAACAGTGCGCCTTTAAAACAGTATATTTGCCAAACAGTTCCTTGAAATTTCCCAAAACATTTTCCAAACAGTCCCTTACCAAAAATTATACAAACTGCTAGAACTACCACCTCGCGCGAGCGGGGTAGAGGGGATGTCGCGCGAGCGGGTCGCGCGAGCGAAGGGGGAGGACAGGTCGAGGGCGCGGGTCGCGTGAGCGAAGGGGGGGAAGGGTCCGCGCGAGCGGGTCGCGCGCGCGAGTTGTTGCAGAATGTCATCTTCTTCGTTTTTCCCCTGTTTTCAATTTCAAAACTGTATTTTACCCATTTTCAGAATCTGTTTCAACCGAGACATGTAATATATGAATCTCTTCAGTTTTCCGCGTAGATTACGAATATGCAATCAATTTAAGCAATTACGGATTATATCTCTAGATATTCGCGATTAAAGTAAGGGTGTCAAAACTTTAAATCAACCGTTCGTCGCGATACGGATGAATTATTGCGTAGGATTCGAACCACAGCTTATTGGGACTAAGATCTTTCATTCCCAATTTAGAGAATTGATTTTGGTTAACTTTTACAAAACTCCATTTTTAAGCTTCCATGGTGTATCACATATATATACACATATACACACACATATACACTGAATTATACATATATAAACATTGTGAGTGAGTTTAAATTACTCACCGAGGTGTTAAAGGACTACAATTTGAGACCGAGAATTTTCGCCGAGAATTCCGTCGTTGAGAATTTCCCCCTCCGTTCTCCCTCTTGATCTTGATATAAATATATATAGCTATGTATGTGTGTGTATATTATATAATCTGTATATGAGTGTGTGTATGTTGATCTTGAGAGAGGGAGAGAAAGTGAGAGATGATTGAGAGAGTTATGGAGAGAATGAGAGATATACACATATATATAAACTGCCCAAAATTGGGCTCCAAGAAAGAGGTGGAAAACGCACGGTGTGGTTGAGCTTACGTGCTCCCACACCCAAGCCGCGGTATGGACGCAGATTGAAATTAAAACTGGTATTAACTAGTTGAAATAAAAAAATGCCGGAATCATATCAGTGTAGGAATTAAATTTCCGGTTTAAACAAAAATATAGATATTGATTTTAAAACCATAGAAAGTATTTTGGAAATTACAGTTTGACCCCAAACAAAATATTATAAATAGAAATAAAATGGAAATATTCATTTATTAATGGAAAAGAAAATACAGGGTGTTACACTCTACCCACCTTAACAGAGATTTCGCCCCGAAATCTGAGCTAACTAATCCTGAAACAACTCGGGGTATCTAGTCCTCATGTCTGACTCTAACTCCCACGACGCTTCTCCCTCATCATGATGCTTCCACTGAACCTTAACCAAAGGAACGTCCCTTCTTCTTAGCCTCTTGATACTCTGGTCAAGAATCCTCACGGGTCTATCCTTGTAGACAACATTCTGACTCGTTTCTATATCGTCAAAATTATCCACGTGTGAAGGATCCCTTATGTATTTCCTTAACATACTGACATGGAACACGTTATGAACACCAGACATCTTTGGTGGCAACGCGAGCCGATAAGCCACTTTTCCAACACGCTCCAAAATCTCAAACGGTCCGATGAAACGGGGTGCCAACTTCCCTCTTTTCTGACCAAAACGTACTACTCCCCGAACAGGTGAAACTTTAAGGAGTACGTGATCTCCCACACTGAACTCCAAATCCTTTCAACGTCGATCCGCATAACTCTTGTGTCTACTCTGTGCAGTTTTCATTCTTTCCTTGACCAGTGAAATCTTCTCATTGATTTCTCTCACCAAATCTGGTCCCAAAAGTTCTGTGTCTCCCACTTCTGCCCAACACAACGGAGATCGACATAGCCGTTCGTACAAAGCTTCGAACGGCGCCATCCCAATACTCGAGTGATAATTGTTGTTATACGCAAATTCGACCAACGGCAAGTGCGTCTCCCAAGACTCTTCAAAGTCAATTGCACAAGCTCTGAGCATATCTTCCATGATCTGATTAACACGCTCGGTCTGTCCATCGGTCTGAGGATGGAATGCAGTACTCATCTTGAGTGAAGTTCCCATAGCCTTCTGCAAACTTTCCCAAAATCCTGAGGTAAAACGTGCATCGCGGTCTGATACAATTGACACAGGCGCACCGTGCAATCGTACCACTTGCTACAGGTACATTCGACTCATTCTTTCTACTGGGTAAGTCATATTGTACGCGATGAAGTTTGCAGACTTCGTCAGACGATCCACAATTACCCAAATTGCGTCATGATTCTGTTGTGACCGAGGTAATCCAACCACAAAATCCATAGTTATGTGTTCCCACTTCCATCCTGGAACAGGTAAGGGTTGCAACAATCCCGAGGGTCTCTGATGTTCGGCCTTCACTTGTTGACAAGTCAAACATTTAGACACAAATCGGCTACTTCTCGTTTCATCCCTTCCCACCAGAAGTTTCTCTTCAAATCCTTATACATCTTTGTTCCTCCTGGGTGTACTGTCAGTCTCGATTTATGTGCTTCTTCGAGAATATCTTTTCTCAAATCTCCGAAATCTGGCACACACAATCTGTCTCGACATCGGTATCCTCCATCGGTCCCAATTTTCCATTCTGTAGGGTCCTTTTCCGACATCTTGGCGAACCATACTTGAAACTTCTCATCCTTCTTTTGGGCCTCGATGATCCGACTCACAAGTGTTGGTTGTACCATGAGGCATCCAAAGTGTTGCCCGACACTTCCCTCAGAAATCTGCACATCAAATTCTGTGATCGTCTCTAAAGGTTTCCATTCCCTTATCATCAATGAAGCAATCATTCCTTGAGGTTTTCGACTTAGGGCGTCAGCGACTACATTAGCCTTACCAGGGTGGTACTCTAATGTAAAGTCATAGTCCTTGATCAGCTCCATCCACCGACGTTGCCTCATGTTCAACTCCTTCTGAGTAAACAAATACTTAAGGCTCTTGTGGTCTGAAAACAAATCAAACTTATCCCCATAGAGGTAGTGTCTCCAGATCTTAAGTGCGAACACGACTGCTGCTAGCTCCAAATCATGAGTTGGGTAATTCAATTCATTTGGCTTCAACTGGCGTGAACCATATGCGATAACCTTTCCGTTTTGCATAAGGACACAACTCAATCCTTGATACGAGGCGTCACTGAAAATAGTGAACTTCTCACCATCCCTTGGTATCGCAAGCACTGGCGCTATTGTCAATCACTCTTTCAATTCCAGAAAAGCGCGTTCATGCTTATCAGTCCATTCAAACTTCAAATCTTTCTTAGTCAAACCGGTTAACGGGGCTGCTATCTTGGAGAAACCCTCTACAAATCTCCGATAGTAACCAGCGAGTCCCAAAAAACTTCTGACTTCTGTAGCATTGGTCGGCCGAGTCCAATTCGCCACTGCATCGGTCTTTGATGAGTCAACCGCGATTCCTTGTTGAGAGATCATATGCCCGAGAAACTTAACTTCCTGAAGCCAGAATTCACACTTGCTGAATTTAGCATACAGGCGGTGATCCTTGAGAGTCTGCAACGCGATCCTCAGGTGTTGTTCATGCTCTTCCTCTGACTTGGAATAGATCAAAATATCATCAATAAAGACAATAACGAATTGATCCAAATAGGGTTTGAATACTCTATTCATCAAGTCCATAAACACAGCCGGAGCATTCGTCATCCCAAACAGCATCACTAAGAACTCATAGTGTCCGTATCTCGTCCTGAAAGCAGTCTTAGGTATGTCTTCCTTCCGCACCCTCAACTGGTGATACCCTGACCGTAGATCAATCTTAGAAAAGGTCGTGGCTCCTTGCAACTGATCAAACAGATCGTCTATCCGAGGTAAAGGATACTTATTCTTGATAGTAACCTTATTCAGTTCTCGGTAGTCAATACACAACCGCATTGTCCCATCATTCTTCTTCACAAACAACACTGGTGCTCCCCAGGGTGAAGTACTTGGACGAACAAAACCCAACTTCTCAAGTTCTTGAACTTGTTCTTTCAGCTCCAATAACTCCGTAGGGGCCATCCTGTAGGGAACCTTGGTTATAGGTCGAGTACCTGGCACCAATTCCACACAGAATTCTATGTCCCTTTCCGGCGGTAATCCTGAAATATCTCAGAATACTTCCTCGAACTCTTTGATTATCGGTATTGATGATACTGTCACCTCTGCACCGACAACCTCAATGTTTGCTAGGCATCTGGTGAGGAACATATCACCTGAAGGGTTACATTGGAAATCAAAGGGTCGATTCCCATTGTCCGCAAATGTGATCCTCTTCCTTGCACAATCCAACTTCGCATCATTCTTCTCGAGCCAATCCATTCCCAGGATTATATCAAATTCCTTCATCGACAGAACCACCAAACTCGCCAAAAGTTCACGGTCTCCTAACCGTAGAGGACAGTCCTTACATATATGTAATAACTTGACGGTGGTTCCTAAGGGTGAGGCAGCACTCAAAGCTTCATCTAAACGTTGCGGTACTATACCCAACTTCTGAACAATTTTAACAGATATAAAGGAATGTGTAGCACCAGTGTCGAATAAAACTTTAACATGAGAGTTAAACAAGGTTAGAGTACCTTCCACTGCTCGTTGCTCGGGCAGTCCCTCCTCATAAGCACCTCCTTCATACCCTGTTTCTTCATAACCAGCAGCCTCGGGAATAACAGCATTCAGACGGGCATGTCCTTGTTGACCGTAATTACCTTTCCTAGGAGCCTTACATTCCGGACTTATGTGACCTAGCATGCCACGATTATAGCACACAATGTTCAGACGATCAGCACGCCTAGGTGCTCTGCAATCTTTAGCTCGGTGACCAGGAACTCCACAATTGAAGCAGTTATTGTTTTTGGCCCCTTCTATTGCTAGAGGCTGATATTGATGTACTGCTTGTGTCTGTTGAGGTTTCTTCCCTCCATCCCAGGTCCTTTTCTGCCCTTGAGGGTACCCTGGTTTCTGTCCCGAATAACCCTTCTGTGGAGGTCGATTTCCAAACGGTTTCGGATTCTGACAACCATCATTCTCCAATCCCGTAGCCAATCTTACCAGAGCTTCAAATGACTGGCCCAGATGCCCCATAGTCAGATGTCGGAGAGACAAGTTGAGACCCCGGTGATACTTCTTGATTTTCTTCTGGGGTGTGTCCACCATATGTGGAGCAAAGCGAGACAAACGCTCAAATCGAGTAGTGTACTCTCGGACAGTCAGATTCCCTTGAGTCAACTCCATAAACTCTTTCTCTCTCTTGTCCTTCTCTTCTTCAGGAAAATACTTCTCGAGAAACCTTTCCTTGAACACCACCCACGGCATTCTCCTTGCAGCTTCTTCCCCAATAGTCGCCTTTTCAGCATCCCACCAATCAGCCGCTGCATAAGACAACTGAAAGATAGCCAGACGCTTCTTCTCCAGATCGATCAGTGCACTCTATGGTCTCAAAGATACGCTCCATCTGGCGTAGCCACTGTTCTGCTTGCCAGGGTTCATCAGTCCCCGCAAAATACTCAGGTCGCAGGGCGCGAAACTCCTTGAGAAGCTTGTCTCCAGTCTGGTGGGCTTGCCTCCCATTCCCGTTGTGATTCCCATTCTGATTATTGTTCCTCGCATTCTGATCACTAACCCTCTCCAATCTTCTTACAAAAGCCTCAAACATTCCGGTTGGATCTATTACCGGGGGTGCATCTTCAATAGCGGGACGATTCCTGAGATTTCTTCCAGCCATATCTCAAGAGAAAGGTACCGATCCATCAATCAACAAAATTCGGTCAACCTCTCGAGAAGAAAGAAAATTCTAAACGATAGAAAGCGACTAAACACGGAATGAAGTCGAACTGTCTTATCTTAATTCTATCTTAACGGGGGATCCTATGTGTCTTGGACAATTGGTCGAGCCATAACCTGGCTCTGATACCAAAAAGCCTGTCACGCCCCGACGTAGCATAATACAGGAAAGCATTTAATTTCCTTTATGGACTCGTAGGTCGTGACAAGTGAGTATGACCAATTGTCCCTGCAACAAATAACTTAACAACATTTCTAAAAGAAAGGATACTAATAAACATAAGCTCCAGAATTAAAAACTTACTAACTATTACATAGGTCGAGGTCTTAGGCACAAACGCCCTTATTCAAATTCTAACAAGGTTTATTACAACTCTGAAAGGAAAGACATAAGGAAAATAAAACAGCTCTTCTGGAACACCTCCGGTCATCTAACTAGCATAGTCAACGAACTCTGGCTGCTCCTGACCTGGAAAATTTGGACATAGAGTCCAGGACGCATCGACGCCGCCAGCTTATGAAAGCTGGTGAGTAAAATAAACATGTGCTCGCAATATATATATATATATATATAAGCATATAGAACAAAGGTATAAATTAACATTAACAGCAATATATTCAAGGTTCCAATTTCAACATAAATCACGGGGGAATATAGTAAGAAATAAATACGCAATTGTACATGAATTGTGTAATATCTTATCTTGCCAATTCTTTTCTTTAAAACAACCCAATTCAACCAACACATCATCTCAGATACCAGGAGTAATAACTACTCAGTCATCCAATTCACACACTACACTATCGCCTCCAATACCAGGAATACTATCCGATCGGTATTGAAGTCACACACCACACTACTGCCTCAGATACCAGGAATACTATCCGATCGATATCTAGGCCGATCACAACCAACCATCGCTCCGGATATCAGGAATACTATCCGATCAATATCCGAAACGCGCGCCTTAGATACCAGGAATACTGTCCGATCGATATCTAAGTCGTACACAACACTATCACCGTCGCTTCGGATATCAGGAATACTATCCGATCAATATCCTAAACGCGCGCCTTAGATACCAGGAATACTATCCGATCGATATCTAAGTCGTATACCACACTGTCGCCTCCAATACCAGGAATACTATCCGATCGATATTGAGGTCGCACACCAGACCGCCACCCTTTACTCTTTTCACGCTTTATTCCACACATGCATGTTGACACAACTTCGACCCTAATGTGTATGTCAATGTTCACAGTTTGTAGCAACAATTATTAATCTCAAGCTGAATATTCTTTTCAACATAAATATCGGTCTTAAACATTCTTACAAGTCCAATTTCTAACAGTGAGCCTTTAAAACAGTATATTTGCCAAACAGTTCCTTGAAATTTCCCAAAACATTTTCCAAACAGTCCCTTACCAAAAATTATACAAACTGCTAGAACTGCCACCTCGCGCGAGCGGACCGCGCGAACGGGGTAGAAGGGATGTCGCGCGAGCGGGTCGAGCGCGCGGGTCGTGCGAGCGAAAGGGGGGAAGGGTCCGCGCGAGCGGGTCGCGCGCGCGAGTTGTTGCAGAATGTCATCTTCTTCATTTTTCCCCTGTTTTCAATTTCAAAACTGTATTTTACCCATTTTCAGAATCTGTTTCAACCGAGACATGTAATATATGAATCTCTTCGGTTTTTCGCGTAGATTACGAATATGCAATCAATTTAAGCAATTACGGATTATATCTCTAGATATTCGCGATTAAAGTAAGGGTGTCAAAACTTTAAATCAACCATTCGTCGCGATACGGATGAATTATTGCGTAGGATTCGAACCACAGCTTATTGGGACTAAGATCTTTCATTCCCAATTTACAGAATTGATTTTGGTTAACTTTTACAAAACTCCATTTTTAAGCTTCCATGGTGTATCACATATATATACACATATACACACACATATACACTGAATTATACATATATAAACATTGTGAGTGAGTTTAAATTACTCACCAAGGTGATAAAGGACTACAATTTGAGACCGAGAATTTCCGCTGAGAATTCCGTCGTTGAGAATTTCCCCCTCCGTTCTCCCTCTTGATCTTGATATAAATATATATAGCTATGTATATGTGTGTATATTATATAATTTGTATATGAGTGTGTGTATGTTGATCTTGATAGAGGGAGAGAAAGTGAGAGATGATTGAGAGAGTTATGGAGAGAATGAGAGATATACACATATATATAAACTGCCCAAAATTGGGCTCCAAGAAAGAGGTGGAAAACGCACGGTGTGGTTGAGCTTACGTGCTCCCACACCCAAGCCGCGGTATGGACGCAGATTGAAATTAAAACTGGTATTAACTGGTTGAAATAAAAAAATGCCGGAATCATATCAGTGTAGGAATTAAATTTCCGGTTTAAACAAAAATATAGATATTGATTTTAAAACCATAGAAAGTATTTTGGAAATTACAGTTTGACCTCAAACAAAATATTATAAATAGAAATAAAATGGAAATATTCATTTATTAATGGAAAAGAAAATACAGGGTGTTACAATTAGTTTTCTCTAGATATGTCAAAAGAAAAATAGAATTTGTTCTAAACTTGACATTGATTAAATAGATGGATGTCTAAATAGCAAGGGATCCCCCCAAAAAAACGTGTCTTTAGAATGCTCAAAATTAGCAGGTGGAATTAACTACAATTAAAGGGCAGGAATAAAACTAGACAAAAATCCAATAAAGTGAACTAATTAATTTCCAAGGAACATCTGAAAAAATGAGAGAAGACCCAAAAATTGGCGTTTAGAAAACAGACAGAGAAAAAGGAAAGGAAAAAAGAAAATGAGAAAAGGGGGGAAAAAAATAAACAGTGAGAATCTTAATACCATGGTGGGGTTTTATGGGTATTTACTCATCAATCGAGACTGCCTTAAAAAAGGATCAAAAATCACCTTTGCCATACAAACCCCCACTTTGATATTTCAAATCAAGCACAACACTTTCTCTACAATGGCACCCAAAATAATAAAATAAAAGGATTAAATAATCAGATTTTGTTACTTCTATTACTTTATTATTTATGGGTATTTTCGGTGTATCTAACTATTTGTATATGGATTACCCACAATGAGCAATACTGAACAATTAAAAAAGAAAAAAAGGAATCGGTGAGCAGAGCTAGGAATAGGAGGAAGAAAAATCAAACAAATACACATACCTGCTGGCAATGGTTGGCGCCGACGATTCGATGGTGGTCACTCCCAATCGGCGTCGGTGAGGGCTAGGGCTCGTTTCTCTCTTCTTCTTGTTATCTTCTTTTTTTGTTCAATAAGCAAATTAGCAGTAGGGTCTTTCCAAATCACAATCTCAAATGATGTGGCAGTGGACCCCCTAAATGATGTCATCAATAATGATGTGCCACCACTTCAACATTATCCAATCAAAATTTTAGGGGTCCACTGTCACATCATTTGAGATTGGAATTTGGGATTAGAAATGGACAATTATTATTATTTTTTGGTAGAAATGGAAAATTATGTGTTCTTACAACTAATTAACTTATAAACACGCTTTTATAAACACACTTTTTTCTTTTCCTTTCCTCCATCTCTCTCTCTCTCTCTCTCTCTCTCTCTCTCTCTCTCTCTCTCTCTCTCTCTCTCTACTCTAAGGAGATTGATTGAAATTGAAACCCCGGCAAAAAATGGTGGGAAATGTTTAAGAAGGAAATTTGGGGAGAAACTTTTTGAGTAGTGTTTATTTTGGGAGAGGGTATTATGTGGACTGATTTTTGTTTTAGCAAGGGTTTTTAATTTTTGTTGCCTAAGGCAAGGTTTAGCAAGGAAACTATTTCGTTGTAAAAACATACTTTTAGCAAGGAAATGAATTTTCCTTGCCAAAACAATCCTTTTAGCAAGGAATTTGATATTTCGTTGCCAAAGAATTCATTATAGGCAAGGAAAATGCTATTTCGTTGCAAAAGACTTCACTTTTAGCAAGGAAATATGACTTTCGTTGCCAAATGTGTACGTCTTTGAATCCTTTGGCAACAAAATACAATTTCCTTGCTAATACTATACCTTTAGCAAGAAAAATCATCTTTCCTTGCCAAGATTCGTTGCAAAAACTCATTTTTGTTGTAGTGATATATAAACCTATTTGTTGTGCAAAGCTGACTTCCCATTTGGCAACTGGACAAGATCCCACGTCTGGTTTGATGAAAGAGAATACACCTCATCATCCATGGCATGCTCCCACTTCTCCCTGGTCTCAACCTGTAAAGCTTCCTCAAAACATTCTGGTTCACCACAATCAGTTAATAACAAAAAATTCATTAAAGGTGAATAGCGAATTATAGGCTTACTAACTCTAGTAGACTTACTCGGAGGGGGAGTTTGTGGTTCTTCCTGCGGTATAGGTTGTATGTTCACATTTGGGTCTTCAAAACATTCTTATCTGAAATCTCCTCAAATTCTACAAAATCTGAATTTTCAGTAGTCTCCTTTTGATGGCCAAGTCTATCTTTGTACAAAACAAACTCATTGAACACTACATCCATGCTCCTTACTGTTTACTATTTTTCAAAGTGCCACAGTCTATACCCATAATTATCAGTGCCATATCCAATGAAGTAACACTTCCTAGACTTAGGATCATGCTTACCCCTGTTCTCAGGTTCAACGTGTACATAAGCAGTGCAACCAAAAATACGAAGTTGAGAAAGATTTACCTCTTTTCCAATCCAAGACTCTTTTGGCAAACAACAATTCAAAGAACTGAAGGTCCCCTATCGATCAAATACACGGCAATGTTTACTGCATCAGCCCAGAATTGCTTAGGTAGCCCAGCATTTATTCTCATGCTCCTTGCACGCTTTAGGATCATCTTATTCATACGCTCAGCCACTCCATTCTGCCTTGGCTTTTTCGGGGTTGTTTTCAGTCTTCTAATCCCATTTGCAGCACAATATGACTCAAAGTCATCATCACAGTACTCACCACCGTTATCAAACTTGAGACACTTTAGCTTTAACCCTGTCTCATTTTCAATCAAAGCTTTCCAATTCTTGAAAGTGCCAAACACATCAGATTTACGCTAAATGAAATGCACCCATAATTTTCTAGTAGTATCATCTATGAAAGTGACAAAATAGCGAGAGCCACCAAGAGAAGGTACCTTAGATGGTCCTCATACATTAGTATGGACCAATTCCAGTCGTTCTGATTTTGGAGTCCTTGCCACCTTGGTGAAACTGACTTTCTTCTGTTTTCCCAAAATGCACTCTTCACAAAAGTCCAGATCAAGATACTTCAACTCATGTAGTTTCCCTTCCTTCATCATCACCTTCATTCCTTTCTCACTCATGTGACCAAGTCTTCTATGCCATGTACTGGCATCAATTCCAGACGACGCCACTATTATGCTACTATAGGTACCCGAGTAAACATAGAGGGTGTCACGCCCCGACATAGCATAAATAAGAAAGCGTTTAATTTCCTTTATGGACCCGTAGGTCGTGACAGTTTGAAGGATCGATTCCGTCCCAAATGTCAATAACAAAACATAATAATCAGAGCAGAGCAATCAAGGCATACAATATTTTTCTAACTTAATAGTTATTACAGCACGGGGTCTCTAAAGGCACAAGCCGCCTTAAATCAAGTAATATCTACTGTCTGTTACAGTTATCCAAACAGTTCAACATGTAAAGTAAATTCTCTTTCCAGCAGTTGTTCTCAATTTGCATAGTCGTAGGGCCCAGCATAGTCAAAACCTGAAAAGCCTGAACACGAATGTCCAGGGCGCATCAACGCCGTCAGCTTCAAGAAGCTAGTGAGAATTAAAAACATAACTTTGAATGTAAGACATACTCATTTACCATTTTCCAATTCCTATTTAATTCAACAAGTTTACATTAGAGTAAAGAGTTCATTTTAGAAAACAACCACAATATCATTGGAAAGCTATAATTCACATATATGTGACCGTGTATGAAAACAATGTACCATCTCATTTTACTGACTCTTTTCTCTCGACAAACACAACAACCCACCATCTCACACCAGTATCTTTGAAATACTCCGATAGCCACACTTTAGCACAGGGGTGCTAGGGAATGTCCAGTTTGTCTCACACTTTAGCACGGGGTGCCAGGGAAAGTCCAATGCCTCACACTTTAGTACTTGATCCGCCTCGCAAATACATCACACAGTATCCAGACTCGGGTACCAGGAAATGTCCGTAGGCCACACTTTAGCACTACCATGGGTGCCAGGGAATGTCCAAGTTTGACGTCACACTTTGACGCTACCATGGTCGTCAGGGAGTGTCCAGTTTTGCCACCGTTGCATTTCAAAGACACTCTAGCTGCAATCTCAACCACAACACACTTTGGTACTCACTTACCAGGGAGTGTCCACAAGACAATCTCAACCACACACTCTATACTACACTGACCTTTACTCTTTTCCACACTGACCAACACTCACACTCACCATGCATGTACAACTAACACCATATGAATGTCGTGCAACAGAACATATGAAATGTCGGGATTGATAACCATGTATATTTGAAAAGAATCGAAATCATAATCGTTCTTTAACAACCAAAACGTAATCTGTTTTAACATAACTTCCAAACAAAGCCTTAAAAACTCATGAAATATCATCCAAACAGTCCCTTAGCAGAAAACGGACAAAAACCAGAAACTGTCAGAAGTCGCGCGTGCGGGCCGCTCGCGCGATGGGTCGCTCGGGCGGGCCGTTCGCGCGACAGGTCTCTCGGGCGGGCCGTTCGCGCGATATGCCCCTTATTTCCTTTTTTTATTATAAAAATTTCCTTACTGCCTGGGAACGAACAAATCGCGTGCGAAGATCGCTTGTGCGAGCCGCTCGCGCGATTTGCCCAATTTTCGTTTTTCTTTTCAAAACCTTTTCTGTATGCCTGAAACTAGGGGTGGCCAAACGGCCCGTGGCCCGCTTGGCCCGCCCAACCCGGTCCTAATTTTTCAGGGCGTGGGCAAAGATATTGGCCCGTTCAACCGGGCTTGGGCAAAAATTTTAGGCCCGATCAATTTTAGGGCCGGACTTGGACAAAGCAAATGAGGCCCGCTTTGGCCCAGCCCGGCCCGACTATTAGTAAAATATATTTATTTTTTGTATTTTCTATTATATAATATATAAATTAATATAATTTTATATAAGATATTCAATGTATATATATTATCACAAGAGTTTTTATTGAATTTTTGTGAATAATGTGTCTTAATAATCATTCAAAACATTATTTATGGTAATTTTTTTTTAAGTTCAAGTTGTTAAAAATACAAAATAAAAAATAGCAATAGGCCGGTCCGCGGGCCGGGCTTGGGATTTTAGTGGTTGGTGCTGTGCCGGGCTTGGGCAACCAATTGTAGGCCCGCCACGGGCTGGGCTGGGCTTGGACAAAGGTACTTAGCCTTAGTATAGAGTGCAAGCCCGGCCTGAGCCCGGTTCGGCCCGGCCCATGGCCATCCTTACCTGAAACCAGTCACTTCGCGCGTGCGGGTTGCTCGCGCGATCGCGCGCACGAGTTTCAGCAGAAGCTTCGTTTTCTTCACTGGAACTCCTCTGTTTCAGAATTTCAGGGTCTTTTTTACCCATTTTGCATTCTGTGACTACATATATCATACAATATATGAATCTCTTCGTTTTTCGACGAGGATTAAGAATCTACAACCAATTTTACATGAATCAATCTATAACTTTAGAATTTTATGAAAGATTACAAGATGACAAAACTTAATTTCTTATACACTTCCAGAAAGCAAAGTTTGAACCATTGAACTTCCCAGGCCATTGTAAGTCACTGGTCTACAACCTCGCTCTGATACCAATTGTTGCAAAAAATGACCTGTAACATACACAATACAAACACACACAGAAACAAGAAACAGAGAAAACACAACACACGATATACCCTGTGGTTCGGCAAGATTGCCTACGTCCACAGCCTCTCACACCAGTTCACTATAATCAAATAAAAGGGTTACAGAGTTTCTCTAAAAAACACAACTCTTAACTAACTGCGGCTGCACAAAGAAATAATAATATATCCCACTAGGGTTACACTGAAAATTACTAAAATACCCTTGGGCTGAAATAAAATTCAGTGCAATTCGGTCTGAACCCCCGATATCAGAGTGGATCAGACTTCATGTCAAATCCAACACTTTTGTTGAGCAAAAAAACAAAGATATTCATACATGTAGGGTCTTTCACTCTTATGATATCTATTTGTGTTTAACTACGTACAAGTGTATGATATAGATGTTTCTTATGATAAAATGAACAAACGACAAAGATGAACCTCGTCAAACGTTATATCATTCACTCCTGGAGAAAAGAAAGAGAAATTGTAATGTAATTATAGGTGTGCTGCATGTCGGACAAGTAGATAAAACTTTGTTTTTTTTTTTTAATATCAAGAGAAACATTTCATGTCATAAACAGCAGATTCCAAAATGAACCTGTACAAATATCAGAAGAAAGAACGAAACATAAAAAAATAAGTACAATAAACTTCTGAGTCGCACTGTAAGTCTCCCAAATCCTCTATCTGACTGAGGTGTAGCTCGAGAATGAGCTGACTGAGGGAGAAAGCTGCCAACAAGACATACATCATAGATCACTCCAGAAAACACCGTGGCTGCAAATAGACCACACCAAAACACCAGATCTGACGAAAAATCACTGAATCTGCGATGATAGAAGCCGGATCTAATCACAGAGCAAGCGGATGAAGAGATCTAGAGTGGGAAACCAAACCCAACAATGAAAAAAAAAACACCCTCATAAAGGGGGACAAACACTCCTACAAAGAGGGAAGGAGGAACAAAACAAGGAGAAAATCAAAAAAGAGGAAAGCGCCAATGGACCCCCCACGGTGGGAGAACCCTTGGAAGGACGAAGATAGGCTAGAGGGGGTTGATTTAGAGAGATGGCAGAGAGTTTAAAGGGAGAAAGAGCCAACTATAGCTTCTTCTTTTTTTGAAGTCAATGTTTATATGTTTCTTTTTAGTTTATATGATTTGCAAATCAATGTAAGAAAAATGAATAGAAAATTGCCAGTAAATCTCACATTCATATACTTTCATGGATAAAGGACACCCAATATTCTATTTTTGTACAAAATCCCTAAAATCCTAGTTAATATACCTTAATCATGGTTAATGATATTTTTTGTTCCCTAAACACGCTTATATATTTTTAGTAACATGTAAATACGTGATGTGCATATGCAGCAAATCCCTCACAATAGATGACATTTATTTCCCTGCATTTTTAAGGATATTGAATTTAATAGCAAATTAATGCAGCTTTATATCCCTGTAATCACTCCATTTTGATTATACAGATTAAATTGTTGTTTCTATTTACATTAATGATCAACTTAATTTAGGCACAATTAGAGATAAAATACTCTCTTTTTTTTTTTGCTCAGCTAGTGATATCATACTTATGACCATATTGTGTATGTTTGACAGTAAGCTTCATATATTTTGTTATCATTATACAGACATTCATATTACTATTATTTTTAGCTTACTCACCAACATTTCATCTTACCTAATACCATTTTTAATTGTTAGGAAAAATTGTATTGATATTCAACAAATTAATAGATCCTTTGAATACAGTTGATGGAAAACAGAAGCAGTAAAAAATTTACCTAATTACAAAAATTGAACTAGCGACAGAAATCAGAATTACAATAACTAAACAGAAAACAGAAACTGAAAAACACTTATATCAAACTGGGGCCTGTGATATATACACAGCTTCCTTAAAACAAATTCATCACCTCGCAGAAGTGCTCGAGGATATCTCCGGCGTCTGTCTTCCAGGATACAGCAGCAATTAGCAGTTGACAAGCACGGTGTTCGACTGCTCCAGCGAACCAACTATGTCTATAACTCTCTCTCTGGAAACATTAGAACGAGAAGGAGGAACTGAAGAACAATCCCTAAAAACTGTATTTGGACTGAAGAAGAGAGAGGGGATTTATTGGACGAATATTAGTGAAATAAATCACAGTCCCTTCAATTTATGTAACCATTCTCTGTTTAATTTCTGCAGCAGTTTAGAAATCCCAAAAGACATTAGTGTAAATTTCTGTAATGCAAAACATGTGCAGAAATTCCAAGAGTCACTCAATTCTGTATATACAGAAATTGAAAAATTGGAAATTGAGAGGTCCAAAAAAGAAATACTACGTAGGTCGCACTCGCACCCACGACCCCGCCCCCAAGCCGGCCGGGCCAGACGGACGGACGGCGCGTGTGTGGAGTAAACCCAATGGGCTTTAGTTCCTTCCCCTTCCACAAAAGTGGGTACCCCTTAGGGTCCAAACCCATAGCTTGAAGTAGCTTTATAAATGCACTAGAACTCCTTCTAATTTTCCTATGTGGGACAAGATAAGTTATGAACTTTTTTCATTTCAACAACTCCTTGTACGGGGCAACCTTCAACCAACAATGTTTTTGCACATGTGAGTATCCAAACTTCATCTCGTGGAGGAGAACACAAAATCACAAGGACCCCACTCAAACTCTAAGTGGGTTCCACTTTTATTAGACCTTAAACATGGCCAAAATCACATATTTATCTAACATGCATCAAGAATTTAGAGGTACAGATTTTTCTTGTTGATACACAAATTATTATCTAAAACGTTTTGAGAATTTCACAGATATTTAGCCAGGTTCCTAATTTTTTTTCTCACCCGATATGCTTTTTCGAATGGCTAGGTAAATCAAATAAAATATGGAGAAGCAGTTGACGTTTTGGACTCTGAATTTTTCAACATATGTCTTGTTTAGTTTCTTCGAGTGTTATTAGCCTTTGAAAACAAAAAACTAAATGAAGAGATGGAACTTGTGAGTTTCACAAATTAATCTGTTTTGCGTTTAACACCTTTTTTTTTTTGTGTGTGTGTGTTATTCAATAGTTGGGTAGTGAAATTCACAACTGAATCTGTAGTATTCACAAGTTTAATTATGAAGTTCACAACTTACCGTCACATATTTTGTTGTTTCCACCCAACACATTGTGTTTGGGGTGTTTGTGAGAATTCTCATACTTGTGAAAGTCACAAGTTTAACTGTTTTGCATTTGCCAACATTTTTTTGAAATGTTCAAAAGTTGAGCCGTGAAATTCACTAGTTTTAGGTCATTCACAGTGAAATTGCATGTACTTTTCTTCCCATTTGGCTTCACCAATACTCCGAATTTTGCCCTAGCTTGAGCTCGTTCACAGTCTTTCTTCCTCTCGTGTCAGACAAAATCCTAGTCTTTTGATATCTTTAGATTGTTGAAAATGTATCCATGCCTCTATAGGTGAAGATGATCCTTGCAGGTGTTTTGAATTTTGAATCCTTTTTGGGGAGGTTTTCAAGGAGGTAACGTTTATGAAAGTCTACTTTTGAAGATGGATGTCCCCTATGGTAGTTTGGGGGACTTTATAATGAAAGTGTTTAACTTACAGTCCTATTGCTACATATTTCCATAGCTAGACCAAGGATTTATTATTAATTTACACACACACACACAAAAAAAAAAAAAAAAGAATAATAATACTACACCCACAATCTTTTTCACAATTTTTCCACAATCATATATCTTGGCTCTTGATTTCGGTAGACCCTATAAGAGTCCCACATGGGTCTCATACGGGACCCACTAAAATCAAAAACCAAGATATATATATTAGTTGTAAAAAAAGTTGTTGGCATGTAAATAGCATAAATATAAATATAAAAAAAATTCTCTCCAGTTTTAATCTTTTTTTCGGGAAAAGATCACCCGACTTCCATTTCCATATAGAGCATTATCATATTTGGGGCAGGAAATTAACAATTGGGTAATCAATACCCATATGATATATTGGAATCCCGATAATTAACACAAGTAATCAAATCCCATGATCCATGGTAGTATTTCCATTCCCACCAAAATTTCTATTTTAATATTGTTGTGCATGGGATGAATGAATCCAACATCTAGTGATCAAGTCCAAGGAATGGGTGGACTGCAAATTAAGGATTTTATAAATTAGTTAGAAGCTTTGCTTCAGATATTTGACAAGTGGAAAATCGAAAGCTGAAAAAGGGTTTAAGCCCGGATATCTTGCTGAATTAGAAAAAAAATTAGTGGACTTAAAAGAGAAACCTCACACTGAAACACGTGTAAAACTGTTAAAGAGACTATGCATGAATGGAATCACTGAGATTCTCCAATAAGGTAGTGGCATTGGCTGGAATGATGAGCAAAAGATGGTTGGGTGCTATGGTTCCCAAATTTTTATCCTAAAAATGATTCCTAAACGATGTGACAATGAGGTTATGTCTAATACAGTGAGATCAGTTGAATTTTGGTTGGAAATTATTTACCTGACCCCAACTGTCATATCATTTAGAAAGCACTTTTAGAATAGAAATTTAAAAAACATAATAAAACAATTAGGTTTTTTTGTAACAATCAGGCCACTTATTTTGTAATAAAGGCCCAACGTTATAAACCAGCAAAGCCCAACGTCTATATATATATATATATATATATTTTCTATAAAAACCAATGTCTGTCCTAGCATTTTAAGGTATACATACCAAAAAATTAGAGCAACACTATGAGGAGTTTTATGTTCTGGTTTAAAGAATACAGAGCGTGCTACAGCTTCTGTAACCAGAGAGTCTTTTCTATTTTATTATTTTTTTTTTTTTAATTCCAGTGAATTCTTTTTCCTAAGTTTCCGAGCAACAAGTCTGAAAAGGTATTTAGCATACCAGTCTTTCACTGTGCAAGAGAGACTGAGATAGAGGTGATTCTAAGCTGATTTATCGTGGGGACGACGTGACAATTTTTTTGGAACTTCTTATATAATCTTGGTAGAATCACCAAACGACTTAAAGAGAACGACTTAGTCCACCACTCAACCCAAAAAATTGTCAAATTAAGGATACTTATTTGGTAATATTGTTCCTTTGCTAAACACTGTTTCCAAAAAATTTTAGTAGAAATTTTGACAAATTTTAATGTAATTAATGGTTTTGGAAAATATTATTGCGGTACCCCTATATTTAGCTTTATGTAACAGTATAAGTTAATGTGTTGCACATGCAATGCACATGCCTGACTGCTAGTATATTATAGACATATTGATTAGAAAACAACTTAACATTTTCACACCTTAAATACAAATGTGCTCTAAGCATATTAGTCTTCAAAGAGAAGCTGAATTGGCAAAACAAAAAACTTTTACTTTAATTGATATATATATATATATATATATATGATAGAAGTACTCTTATTAAAAAACACAATCTAGTAACCATGAACAGAAGTCCTCACTTTATTAAAATGAGGATCCCTCATTAACTAGAAGGACTTTGTGTGTGTGTGTATATATATATATATATATATATAAATTAGACAATTATGCAACAAAGTGAAATTAGTCTTGTAATCTTCATTACCGAGGATTGGAGAAGCAAGAAAGTAAAGTTAACAGTTCTTTATTCATGTCTTCTTCTTTTTTCGCCTGAATTTCTTCAAATCATCAGACATAGCAGAACCTATTCCATAGGTTTTCAAAATTCCTACAGTTGTTTCTTTGGCAGTAATTGTTGGCAATATTACTGTCTGCACAAAGAAAAAATTAGATGAAGAGTTTAGCGACATTATTCCGCGTACACCCTCACACCCCCCACATAAATGGACACACACACGCACAGATAACAGTCAGGCTTTAAAGAGGGTCTCCCTCTCTTTATTAAAGAGAGATGTTCTGTTTTAACCGTCAGATTTAGTTTTTAAACACGATACAACGGTCAAAACAAATGTCTCTCTGTAATAAAGAGAGGGCGCCCTCTCTAGAGAATTTTTGATTCATACATATATATATACATATATATATATATATATATATGCATATAGGATTTTTCATGTTTGTTCTCCTTCTAGATGGAGGTAGCAAGATAATATTGTGTTGACTTTCAAGTGGACAAAAAAAGACTTTGCCATCTCGAAGGCACTGAAGTAATTTTTCAACTAAGATACAAGAGATAGTAAAATAATATTGTATTCACTCACAAATGGACAAGATAAGACTTTGGCATCTCAAAGATACTAAAGTAATTACGAAACCAAGATACAAAATTAATTTAGTTTGACTTCATTGAAAACTACCTCAGTGCATTCGTTCAAATGAGATGACAAAAACTTTTTGTCCTTAAATATTTGCACACTACACACATATATGGGTTGGTTAATTTAATTTTTCTCATAAATATGCATATTCTAATACAAAAATATATAGAGGACCTGTTCGTTTTGCAAAGAAAAATCCAAGAATTCATCATCACATCTCTCCACCTTTGAGACCAATTCCTCCAAGCTCTTAACATGCTCACAATTGAACCTGCAAACCTACACAAACACAAGCAACCAAATATACTACTTCTATATGCAAAAGAGAAGGAATGGTTTACGTACCCCTTCAGAATTTTGTCTCAAGTGACAGCCACACCCGGACTCCACTCTGACATGAGCATTTTGTGTCCCACAGTAACGTAAAAATCACACCATTGTCAAATGATAGTGACTATCACGTCCTACAAATTCTCATTAGTCACAACTTTTTTGTGGTGTACCAAAATTGAATATTAAAACCTGATGGTTAACAATGTCGGCCACAGAATATCCCTTATTCACCTCAGCCTCGAGCACCTGTTATTATTTGAAATCATGAATTTAAACCAGATCAATTATCAATACATTCAGAATCTGTTTGGATGGGCTATTAAAATAATCAATTTTTTTGAAGCGAAGAAAACACATCATATATATATTTTTTAATTGTCTTTTGGCTTAAAGGTGAATCCAAATTTTTAGAAAACTGTGAAAAATCTAATTGAAACGGCCACAATAGTATAAATAAAAATAAAAAATAAATAAAAAATAAAAAAAAAAAGCTATACCAAACATGCTCTTAAGCACAAAAATCCAGTTGAAAAATGACTTTTTGGAACACCATTTGACTTTCCAAATGGTTCTCTCTATTATATAGAGACCCTTTTTAAATGTGAGGAGAAAGAGAACATAGATTTGTGTAATCACATATGGGACCCATTTGATAAGGGAGGGTACACTGAATTTCTCAACAGCTATGTTTCAGGATTAATTACAAGCTGAAGGTTTTGGGGATTTAGGTCGCTATTCACAAATACAGAGTTTACATGGCTCAAAACAGAGAAGCATGTTTAGCCTCTGCATTTTATTTTTTTTTTTTTTTTTTTTCTCACATCTATGCTGAGTTAGTGTATGCTTTTTCTCAGTCATGATGCAAGCTAGCTTTGCAGCTTCCATTTTCAGAGGTTTGGTTACTTATCTCTTGGAATTTTTTTCATGGGGTATTTGTGGCTGTGATGATTTTTATTTAAGTTTGTTCATATTAGTTCTGTCTCTAGAACTGGTGTGTAGAAGTGTATTGACAGTTTTCGATGTTCAAGGTTTTTGTTAGCCCCTTCTGAAGGTGTATCTTGTACATTTGGTTCCTTAGATTTATGAATTTATGAAACTTGTCGTTCAAAAAAATAGAAATCTCTCCCGTATAGGGGAACACAATTGGAGCAATGATCTTAAAAGTAAATAGCTAAAATAGTTTTTCAGCCATTTTAACAAAACGTCAAAGAAAATTTAGGGATCATATGGTTTAAGATGCTCTAAAAAAATGAGAGAGAGAGAGAGACCTGAGAAATCACAACACACTCTTCCCTTAGATTTGGGGAAACCAACTCATCACATCTGCAAGAATCTTCATTTTTACTCTGCGAATTAATTGATAATATATTCAAATGTTAAACGAGCAATCTTAGAGCTCTCTTTGGGTACATTAAAAAAAAATCACATTTAAAAAAAAAAAAAAAAAAACCCTCTTTAAAGAGCTTTTATCAAGTTGGTTTTTTAGTTTCATATCAAATTTTAAAAATTAAAAATAAAGTTTAAAAAAAAAAAAAAAAAACCTAACTTTTAACGGTCACAACTTTTTGAACAATCAAAAATAAGTGATTATTTTCCCTAAAAAAAAATCTATCCCAAAAAGCCTTGGATGATAAAAACTAATTCAAATGAGCTCAGCTTGATAAAGAGATCGTACCAAATAGAAGGACTCTCGAACATATGAAATTGTCACACTTGTGAAAACAAGTCCTCCAATAATGTAGTAGCTTTGTTGTCTCCCTTTAACATCTCTAGGCACGAATTGTTTGTGTGTAGTAAGTTTTATGCTTAACTCATGTATGTTTGAATTCCGGAGAACTTTTACAAGCACGTAGTCACCCATATATTTTTGGGTAAAAAGGTAATTGAAATCTATACGTCGTTCTCGCACAAATGGAACTGAAACTCAGTAACCAAGAAATAAAAATTAGTAACAAATAAATAAAATTATATATTCTGTAAGAAAGAATTCTCATAAAGTAAGCCAGTTAACACTCAAATCTTGGTGGTAATAACTCATATTTGATTGCCGCAGGAAATAATTTCTCGGAGGTTCGATGACTATATACCTCAGCCTGAGTATGAGCTCACATTTAAATAAAAACCACATGCATGTATCAGTTAAGCTTGAGTGCTTAATTTACACGAACCAAGACTCATCTTAGGCTCATACTTTATCTTTAGACTACTAGGCCAGGTATATATGTTAATGTAATGTTGATAAAAGTAGTTCCTACACAGGCTTTCAAAATGATGACACAAAGGATAAAAAAATGTAGTAAATATTACCTGTTCCATCATTAGCAATTTTAACCCCATCAATGCTGAGGATAACATCACCTAGATGAAGAACTTCTAATTCAGGACAATCATAATCCTTATGAATTACAACCACACCCTCCTGATCATGTTGCATCTCCATATACATGCGTAAGTCATGATTTTCCATCTTCTGCCATTTGACCCCGAAAATGGGCACCCCTGTTATGTTGAAAGTGCTAAAAACATAAGTTAGTATGTTCAAATAACTTTTCAGTGCCATCAGTGAACTCTAATACAAAGGCTTTGATGATTGATTGGAGAAAAATCAAGACTGACTGTGATTTGCACTAGCCACAATGAGGCCTAAGGGCTAATACAAATACACCTCTTGCATGTGGTGAGCGTGTTTTCCATTTTTTTTCTCCCTGTAGTAAATCTATTAAATTTAAGAGGACATAAACTTGCACAACAAGAGTGTCAGAAAAATTGTGCTAATTATCCAAATAGGTGTATCTGTATAAGAATAATATTTAACGGTTGGTGAGAATATATCTTAAAGTGATAACAAAGAGGATACCATACTAACAACTAGTGAGCATGCATTTTGAAGTTGTCATTCCAAACACACCCTTGTGTGATCAATAGATTTTTCTGCTTTCAATTTCTTCTTAATTTTTCCTTAAAAATGCAAAGGACAGTGATGCTTCTTTATACATAACCAAAATGATAGACAAGAAAATTGAATAATGACTTCTTATGTATGTGAATTTTCCACGTAAAATCAAATAGTCATAGCAATATGGAGAAAGAGTAATCATAATAATTCCCAAGAAAAAAAATATGTAGATATATATATTAATGTTGCAATCAAATTTACCATTATATCCTCCATCCTTGTCATAGCCTTGAATGAAATGCTTAATAATTGTCGACGGTATGACCCGTCCTCGATAAATGCTTTCTGGAGCATCAAAGGCCATTCCTACGCATTTTCCATTCTCATTGAAAACAGGTGATCCAAACTCTCCGAACTCTGAATCATAATTAACCTGTTTTTAAACCATTAATCTCTAATTAGTGATTTGAAATTAAAGAAATTTTGCTTCTAAGTCCTAAGGCGACTTTACAAGAACATGAAAATGAAGATTGTACAAAATAAAAAATGAAAACTCATCAAACTTTCATAAAGCTTTGTTTGCTTCATGGATTTAACGATGGAAAAGAAAGGAGAACAATGAGGATATTGTTTTTCCTTTGGTTGGTTAATAAAGAAAATAGTGAGGAAAATAGGAAGGAAAAGAAAACAAAGAGAGAAATAAAATGATAATATTGAATTTTTTGAATTTCATGCCTCCCTTTTTTTTTCACGTCACAATTATATTTAAACAAATCTCGACTTTAGGTGTTATTTTTTGCATGGAAGAAACTAGAATGGAAGACACAAGGGAACTGGTTTTCTATCTCTTGTTTTCCTTTTATTTTCTTTTCTTTCCATGAATTTGCAAATCAAACTAAGCCTAAAACGAATATTAGATCCTTCAAATCTAAGTGCCTATAACTAACCTCAAAAGCTGGAAGTTTGAGTGCCCCAAGGGAAAATGTTAGCAAGCCCACTTCTGATACAAAACCATTTTTGGAAGTTATGGTATTCATACCCTCCAAGTAGCTCATGGTAGTTAACTCATCTCTGGGTGATGGTATGTCTCCAAACTCTACAAATCTCACTCCTTTCCAGAATTCATCATCGCTAACTGTAAGCATTACTGTAAACAAAAGAGATTAATGATTAAACTTAGTCATAATCCAAACTACAATTATTTTTGCAAAGTCTTCATGCATAGAATTAGTTGTACATTTTGTTCTATTCTTAACTAGATTCAGTTTAGTGAAAAGGTAATTGATATATCCCAATTCAATTTCATCCAATACTGGTCGGCTTGTTTGCTTGTTCAATTAATTGAATGGGTTTTATTCACAATTCTTAAATTAAGCACTACAAGATAAAAGCCATCACCCTTGGGTACCTCATTTGCAAACGTGGTAACTATGTGAAGAGTCAATCTTAAAGTAATCAATTACATGTCTTTTTTCTTTAAATGTTGGTAATTTTTTTCCTATAAGAAGCTAGATTTACAATCTACGAGCTGACAAAGCCCCTTAGGCTAGAACAATCATATGGACTTCTCTACGTTGATTTGTGTTGCAACCATTCACAGGTATGCTAAAGTTTCTGCCATTAATTATTTTCAACTCTCAATTAGCCTTGGAATGTATCTAGATAGTGTAGAGCTCCTCCTGACCATTTCAATCCCTTTATATAGAGAATGTGAACAACTTACATGGGTTGGGTGGATACCGTCATTCAATGTCTATTTGGAATCAATCATTTGAGACTTTAATAGATTATCAGGAAAAAAAAAAAAAAAAATTTGAGTCCCTTTGGCAACCACAGTTTTTTTTTTTTTTTTTTTTAGAAGACATTTTCCATTGGAATTTTCTGAAATTTTCTTGTTTTCTCTAGAGGAGTGGACTAATTTAAGATGATGAATTCCTATACTAAAAATATTTTTTATGATGCATTTTGGTTTGGTTTGATGATTCAATTCAAAATACATGCATGGGACGTCCAAACCCAAACACACTGCCTTTCACGGAAAGGAACAATATTGACAAAGAAAGAAATACCTTGAAGGGATGTCGATGGACACTGGGAGAGGGTCGGAGCCGGAAGTGGAGAGAGTGAGAAGACTGGAGAGAACAGAGAAAGAGAAAGTGTGTGTGGTCTGTGGGTGTACGTGTATGAGAGAGAAGACTGGCCATCATGCTTGTGAAGGGGCTAATTAATAGAAAACATTAGGGTAAAATCATATTTCATCATGAACAGTGAGGCATGTTTTAGGACTCTTTTACAAAGGTTATTGATTATTGATATAGAGAGAGGATATATATATACATATGGAGGTTTTATGATAGCATCGTACACCAGCTTTAAAGGACCAACAAAAACATTTTTAGTGACCAAAAAAACTTAGAGTGAAAAAACTTTCTAAAATATTTTGCCGCTAAAGTTGGAAAAAAAAAAAAATTTGCATGTTAAAGTGAAATTTTTCATCGCTAAAAGAACATTGAACTATAAATTAGCATTCTCCTATATATATATATATATATATAAAGAGAGAGAAAGAGAGAGAGTCCTTTCTAACGAAGGATGCTCATAAATATCATTGCGGTAAAAGTACAATTCATGTGCACTAGATTAGATTAGAGATCACCTTACTAAAATGAGGTATCACTCATTAAAACTATATTACATATATACATATATATCAAACAAGAACCTACCCAAATCCAAGTCATGTGCGGTAGCTATCACCTTGGCTTGGTAGATGGTGTCTGAACCATTTTTTTTTTTAATCATGTAGATGGTGTCAGAAGAACCTTGTTTATTTTTAATTGATACATTATGTTGAATGCAATGAGCGGATGTCAACAATCTCCGACCCTCAATATCAATAATAAACCCAGTAGTAGTCCTCCTTCTATAACCTGCATATGCCGTCCATGGGCGCCCCAAATAAGAGGAGGCTTCATATTCACAAATCACTTGAACAAATGCATCCTCCAATAATGGTGCCTCTGCACCAACAAACTGATAAAAAAAAAAATTTAAAAAAAAAAACCAAAAAAAAATATACATATATTAACTCTTTATCATCATCAAATACAATAGCCTATTTTATACATATATATATATATATATACACATCTTAAATTTTGATTAGTAATTCGGACTTACAAGTACGGAATCTAATTTTCCTTCTTCTTTTAGTGCTTCAATAGGATGTTTGATTTGGTGATGATCATCATCATTATGAGTAGCGGAATATGATGATAATAAACACTTCCCTAATAATGGAATACCTTCGTTGAGGAGGAGAGAGAATATTAATGGAGGACGAGGATGAGGACGAGAAGTACTTCTTGTCAAGCATGAAAGGTTGTTGTAAAGCAGCTTAACACTCCTATTTAATGCCATTGTTGTGCTGCAGAAAGAGAGACAGAGAGTAGTATATTCAATATATATATATATATATACTGTATACACTCATGCTATGCCCTAAATCTGTTAAGTCGACCTAGGTTTACATGTTTATATGTTCTATACTTATATGTAAAGGAAAACTAGCATGATCACCCTCGAAGTTAGGTTTAATTACACAGACTTCCCTTGTAATTTTCATAATTTGGATGACCTCTCTTCTTCATAATAGTAGAATAATACTGTTGCTAAATTTTATGCAAAAGTACATATTTACCGCTCAACTGGGTACATTACAATCACCTCCCTGAGCTATGGTCTAATTACAGAGACCTCCTTTGTGATTTATAGTTATGTAATATGCCTTGAGTCAACGAGTTGATAAAAAATTGTTAATTTTAAAATTACATTTTCTCAAAATACCTATACTTATTATTATTTTTTTTTAAAGAACAAGCAATTTTATTAATGGGCCAAGTAGTCGAAAAGTTACACACCCAATAAATCCTCCAAACAGAAGAACTCACCCCTACAAGACAACAATTAATGACCAATTGACCTAACCCTAAGAACCAGAAAAGAACAGCTAAGTCCCATTATGAAGACACAACCTTAAGACCCCCAAATAACATCAATCAATAGCAACTAAACACCACACACTACATCAACACCCATCACAATTCATGTCAATAAAGATGGGTTCAACCCAATTTTAATTGTTTCAGTAGCCATTTTTGTGGTCGTTGGAAGACCATAGAAAGTGGGTTTTGTAGTCCCAAAGTTTTAATAAAATAAATACCCAATTCTGTGGGGAATCAAGGATCCCATAGAATAGTAGATTCAAGGAATCCAATTCCTTACTATGGTGGATTCATAGAATCCAAATTGAGTTGGTGGACTCATGGAGTCCAATTATTCTTTTAGATGGAATTTAGAATTCCTGAACATGATAGATTCATGAAATCCAATTTGAGTGAGGGGAATTTAGATTTCCAGAACATGGTGGATTTGAGCATTGTAACTTCTCCTCTACCTGTACATGCGTGTTCATAATTTACGCAAGTTCATAAGTTTTAGTTCGAAAGTATGTTTGATACAAATTGTGTCTAATCTATATTTCATGTCTTCGTAACTTTCTTACAACCGTATAAGCTACTAATGTTTTCCATTTATTTGTGTCGCAGATTCAGTATGGACATTGTTGATTTCTAGGGCTCGGTTACATTTTTTTTGTGTGTGTGTGTGTAATGAACAATATTTATTAATTTGTTATTATATGGACACTATGTATTAGTTTGTATTAGTTTTGAATAGAAACATAATGTAAAGGTATTTTGTGGTTTGTATTAGTTTTAAAAAGAAATACAATATAATGACTTTCGTGGTTTTATTAGTTTTAAACAGAACCATGCAATGATAGTTTGTGGTTTACTAATGTTTTGTTGGTGTACAAACAGCAACCAGAACAGATTCTAGTATTATAGAAATTTTTTAATTTTTTTTTATTTAAAAATTGTTTTGGCAACGAAATACTTTGTCGCCAAATGTTTATTCTAAATTGATTAAAATTACTTTAGCGATGAAATATTTTATCACTAATGGTAACAACATTGGCGACAAAATGTTTTTGTCACCATAGCACTTTCTAAATATGGTAAAAAAACATTGGCGATGAAAATATTTCGTCGCTAATTCAAACTACAACAAAATTATGACTCTTCTGGCGACAAAAGCCGTACTAATTGTGACGAAAAAAATGAGAATTGGCAACGAAATTTTTCGTCGCCAAAAGTAATGCCTATGACGACGAAATTCAAAACAAAACTGAATCTCGTCGCCAAGGACTTTTGGCGACGAGGCAAAGGTGACAAAAAAATTTCGTCGCTAAAACCTTTAGCGACGCAAAAGGGACTTTTGGTGACAAAATTTGTTTCTCGCTGAAACACATTTTTGTTGTAGTGACCTCATCATTCGTTTTCCACACAAACTCGTCATTATCAAAGAGTACCTCTTCATCGACAACAAAAGACCCAGCCACATCTCTATCGAATACTCCTAAAGTGTTCCCAAACTCTCTCCCTTGAAGCATACACCTCGGGGTCTCAGGGACTGCAAGGTCAATCGATAACTCAGTGGAAGGATCTGACTGCATATTCTTAGCACACATGAACAGTAGCCCCAGAGTCGAACCACCATCCAGAAGAGGTGTCTGCCATGTTGATTTCAGTCACCATGGCCACAAGGTTCTCTTCAACCATAGTTGCAGAACTTTTCTGTTTCTTATTCGAACGACACTCTTTGGTATGATGTCCCAAGATTCTGCATTTATAATATTTGTCATTCTTTTTGTTCCTCTTTCTCTTGTTAGAAGCACGGTTTTTGGTTGAGTGATCATGTTCCTTCTTTGTATGGCCCTCCACAATATGAACATTAGTCTTAGCGATTTCTCCTTTACCGTCTCATTTACGAGTCTCCTCTTCAATTCGAAGATGTTTCTGAAGTTGTTCTAAAGAGAAATCTTCTACTTTATGCAGAAGTTTCTACCTATAATCTTTCCAAGACGGTGGAAGATTCGCAATAATTGCACCAACTTGGAAAGATTCAGGAAGCTTAATGTTCATAACAGTGAATTTATTAACAATGCTCTATAACTCGTGAATCTGATCGAGTACAGACTTGTTATCAACCATACAAAAATTGAAGTATTCAGAGATTAGAAATTTATTCGTACCTTCCTCTTGAATTTTATACTTGAAGTCCAGTGCATTCCATATCTCTGTAGCAGAACTTGTTTCCTTGTAAAAATTGAATAAACGATCAGACAGTGCGTTCAGAATATGCCCACGACTGATAGGGGTGGGCATTCGGTCGGTTCGGTTCGGTTTGGAGAAATTTGGTTCGGTTTTGTTCGGTTCGGTTTGGAGAAATGGGAACTGAAACTGAACTGAATTATATTTCGGTTCGGTTCGGTTTTGGTCAATTCGGTTCGGTTTGGTTCGGTTTGAAAATTCGGTTAACCGAATTTTGAAAAAACTATACTTTCTTTTCTTTTTCTTTTTTCATTTTCACAACTTTTTATATGTTTCTTGTCCCATTTTCTTTCATATTACAAAGAAAACATATGTTTATATTTACTTATATATATTATACTTATATTTTTGTAATATATATAGTTGTGTATAAAAATATATTAATAATATATAAACTAAAAAAAAATCGGTTTTTCGGTTCGGTTCGGTTTGGGAGAGTGGAACTGAAAACCGAACTGAAAAAAAAATATAGTTCGGTTTGAAACTGAACTGAAATTTATAACTGAATTAACTGAACTAAAATGAAAATTTTAGTTCGGTTCGGTTCGAATTTCGGTTAACTGAACTATTTGCCCACCCCTAATGACAGAGGAGTGAATCTTTAGCGCGCTTCAGCCTTGTGTCCTTTTGACTCTGTGTGTCTTCGCTTGTAGGTTCTGGAAGAGGCGGAAGAGTCGGATCCAGAATGTAATACAACTTCATGGCAGTGAGAAAGAAAATCATCTTATCTTTCCAACGCCCGAAATTGCTTCCATCGAACTGATCGAGTTTGATAATTTCCTGATTCATTATCTTGGTAGAACACTTGGTGGTTTCTGCCTCCATTACCATTACAATAAAATTACGTTCTAAAATTGTTGGGAAAACTGAGACTCTAAATGAAAAACAGAAAATTAAACAGGCTCCAAACGCATGTAATGACACTGTCTTTAGAACGTAATTTGCCCCCACTCGATAGAGTTTACTACTGGGTTGCAGACAAAATCGCTCCCAGGATTAATCAAAGCCTCTTGGGTGTGAAGAACAGCCGCAAGCAAATAAGATATTCTTCCAAAGCGAAATCTTTGTGAATCTGTATTTTTCTTATCTGAGAGAGAAAAAGAGAACTTGCGTATATGTGCATATATTTTTTTAATTTTTTGGGAGTCTTTCAAAATTTATAAAACACGAAAACTACTGCATAAATAGTCACGTCTCTTTCCAAAGCAGTACTTATTCTCAACAGTCACACCCAGTGTGAATAGCACCCTACTGTGTAAAGACACAACTCCTAAAAAATTAAACTAAAGGTTTCAATAAAATAATCAATTAATTTGTGACAGTTGATCAGGCTGTCCAAACTTATTGAGCCGATTAAATCACGTGGGTGCAAGCCCAAAATCCCTGAAAAGTTACTTTCTCGTGAACCCAACAGCACCATATGAAACCTCTTAGGAACCCAACATTTAATATGGCAACAGATTGTTCACGGTCAATAGACTTTCTAGGCTTTTGACTAATAATTAAATTATCTTTATAGGTTTTGTCCATCAAAGTAGTAGTAGCCTTTACAGGCTTTTATAAATGGGTTTTGACTATCAAACTAGTAGTCTTTGCAGGCTATTAAACAAACATCAACAATCTCTCACTGCTTCTCTCTCTTTGATTTGCTCTCCTTTATGTTATCCAAAATTTGACATCATCAGTGTATATACATATATGTATATATTGAAATATGTTTATATATGTATATATATATATAAATCTATGTGTGTGTGCATATATATATAAAAGAGAGAGAGAGAGTACCTGGTTCGTAGCCCTCGAGAGAGGGAGACGATGAACAGAAGAGGGGTAGTTTGGAAAAAAAAAAAAGAAGAATCCCAAATCAATTCTTGAAAAATCCAACCATTTTGGGTAGGATTTGTAAAGGTCCCAAAATAAGAATTGGGTGCATTTCAAAATGAATTCATTTCTTGTTTTGTGTGAAACCAAACATAAGAATTCCACAAACAAAAATTGCAAATGAAATATTTTCTTGTTTGTGACATATCAAACAAAGTGTTAGGGCTAGGAAAAAAGTTGAGGAGAGAGAGGGGAGGCATCCGTTCAGATTTCACGAAGTGAAGCGTGTGAGGGCTGGGCAGAATTTGCCACATCGATCTTGTAACTGACAGTGAAAGTGTCCACTTAGGACCCAAATGGCAAGCTATAGGATGGAGTTTGGCCTTGGATTTTATATATATATATATATATATAATAGACTTGGTTGATGAGAAGAAAGAGGAAGAAAAAAATTTGGGTAAATTGCAAATTATACCCCTGTAGTTTAAGGGTGGTGATAGTTTGGTCTTTGTGGTTTTAATTTTGGCAATTTACACCCTATAGTTTGAAAATTGTGCAAAATCCACCCAATTACACAAAAAGCAAGGGTACAATGGGAATGTGACATTGTTTTCAGCCAAAAATGGCCCCATGTGCAGGGCAGACCTAGGAGTGTAGTTCAATGGGAGCAGAAGCTTATACAGGGGTTCTAGGGAATATTAGTTTATTATTTATTGTTATTTTTTATGGATAGAAATAATATAATTTTATGTGATTTTTTTGTACAAACTAATCTATCCCATAAATAACTTATAATCTTTTAAACAATTTGATACACTTAAGCTTATAATATGATAATAGCTTATAGTCTATTAAACCGTCTGTTAATATCTTATAATCTTTTAAATTTATGTGATTTCAATTTTGCGGTCTTTCTTGCTGAGTACTGGAAGCCCGAGCTTGGCTTCTGGTTTTGTATGCTCTGGTTGCCAAGCCAGATTTAAGGTCAAGAATAAAATGTTGCTGCTCAAGTATTGCAGTCTTATGAATGCTGCTCTTTTTTGGGGTTTACTTGCAAGAACTGTCAGAATTAAAAAACAGCCTAGTCCAAGAGTGTTCTGAGTTTTTCGAATTTTGGGCTATCTGCATCAGTTGTTCAAGGGGTGATACAAAAGGTTGATGAAGTCTCTTAGGGATGGTACAATTCTCTGCACTTGGTTGATTCAGATTCTGTTGTGCAGCAGTCTTGCTGAATTAAGGGAGCTCCAGCTAATGTTAAAACGTTTCTTCCATTTATCAATAAAAACTGATTTTCGCTGTTCAAAAATGTAGATATTTTTGGATGCTCAGGTTGTGTGCTGCTAAGTGTAGATGTTTTATGGGGGGCTACTGTTGTGTCTCTCTGTATTTGGTCTGTGGTGGAGTGGGGTTGCTCTCTAGGTTTACTCTAAAATTGGGTGTTTTGGACTGTGCCGAATATCTTGGAGCTGGTTTTTGGTCCTCTTACTGTCGAATCGTTCGATCGGTGGTTTCTTTGGGGAGAGACCTTGCCTCTGGTGAAGGATGTGCTGCATTTTGACTTCATTAATTGGGTTGATCCATAGGTTTTGGGTCGTTGCTGCTGTTCTTGGTGAGCATATTACTTTGCTGTCCAAAAATGTTGTTTCGGTCAAAATCTGTTGTTGCTGCTGGTAATAAGGCTTCTGGTGCTCGTGCTGTTTTGGATGTTGCATTAATCAATGTAGCATTTTTAGTGGAGTCTTCGTGTTTGCTTCGGAGCCTCGATGCGGTCAAAGTGGTGATGTGGCTGATATTAGGCTGCTGCTATGCAAATGGTGCTGGGTCATGTGTTTGTGGCTCATAAAGCACAACTTTGAGGCTCTTTTGGATCTCTGCTCGGTTTAGTTTGTGGGCCAGTTTTAGGTTTTTGCCCTGAAAGCTAATCGTTTTGGCTGTGGCTGTTTTTATATCGTCGGGTCTCTAATTGTAGGTGGTCATGCGTAGAGTACACAGAAATGTTTGGTTTTCGTTTGGAGATTGTTTCGGCTGTTCTTAGATATGGAGATTGGTGGTTAGGTCGGTTTTGGGGGTGTACAGCATTGATAACATTGTTGATTATCATTAAATATTAGGGGGCAGAATTGATCTTTTTGTCTTCTCATGGCTTCACACTCCCTGTTTTGAGCATGGATAGAGAACAAAGTTTCTTTGCTGGGGTCCAGGGTTGCTGTGGATTGCCTCTGGGGTGGTTTTGGATTTCCAGTTTTTAATTTTGGTGGCTTTATGAGGTGTTTTGTTGTAGATTACTCTACAACTGCCATCAATTTTATGACCAATGTATTAGTCTTCTTTTGATATTTAATGAAAGGAATCTCTTGCTGTTCAAAAAAAAAATCTTTTAAACAATTTGATACATTTCAAACTGGACACGCACTGCCACACAAATATCAAAGTGATAAATATAAATAACTAATTAAACTTATAATTCAATTTTTTTGTGAAAGAATTATAGGATAGATTAGTTTGTACCCAAAAAAAAAAAAAAAAAACACCCTCTTAGAATTATACTATTTCTTTAAAAAAAAAAAATCAGGTCGGGGAGCTGCTCCCGAACACCCATAGAAGCTCTTGTTCTCACTGAACTACACTCCTGAGTCTGCTCCTGCACATGTGATCATTTTTGGCTAGAAATAATGTGACATTCCCATTGTGCCCTTGCTTTTTTTACAATTGGGTGGATTTTGCACAATTTCCAAACTATAGGATGTAAATTGCCAAAATTGAAACCACAAGAACCAAATTGTCACAACCTCAAACTATAGGGGTGTAATTTGCAATTTACCCAAAAAAATTTGATAGAAAGGTGAGAGAACAAAAGAAGATGGAGTATATAAGAGATCATGATATTTTAGAGAGAGAAGATGGGTATGCCGGGTTGGGACTTGGGATGCAGACCAATCCCTGTCAATTGAGTGTGAGGAGCACAAAGGGCACACAAAAGTGATAATTTTTCTTTTCTTTTTCTTTTTCTTTTTTTCTTTTATTTTTTGAAAAAGAATCCTCACTGGTGAAGTGAAGTCCGTGTGGTAGGGTGCATGTGTGGAGTGAAGGCAAACCATAGAGAGAGAGAGAGAAGCGATTGCTTTTCTCCTCCATCCCTAACAGCCGCAGACCCTTTTCCCTCCCTCCACAGTCCACCCTCCCCCTCCTTGGCCGGCGCCTTCCTTCCCCCTTCTCTTTTCCTCTTTTTGTCCTCAGTTTAAATAAGGCCTTGTTTGGTTTTCTCCTCTTCCTTTGTGAAGATCTTCTCCTTCCTTTGTGAAGGTTGTTTCTCGTGTGCTTTCCCTAGATTTGAAGATGTTTTCTTGCAGATCCGGTGTTGTCCTGTTCAGAGCTGGGGTCCTCAAGCCAGTTCTGACACATCTAAGTTCTCTCCTCAAGGAAAGCGGCAACCGCGACCTCTTACCCGTCCAGGGTGGTACTCTGGTATTCCGGTGGATAGGGGTTCCCATAGCTTACAAGCATGTGGGTATAAACTCTTATTGGTTGCCTCTCTTAGGTGCACGGGGATGTGTTCCTGTGTTTTCCTTTTTTATTTTCTGCATGAGGAGGGGATCTTGTCCCTCACTTGCTTTTCTGTTGTTGTTTGGCCAAAGGTTATCCATGTGTTGTAGGATAGTCTTTTTTTATTTCATGTACTTGAGTTTGTTTTAATGATATGTATTGTTGTTTTAGCAAAAAAAAAATGAATTTTTTTTTCTTTTTCTTTTTTTGTCCTTTTTGATAAATAAGGTCGGTCCCAATTATGGGTGAAAATGGTTCAATTCAATTTGATGTAATTTTTAGTCACATCAATCGATTTTGGTTCAGTTACGATACAGTATAATTTAGTGTAAAATTTTTGTTCAATTCAATTTTTACTCTATATTAAAATTTTAAAAACCAACTAAACCGATCAATTTGATTGATCCGATAGAATTACTTACACCCCTAATCCCGAGGAGTCAAATTAATACGCATGATGATGATGATGAACAAGACGACTTCTCCTGCATGTGACTTTGTAAAGAATGGGAAGTTATTGGGTGTGTCAAGGTACACATAGGTTTGTTGATTTTTTTACCAAACAAATTTTGACTTGCGATATATTTTCACCTGTGATCAGATTGGGATGATTCAAAAAATAACAAACTCGTGTTGACGAGTACTTTATTTCAAAATGGTTTAGGACATGTCTTTTTGTGATCCAAAAATAACGATTTACATGACACCAATAATTTCCCAAATTGTGAATTAGAACTTGAAAATTTGATTTTCAATGAGGCCAAGCTTTATGCAAAAATTTTGATTTTGCCTTACGAAACTCATTTGTATTTTTTTTAAATCAATTTTTTTTAAAAAAATTGGTTTTTGTACTTTTCTTTTTTCATTTTTCCTTTTGAATTTTTTGAAAAATGGGTGGGACAAAATGGGGTGTCTACATTAGTAAGTTCTTTTTAAAAAAAAAATCTTCACTAAATCCATAAAAAAAAACCTGATTTAATTGAGAGCTCATCTTCATTCTGAGAGTCATTGTCTGATTAGTTTAAAATTTATTGTATTTTTTTTTCAAGTGTTCTTATCTTTTTTAATATATATACTATAAAAAAAAAAAAAAGGTTTTAATTTGAATGATATACAATTATTTGTGTTACTATTTATCTTTATATCTCAAAAAAACAATTGAATATACTTACACACACACTAAATACATAAGTTGGCGTGTAAGTATGGTAGTCTATAAAGAGAAGTGTCATGCGTGTGTAGTGTGTTGAGTTGGAAAAACAAAAGGGTTATGCTTCCATTCATACAAAGATTCTCTAAAGAGGACCACCTCTTTTTATTAAAGAGAGGACCTCTGTTTTGACTGTTGGATTGTGTTTAAAAACTGTAATATGACAAAACTGTCATTAATAAAAACACGATCCAACGGTCAAAATAGAGGTCCTCCCTTTAATAAAGAGAGGGCGCCCTCTTTATAGCCTGACTGTCCATTCATATACTATATATATAACACCCGTATTTGTGTTATTGCTTTTGCATTACATGGTCATGCATAATAATGTGATGTGGCGTGCCTTTTGGCATATGTTTGGGTGAATTTTGACTCACGAGTTGATTTGGGTGTCTGTATTAGAGAACCCTCTGAAACTATGGTGATTGAGGATTTGTTGTTGTGAAGTCTCTCCGAGTATGAGACGGTCACTGTGGAATACTTTAAATGTTTATCTGAAAATAAATGTTTACCTGTGTATTTCAATATCTGTATTATTTTCTATTTTAGAATTTATATCTGTTGTTAGTTTTAGTATCCTGGTGAGAACGAATTAACACGCTATTAATTTGATAAGCTTATTAGCAACTTCGGAAACGTCATGTAGAAATTCGCGTTTTAGCGACCAAACGAAACTTAGTCGAAAACTTTTATAATTTTGAAGTTTCACTCGTAAAGCTATGAATAAGCTGTATAGAAAGTTTCAGAGACTGATTAGGAGTTTTGAAAACTCATGGGGAGGTAAACGTAATTCCCGAGAGTGTTGCCTATATATAGATAGAGATGAACTTAGATTTTTCATAACTTCTAACCTAAATTCCAAAAAGGGGGCTAGAGGGAGATTTTGGAGCTTAGAGCTTTGCGACGCCAAATGACGACCTTCCGTCAGTTTGTTTCCTCCCATATTTTATATTCGAGCTCCTCGAGGTAAGAGCTTCGTTTTGATATAGGTTAGGGCCTGTTTGGCTAAGTTTTCCGAAAAGTTGTTTTCTAGAATTTTGTCATAAAAGTTGATAAACGGAATTTTGATCCATAGGAATTGTACTAGACGGACTTCTGCACGTTCTTTGTGCACGGGTTTTCTTTGGATCATATTTTAAGCGCGTAAATCGGAGGTGAGTGATTCAACTATGTTTTTGGAATGGTTTCTTGATATGTATTCATGTTATGTTTGAATAGCATGTATTAATACTTAGAGATATCTTGTGTAGTTCATATTGGGCATTTATATTGATAAGTAGGCCCAATAGCACGATGAAATGTTTTGATTACCGCGAGCATGGTGATATGTATTTGAGCATGTTAAGTTGCTTATTTGGGTCAGAAGGAGCACGTGGTCACCGTGCCATTTTGTGGAGCCGATATAGGCATTAAGGTTGCATGATTGAAGAGAAGAATCGTGGGTCTTACCCTTTCGCGTGGACTTATTGGCGAGGAGTCGCGGATTGGGAGTATGGACGGGCACGTGAGTCTCCGGCGACTAGTATGAAATGTAGAGATGTGAATGCGGACATGTTTATCATTCATGTACATATGTTGATTTATTCACTAAGCATTAGCTTAAACAAATCGAAATATGTGTGGTTATTCAAATAACCATTGCAGGTGTAAATGCTGGCGAGGAATCGCAGAACTGAGCACGAGGGTTGGGAGTTCGCTTGGGAGGCAACTTGAATGTTAACCTTGTAGTTTTGGGACAATAGGATGTTGTAATAAGAATTTTTATCGTTTTAACTTATGTTTAACGTCGTATGATAGAATGGATTTTAAACCGTTGTAATAATTAGTGACATGTTGTAACCCTGCTTAGAAATGTTTTAATACAGCTAGGATTACCTTGATTTGAGTTTGGATTGAGTGGTTGATCATTGGTGAAGGGTAGGAAGCTTTTAAAACTTGAAATTCTGCAGATTGGGCTGCTGCCAGGGGAGCAGTTGACTGGTCTAGTGTTCAGTCGACTGAACCCCTGTGCCTGCTAGCTACTGCTTCTTATTATGGCAAAAGCAGTCGATTGGGCCATGCCTCAGTCGACTGGACCTTTGTAAGTTAATGTGTTTATTTTGATTCTGCCTGATTCAGTCGACTGAAGGCTGGAGGCCCATTCGACTGACCCTAGTCTCAGTCGACTGGAATTGCTATTAAACTCTTTTGAAAACTCTCTGCCTTTTTCAGTCGACTAAGGGTCCCGACCCAGTCGACTGAACCTCTGGTTTTAAAATGTGTTTTGTTTTTCCGCTGCGTGTGTTCTTCAAACTAATTTTTGGGAACGTTAATGAATTGGTTTAGCCTCGGTGGCGTGCCACGGGCTCCGGTTCCGCTATTGTGGGACCGGGCTGTGACATTTAGTGGTATCAGAGCATAAGTTTAGAGCCTTGGGAACGAGTGACGTTATATATATGCTGAGTGACGTCGAGTGGAGTGTGTAATTGTGAAGATAATTATTGTCATTGTAGAAATGCTTCATGTGTTAGCATTTGTTGAGTGTGATGAACTATGCACATATATCTATATTGTGGCATAGCATGCATGGTCATTTTGCATTGAACTCAACAGGGGAATATTTGAAACATTATGACTGATCCGCCAAGAGAATTGTCACCGCATTCGCGGATGGACCAAATAGTGAATATGGTGGGAAATTTCATACAAGCGGTAAGTGAAAGAGAACAGATGAACGTTCAGCCTCCACTGGCACCGCGACCTCAACACACAATCGTGGAACAGTTTCATAAGCGGAAACCGACCTTGTATTATGGACAAGTTGACATAGACTTGGCCGATCATTGGATGATGGACATGGAAAGACATTTCCGTCAGGTAATATGTACCGATGAGGAGAAAATTTTATGCGCATCCGATACGTTGATGGGCGAAGCCTTGGATTTGTGGAACAACGTGCTTGAACAAGGAAAGCCAACCACGTGGGAAGCATTTAAAGAAGAATTCAATAAACGTTTCTTTCCGCAATCTGCTTATACTCAGAAACGTCAAGAGTTTGCGAGTTTGGTTCAGGGAGATATGACCGTGGGTGAGTATGTTTCTCGTTTCAATGCCTTGTTACGATTTGGGAAAACTACCGTTCCGACTGATAGGGATAAAGCTCGTAAGTTCGAGGAAGGGCTTAGAGAGAATATCCGTGGCCGTGTGGACATGTTGCAACACCCGACGGTTTCTCTAGTCGAGGAAGCCGCCCGTATAGCTGAGAAAAGTGTCGACCGATATCGACAAGGGCAACAAGGAAAGAGACCCAATGACAATAGGGGAAAGAGCTAAGGGAATGCGAAGAAACCGTTTATGCAAGGTTCAGGATCATATTTGAGTAACCAAGGAGGGAGTACGTTCATGGGGGACTCGAGATTGTTGTGTCCAACATGTAACCTGCGACACAGAGGAACTTGCTACCAATTGAGCACCTGTTACCTTTGCAAGCAGTTAGGACACATATCCCGAAATTGTCCTTTGAATGCAAACTCGACCACACCAAATAACTTTCCGAATACGAAGAGCTACAACCCAGAAACGAGAGGAAAATGTTTTGAGTGTGGACAATCGGGACACATAGCAAAAAACTGTCCGAGTAAGAGACAACCGGGAATGAGTACCGAGGCATCGAGTGTGCCAAGCGGATCAAGGGTAGAACCTCGAGTGGATAAAGGGAAAGGAGTCGCGCAACAACAAGGACGATACTTCCAGCTCAGGCCGGGGAATACAGATGATACCGTCGTATCAGGTATTCTTCCTATTTGTTCGTATCCTGCACGTATACTTATGGATTCTGGTTCAACGCATTCATTCGTATCACGTGATTTTGTTAAGCATTTAACTGTTAAGTCAGAACCGTTAGGATATGACGATATGACTTGTGTGTATCATTGCCTAGTAGTGAACCGCTAGTTACTTCTTCGATATTCAAGTCATGTGAGATCAAGATAGGTGATAAAGTTTTGAGCGTTGATTTGATTCCGTTGACAGTGAATTACTTTGATGTTATCTTGGGTATGGATTGGTTGTCGGTTAATCAAGCCAGAATCGATTGTGAACAGAAACGGGTTAGTTTCTATCCGTCAGGGCGAGAAGAGTTTACTTTTCAGGGTAAGGGAGTGATCGTACCGCCGTACTTGATATCGGCGATACAAGCAAGTAAGATGTTGAAGAAGGGTTGTTCGGGTTTCTTATGTTCAATTATCGACACGCGAGTTCTTGGGCCACTAATAGAAGACATTTCAGTAGTTCGAGAATTTCCAGATGTTTTTCCCGATGAGTTACCCGACGTATTGATTGAAAGAGAACTTGAGTTCACAATAGAAGGAGTACCAGGGTCACAACCGATATCTAAAGCGCCGTACCGAATGGCACCGATAGAGTTGAAAGAATTGAAGGTTCAGTTACAAGAACTACTTGAGAAGGGTTTTATTCGACCGAGTGTTTTGCCGTGGGGAGCTCCAGTCTTGTTTGTGAAGAAAAAAGATGGAACAATGCGTATGTGCATCGACTACCGAGAGTTGAATAAGTTGACAGTCAAGAACAAGTATCCGTTGCCGCGAATAGATGACTTGTTTGATCAGTTACAAGGGGCTCAGGTATTTTCGAAGATCGACTTGAGATCCGGTTACCACCAGTTGAAAGTCAAAGAGGAAGATGTTGAGAAGACAGCTTTCAGGACTCGATATGGTCACTTTGAATTTTTGGTTATGCCATTTGGAGTGACTAATGCACCAGATGCTTTCATGGACTTGATGAACCGTGTTTTCAAGGATTATTTAGATGAGTTCGTTATCGTGTTCATACATGACATCCTAATCTACTCCAAAAGCGTGGAAGATCACGAGCATCATTTACGATTAGCTTTACAACGATTGCGTGAAAAGAGATTATTCGGCAAATTGAAGAAGTGTGAGTTTTAGTTGACAGAGATTGCTTTTCTTGGACATATTGTATCAGCTAAGGGAATTTCGGTAGACCCTCAGAAGATGGAAGCAGTTACCAACTGGGTGAGACCAACGAATGTGACAGACATCAGAAGTTTCCTAGGATTAGCTGGGTATTATTGGAAATTTATAAAAGACTTTTCGCGTATAGCAATGCCGATGACACAGTTAATGAGGAAAGATATTGCTTTTGTATGGAGTCCGGAATGTGAAGAAAGTTTTCAAGAGTTGAAAGGTCGACTAGTGAAAGCACCAATTTTAGCCGTTCCGTCAGGGACTGAAGGATTTATTATTTACAGTGATGCTTCATATAGAGGTTTAGGTTGCGTTCTTATGCAAGGTGATAAAGTCATTACATATGCGTCAAGACAACTTAGACCGCACGAGAAGAATTATCCAACTCATGATCTAGAATTGGCCGCCGTGATTTTTGCATTGAAGATTTGGCGTCATTATCTATACGGAGAGAAATGTGAGATCTATACGGATCACAAGAGTTTGAAGTACCTGTTTACACAACGAGATTTGAACATGAGGCAAAGGAGATGGTTAGAGTTGATGAAGGACTATGACTTGTCAATTCAGTATCATCCGGGCAAGGCGAATGTCGTCGCCAATGCTCTTAGTCGTAAGGCACCAACCAATACCGCATCAGATTTGACTTCTCAGAAAGAATTGATAAGAGATATGGAGAACTTAGAACCTGAAGTGATACCGATGATTGAAAGTGGCTTGATGTCGACGATGGTGGCACAACCACTCTTGATTCACGAGATCGCAGAGAAACAACTTCAAGATGTGGCTTTGAAGAAGATTTGTGGTGAGATTCCGATGGGCAAACAACCGGGATTTACTTTTGAGAATGATGTTTTAAGATTGAGGGGTAGAATTTGTGTACCTAGTGAGAAAGAGTTGAAGCGAAACATCCTAGAGGAAGCACACAACACAAAGTATACCGTTCACCCAGAGAGCACCAAGATGTATAGAGATTTGAGACATGTTTATTGGTGGCCGGGAATGAAGAGAGAAATAGCACGTTATGTTTCGCGTTGTACTAGTTGTCAACAAGTAAAGGACGAACGCCAAGTACCCTCGGGATTGTTACAACCGTTACCGATAGCCGAGTAGAAATGGGAGCACATAACAATGGATTTTGTTAGTGGGTTTCCGAGGTCGAAGAGATCAAACACTATTATTTGGGTGATCGTTGATCGTTTGACGAAGTCGTCGCACTTCCTACCAATCCGAACAACTAAGCCAATGACGTTAGCTAAGTTGTATATTCGTGAAATTGTGAGACTACATGGTATCCCAGTTTCTATCGTTTCGGATAGGGATAGTAGTTTTACATCGAAGTTTTGGAGAGCCTTGCAAGAAGCAATGGGTACCAAATTGCACTTTAGTACCGCTTTTCATCCTCAGACCGATGGTCAATCAGAAAGAGTAATCCAGATTTTGGAAGATATGCTTCGTTTATGTGTACTTGATTTTCAAGGTGATTGGGAAGACCACCTACCGTTAATTGAGTTCGCGTATAACAACAGTTTTCAGTCGAGTATTGGGATGGCTCCTTATGAAGCTTTATATGGTCGTGTATGTCGTTCACCGATTAGTTGGACGGAAGTCGGAGAAAAAATGATTGAAGGGCCGCAAATTATACAAGAGACGACAGATAAGATAAAGGTAATTCGACAACGGTTACTGACAGCGCAGAGTAGGTATAAGAGTTATGCCGATAAGCGTAGACGACCGTTGGAATTTGACGAGGGAGACTTAGTGTTTTTGAAGGTGTCACCTTCAAAGGGAATAACCAGATTTGGTAGATACGGGAAACTCAATCCGAGATATGTAGGACCTTTTGAAATCATTGGAAAGGTTGGACCCGTAGCTTATCGTTTGAACTTGCCGAGCGAGTATGCTCAAGTTCATAACGTGTTTCATGTATCGTTGTTACGCAAACAATTAGTGGAAGATAGAGATCAAGTGATGACTCCGACATCGAATGAGATTCAGAGTGATTTAACGTATGTCGCATATCCGGTAGAGATCTTAGACCGGAAGGATCAAGTCTTACGAAATAAAGTAATATCGAAAGTGAAAGTGTTATGGCGTAGCCAAACTACGGAAGAGATGACGTGGGAAATAGAAGATGAGATGCGTACTCAGTATCCGCACCTTTTTGAGACATGAGGTACAAGTTTGGGGACAAACTTCTTTTAAGGGGGAGAGTATTATTATAACACCCGTATTTGTGTTATTCCTTTTGCATTACATGGTCATGCATGATATATAATGTGATGTGGCGTGCCTTTTGGCATATGTTTGGGTGAGTTTTGACTCACGAGTTGATTTGGGTGTCTGTATTAGAGAACCCTCTGAAACTGTGGTGATTGAGGATTTGTTGTTGTGAAGTCTCTCCGAGTATGAGACGGTCATTGTGGAATACTTTAAATGTTTATCTGAAAATAAATGTTTACCTGTGTATTTCAATATCTGTATTATTTTCTATTTTAGAATTTATATCTGTTGTTAGTTTTAGTATCCTGGTGAGAACAAATTAACACGCTATTGATTTGCTAGGCTAATTAGCAACTTCGGAAATGTCATGTAGAAATTCGCGTTTTAGCGACCAAACGAAACTTAGTCGAAAACTTTTATAATTTTGAAGTTTCACTCGTAAAGCTATGAATAAGCTGTATAGAAAGTTTCAGAGACTGATTAGGAGTTTTGAAAACTCGTGGGGAGGTAAACGTAATTCCCGAGAGTGTTGCCTATATATAGATAGAGATGAACTTAGATTTTTCATAACTTCTAACCTAAATTCCAAAAAGGGGGCTAGAGGGAGATTTTGGAGCTTAGAGCTTTGCGACGCCAAACGATGACCTTCCGTCAGTTTGTTTCCTCCCATATTTCATATTCGAGCTCCTCGAGGTAAGAGCTTCGTTTTGATATAGGTTAGGGCATGTTTGGCTAAGTTTTCCGAAAAGTTGTTTTCTAGAATTTTTCATAAAAGTTGATAAACGGAATTTTGATCCATAGGAATTGTACTAGACGGACTTCTGCATGTTCTTTGTGCACGGGTTTTCTTTGGATCATATTTTAAGCGCGTAAATCGGAGGTGAGTGATTCAACTATGTTTTTGGAATGGTTTCTTGATATGTATTCATGTTATGTTTGAATAGCATGTATTAATACTTAGAGATATCTTGTGTAGTTCATATTGGGCATTTATATTGATAAGTAGGCCCAATAGCATGATGAAATATTTTGATTACCGCGAGCATGGTGATATGTATTTGAGCATGTTAAGTTGCTTATTTGGGTCAGAAGGAGCACGTGGTCACCGTGCCATTTTGTGGAGCCGATATAGGCATTAAGGTCGCACGATTGAAGAGAAGAATCGTGGGTCTTACCCTTTCGCGTGGACTTATTGGCGAGGAGTCGCGGATTGGGAGTATGGACGGGCACGTGAGTCTCCGGCGACTAGTATGAAATGTAGAGATGTGAATGCGGACATGTTTATCATTCATGTACATATGTTGATTTATTCACTAAGCATTAGCTTAAACAAATCGAAATATGTGTGGTTATTCAAATAACCATTGCAGGTGTAAATGTTGGCGAGGAATCGCAGAAGTGAGCATGAGGGTTGGGAGTTCGCTTGGGAGGCAACTTGAATGTTAACCTTGTAGTTTTGGGACAATAAGATGTTGTAATAAGAATTTTTATCGTTTTAACTTATGTTTAACTTCGTATGATAGAATGGATTTTAAACCGTTGTAATAATTAGTGACATGTTGTAACCTTGCTTAGAAATGTTTTAATACAGCTAGGATTACCTTGATTTGAGTCTGGATTGAGTGGTTGATCATTGGTGAAGGGTAGGAAGCTTTTAAAACTTGAAATTCTGCAGATTGGGCTGCTGCCGGGGGAGCAGTCGACTGGTCTAGTGTTCAGTCGACTGAACCCCTGTGCCTGCTAGCTACTGCTTCTTATTATGGCAAAAGCAGTCGACTGGGCCATGCCTCAGTCGACTGGACCTCTGTAAGTTAATGTGTTTATTTTGATTCTGCCTGATTCAGTCGACTGAAGGCTGGAGGCCCAGTCGACTGACCCTAGTCTCAGTCGACTGGAATTGCTATTAAACTCTTTTGAAAACACTCTGCCTTTTTCAGTCGACTGAGCAGTCGACTGAGGGTCCCGACCCAGTCGACTGAACCTCTGGTTTTAAAATGTGTTTTGTTTTTCCGCTGCGTGTGTTCTTCAAACTAATTTTTGGGAACGTTAATGAATTGGTTTAGCCTCGGTGGCGTGCCACGGGCTCCGGTTCCGCTATTGTGGGACCGGGTTGTGACAATATAAGAGCATCAATAATGGATAGCTTTTTACGGATAATTAAGGATAACTTTACCCTTCACTAGTCATTAATAATGCGTGCGTTTCACCTAATGTATAGGTTAGTAAAACTTAGGAAAACGTAAGTTTGTTGTACTACTAAGTTTTTGCTAATGTAAGAAGAAAGACACAAGTTGTGCCGCCCAAGTTGAAACGGCACATGATGTGCCGCCCCAATGTCAAACGGCACAAGGTGTGCCGCCCCCAATAGCTCACGGCACTTCATGTGCTACCCCATGTATTCCCCACTATTAACACCTTTTCCCCTGTACAATAACTTAGGCTAAGTTTACGTTAAGTTCTACTTTCCCACTATGGATGCTCTAAGTTAGAGTAATGCTACACCCACAGGGCCACACACCCTTTTTCACAACCATATATCATGGCCCTTAATTTTGGGGGACCCCATGAGAGTCACACATGGGTCCTATACAGGATTCACTAAAATCAAGGCCAGGATGTGTTGGTTGTGGAAAATTTTGTGAAAAAAGGTCGTGTGAGTGTAGTATTTTTTATATAAGTTAGACAATAAAGATTGGAAAAAGCCAGAAAGAAAAGTTTTGTAATAAAGAAAATGCATGGAGATATATTTTCAGTTCTTTACTCATGTCTCATCTTCTTCATTTTCCCCCCTGAAAGTTTTCAGATAATCGGACAAATCATCAGAGATAGCAGAAGGTATTCCATAGGTTTTCAAAATTTCTGGAGTTGTTTCTTTGGCAGTATTCGTTTGCAATATCACTACCTGCACAAAGAAGAAATCAGGTTAAGAGTTTAGGGACATTATCCCCGCACTACACATATATTGGTTGGTTAGTATTTTTCATAAATATGAATATTCTAAAACAAAAAATATATATATAGTAGACCTGATCGTTTTGCAAAATAAAACACAAGTATTCATGTTGACAACTCTCCACCATTGAGACCAATTCCTTCAAACCCTTAACAGGTGTGAAATTCAAATGGTTAACCTATACAAAGACAACCAAGTTTAAAATATTATTTCTATAAGCAAAAGAGAAGCCATGGTTTACCCCCTTCAACAAGGAAATTTGTCTCAAGTGACACCCACAATCGGACCCCAATCTAATTTGAGCATTTTGGGGCCCACAATAATGTAAAATTCTGCTATTGTCACATGATGTGACTATCACGTCATACAAATTCTTATTTGTCACAACTTTTTTGTGTTGCATCAAATTGAACATTCAAACCTGATAGTTAATAATGTCGACCACAGAATATCCTTTATTCACCTCAGCCTCCAACACCTGCCATTATTTACAATCATGGATTTCAACCAGATCAATAATCATGACATTCATAGTCTATTTGGGTGGGCTTTTAAAAAAATCATCAATTTTTCGAACAAGAGATTAAAAAAAGCATAATTTTAAAAAAAAAATCTCTCTTTAGCTTGAAATCAAGCTTTGAAAAAAGCTAATTGGAATGGTCACAAATCCCGAAAAAAAAAATGTCAGACATGCTCTTAAATGCAAAAGGTCTAATTAGAGGGACAACACTTCAGTAAAGTTCTTTTGGTACATTTCGTTAGATTCCTTTCACAGTTTTTATAACTATTTTTTTTTTTTATATTGTGTGTTTTTAAAACTATTTTTTTGAAAATTGTGCATCAATGTGAGAGGAACCTAACAAAATATATCTAAGCAACTTTACTGAAGTCTTACCCTAATTAGAGCATCTCCAATCAAGTTCGTTGTTATATCTTTTTAGCTATTTTAGATAAGGAAAATGCTTTTTTGGAGCTCCAATGGGCTCTCCAAATGGCTCTCTATTATATAGAGACCCTTTTTGATTAGCCAAATGTGAGGAGAGAGATCGAGAGTAGATTTGGGTAATTATCCAAAATTAAAATAATCAGAAGAACACATAAGGCTATGGGACACATTTGAGGCTGAATTTCTCAACTTTAGTGTCATTTAAAATAGAAAAGCTCTCCACTATAGGGAACACGATTGGAGCAATGAGCTTAAAAGTGATTAGCTAAAACAGCATCTTACATGTTTTAACTAGAAGTCGGAGAAAATTTAGAGAACATGGTCAGAGAGGCTCTAAATGTTATAATGTCGATCGAGAGAGAGAGAGAGAGAGAGAGAGAGAGACCTGCGACACCACAACATGCTCTTCAAATAGAATTGGGGGTACCAACTCATCCTTAATGGATCTGTAATATTCTTCATTTTTACCCTGCGAATTAATTGAGAGTGTATTCAAATGTTAAACGAGCACTCTTAGAGATCTCTTTGGGTTACATTTTAAAATAAGCACCTTTTGAAATAAGAGCTTCAATCAAGTTGGTTTTTTCGTTTCAAATCAATTTTTAAAAAATAATTAATAAAATAAAATTAGCAGTCACAACTTTTTAAACAATCACTTAAAAGTGATTATTTTCCCTAAAAGAAATCTATCTAAAAGAGCCTTGGTGATAAAACTAATTCACATGAGCTCAGCCTTGAATAAGATAAAGAGGTTGTAGATTCCAAGTAAAAACACATACCAAAGAGTGAGACTCTCGAACATACGGAATTGTTACACTTGTGAAAACAAGTCCTCCAATAATGTAGTAGCTCTGAGGTCTCCCTTTGACATCTCCAGGCACAAATTGTTTGTGTGTAGTAAGTTTTATGCTTAATTCATGTATTTTTGATTCCCGGAGAACTTTTATAAGCACATTGTCACCCGTATATCTTTGGGTAAAAAGGTAATTAAAATCTATACGTCGTCCTCGCACAAATGGTACTGAAACTCACCCACCAAGAAATAAAGATTAGCAACTAAAAAATATATAGTTAAAAATAAATGTATATTCTATAAGAAGGGACTCTCGTGGAGTAGGGCCTTTTGTTAAATCCTCGATATACATGATCACCGGCAAATCACACGTATCGATTAAGCCACTTAATGGTTTTTTCTCAAGCTCATGATTATGTGATCGAGGAAAAATTAGCCCACGTCACTGTCAATCGTGCAACGTAGGGCCTTCATGTTGCTTCTTGCTACCACAGTGTTCTCCATCAGAATTTGATTGCTAATAGCCCCTCCAAACTGTTTGAATTGCTGAAAGCACTTCCTACATAGACTATATATCAAAATGGTGACCCAAAGGATAAAAATAAATATTACCTGTTCCATCATTAGCAATTTTAACCCCATCAATGCTGAGGATAACATCATCTAGATCAATACCATCCAATTCATCATCTCCACAATCCACATCTATTACAAGCACACCCTCTTGATCATGTTGCATCTCCATATACATGCGTAAGGCATGATTTTCCATCTTCTGCCATTTGACCCCGAAAATCGGTACTCCTATTATGTTGAAAGTGCTAAAAACATTAGTTAGTAAAGTCAAAAAAAAAAAAAAAAATTGGTGCCATCAGTACTGAACTCTAATACAAAGGCTTTGATGATATTATATTTTTTTTTTAGCCTAAAAGATTGGATATGTTCACTCAACTCTGTTCACTTAAAAGCCTCACCACCCACCCTGTAGTAAATCTATTAACTTTAATAAGACAGAATCTTGCACAATAAGAGTATCATAAAAATGTGCTAACCAAAGAGGTGTATCTGTAATTAATCCAAAAATAATATTTAACAGTTAGTGAGAATACATACATATATATACATATATATATATATATCTTAAAGTAAGTGATAACGAAGAAGATAGTGTATTGATGTGCAGGCATTTCAAAATTGTCATTCTAAACACACCCTTGTGTCAATAGATTTTTCTGCTCTCAACTTCTTTTTTCCTTGAGAATGCAATGGACAGAGATGCTTCTTTATACATAACCAAAATGATAGACAAGACAATTCAATAATGACTTCTTATGTATGTGAATTTTCCAAGTAAAATCAAATAGTCATAACAGAATGGAAAAGGAGAAATCATAAATAATTCCAATGAAATATAAAAAAATTTAAAAAAAAATGTATTATTAATGTTGCAATCAAATTTACCAGTATATCCTCCATTCCTATCATAGTCTTGAATGAAATGCTTAATAATTGTCGTCGATATGACCCGTCCTCGATAAATGCTTTCTGGAGCATCAAAGGTCATGCCTACACATTTTCCATTCTCATTGAAAACAGGTGATCCAGACTCTCGGAACTCTGAATCATAATTAACCTGTTTTTAAACCATTACTCTCCAATTAGTGATTTGAAATTAAAGAACTTGTGCTTCTAAGTCCCAAGGTGACTTTACAAGAACAGGCATGAAAATGAATATTGTAAAAAATAAAAATGAAAGTCATCAAATTTTCGTAAAGCTTGTTTGCTTCATGGATTTAACGATGGAAAAGAAAGGAGAACAGTGAGGAAAATATTTTTTCTTTTTTTTAGTTAATAAGGAAAATTTGAAGGAAAATAAAACGAATTGAGAAATAAATTGACAATATTGAATTTTGTGAATTTTATGCCTTCTTTTTTTTTTCACCTCGCAATTATACTTGAAAAATCTGGAATTTTTTTTTTATTATTATTATTTTTTTTTTTTTTTGCATGGAATAAACCAGAATGGAAAACACAAAGGAACTGGTTTTCTATCTCTTGCTCTAGTGTTATTTTTTGTTCATTCCATAAATTTGCAAATCAAACTAAGCCTAAGATGAATAATACTTGAGGCACAACCAAAGCCACAATCTTTTTTGCACAACCTCCATTTTGTGTTTATCTCTCTCCTAGTGGGCACTGTGGGGTCACTGGCACTGTGGGACCCATCAAGAGAGAGATAGACACAAAATGAAGGTTGTGCAAAAAAAAATGTGACTTTAGTTGTGCCCCAAGTATTACTCATAAATCTAAGTGTCTATAACTAACCTCAAATGCTGGAAGTTTGAGTGCCCCATGGGAAAATGTTAGCAAGCCCACTTCTGATACAAAACCACTTTTGGAAGTTATGCTATTCATACCCTCCAAGTAGCTCATGGCAGTTAACTCATCCCTGGGTGATGGCATGTCTCCAAACTCTACACACCTCACTCCTTCCCAGAATTCATCATCCCTAACTGTAAGCATTACTGTAAATAAAAGAGATTAATGATTAAACTTAGTCATAATCCAGACTATAATTATTTCCTCAAAGTCTTCATGCATAGAATTAGTTGTGCACTCTCCAGCAGGAGCGTGCAGGGTGCAGGGCCTAGGCCTCTCCTGAAATTTTAAAAATTGTACTCCCTCCGTCCCATAATAAGTGTCCACTTCCATTTTGCACATTGTTTAAGAAAGTTGTATTATATTAGTTTCTTGGGTTCATTAAATGGCCACTTTCCAATTTTACCCTTAGATGTGATGGGTGTTTGACTTTTTGCTTGTTTTGAGACCACAAATAAATGCTACTTTGTCTTTATTATAAGGGTAGTTTTGGAAAATAAATAAAAGTTATATGCCAATTTAGGAAGTGGACACTTATTATGGGACATCCAAAAAAGGAAATGTGGACACTTATTATGGGACAGAGGGAGTATTTTTTAGCTTTAAAATTAATGAGTTCAACAAATTTCACCCCCTCCCTATAATGTTGTAAGTTTCTTCAAATAGATTTATATTATATTTTCAAATATCACATTTTAAAATTAAAAATTACATCTTTTATCCGGAAATGGGGTTTTCTTCCTCTTTTAATTGGGGAATATGTAACCAAAAAATGATAGAATTGTGAAATATTTGGGATTTTTTTTTTTTAAGGGATATTTGTGAATATTGGATTGGGGTACTTATGAAGTTATGAACATGAAAATTTGTGACTTATGATGAATTGGAGAATTTATGTATAATAAGTAGTCCCAAAAAAAATCAACAAAAAACTAAATAAAATAAAAGACCCAAAAAAAAATTCGCGTCAAGGCGTTGCCCCTGAACTCCCGTATAACTTAAGCCCCCTTGAGCAAAAATCTTGACTCCACCCCTACTCTCCAGTCTTAACTAGCTTCAGTCTTTGGAAAAAAAGTAATTGGTATCCCAATAAAATTTCATCCAACATGGTTGGTTTGTTTGCTTGTTCGATGAATTGAATGGGTTGATTCACAATTCTTAAATTAAGCACTTCAAGATAAAAAGTCATCAAACTTCGTTACCTTATTGCAAAAAACTAGTTACTGTGGAGAGTCAATTAAAGTAATCAATTACAAGTCCTTTTTTTTTAGTTTTTTATTTTTGTTTTAAGAAGCAAAAGATCTACAGTCTACGTGCTGACATACCCTTAGGCTAAAACAATATAGGGACTTCTCTAGGTTAGTTTTGTGATGCAACCATTCACGGTTATGCTAAATGAGTAATGTTACACGTACTCTGAAAAATACACTAAAATATATAATTTTATTTAAAAAGATTTGACCTTGTACTGAAAAGCCTGCACACACAAAACATTCACTTTTGTGTGTGCAGCCTTTTCAATACAAGGTCAAACTTTTTTAAATAAAATTATGCATTTTAGTGTGCTTTTAAGAGTGTGTAACATTGTTGAAGCTAAATAGCTAAAGTATCTGCTATGAACTATCTCCAACTCTCAATCGGCCGTGAAATGTATCTAGATACCAATAATGATAGGTATACACACTTTTTTACACACTTTTTGACACACTGTGTGCAGTACCTTGTGCTGTTCGAATTTTTTACACTTTTTTGTGCACTACTCACACAACATAGGGTACATGCATTTAAAACTGTGTGTCAAAAAATGTGTAAAAAAGTGTGTGGGTGTAGTAGTGCTAAACTAGATACTCTAGAGCTCCTCCTGACCATTTCAATCCCCTTATATAGAAAATGTGGACAACTTACATGTGTTGGGTGGATAAATGCCTGTTTGGAATCAATCATTTGAGATTTTAATACATTATCGAAAAAAAAAACACACACACACAAATTGAGTTCCTTTGGCAACCACAGTTTTTTCTTCCCGAGACATTTTTCCATCCAAATCTGATGAACTTTTCCCTGTTTTGTTTCCTCTCTAGGAGTGAACTAATTTAAGATGATGAATTCGTATACAGAGAGCGATATATATATATATATATATTATAAAAATAAAATAAAAAATAAAAAATAAAAAAAAGAACCCACCCAAATCCAAGTCATGTGCTGTAGCTATTACTTTTGCTTGGTAGAGGGTGTCAGAACCTTGTTTTTTTTTAATTGAAACATTATGTCGAATGCAATGAGCAGACGTCAACAATCTCCGACCCTCAATATCAATAATAAACCCAGTAGTAGTCCTCCTTCTATAACCTGCATATCCAGTCCATGGGCGCCCCAAATAAGAGGCTTCATATTCACAAATCACTTGAACAAATGCATCCTCCAATAATGGTGCCTCTGCACCAACAAACTGATTAAAAAAAAATTAACTCTTTAACATCATCAATCAAATACTAGCCTTAATTTTTGATTAGTAATTCGGGACTTACTAATTTTCCTTCTTCTTTTAGTTCTTCAATATTGACATTTTCGCTCTTCGGATGTTTGATTTGGTGATGATCATCATTATTATGAGTAGCCGAATATGATGATAATAAACACTTCCCTAACAATGGAATACCTTCGTTGAGGAGGAGAGAAAATATTAATGGAGGACGAGGACGAGATGTACTCCTTGTGGAGCATGAAAGGTGGTTGTAAAGCAGCTTAACACTCCTATTTAATGCCATTGTTGTGCTGCAGAAAGAGAGACAGAGAGTAGTATATATTCAATATATATATATATATACTGTATACACTCATGCAATGCCCTAAATCTGTTAAGTCGACCTAGCTAGGGCTACAATTTGGACGGGCCAACCAAAGAACACCGCCGAGCCCAACCCACAATTTATTCCGATTAGAACAAATCTTTTTTTGATTTTTTTTTTTTTTTTTATTCATGTATCTTGCTTGTGCTTTGACTTGAAAAATTCGAATCCGAATTGACTTTAAGTTGGATTTGAACAAAGAGATAACTAATCCCAATATCCCAAAGCTTCAGCGGGAACGCAAATTGCAAGTTGAATATATAATTGTTGTTAATTGACTTAATTCCTTTTTCTTCGTATTGACTGACAACTTGACGGCAATAGGTTAATACCATTGACCACTTTTGGGGTTTGATCTAATATGAGAGACTTTTTTGGTTTTAAATAATATCATCGATCTCTCTTATTTTTAAAATTTTGTATCACTGATCTCACTTCTGTTAATGGTAGTGGATAAAATCTGTGATGTCAGCAAATTTTAAAGGTGAAATGACATTAGTTCTCTAGTTATTGATTATTTGACCAAAATAATCCCCACAAACTTGTGTCATGTGATACAATTGCCCTCACATAGGTATTTCAAGGCGTGGACACATTTGTCTAGTGAAATATCTAATGTGAGAATATATATGTCATTTGACACAAGTTTGTAAGGTTGTTTTGGTCAATTTAATTACTAATAAAAAAATGAGGACAACAATGTCAATTCACCTTTAAATTTTGCTGACGTTACAAGATTTTATTCACTAGTGTCCTTAACAAAGGGAGACAAGTGCTACAAAGATTTAAAAATAAAAGAGGTCAATGATATGATTCAAAACACGAGAAATTTCTGAAATTAGGCCAAACCTCAAAAAAAATCAATAATATCTACCCTTAAAAAATATTGAGCATGTGGTATATGATGGGTTGACTAGCTAGCCATGAGTTTGGAAATTGGAAATCGGCATATTTAAATTGTTCATTTGTCTTGTGCATATATAGACATACTAGTATTTGAAATTGGAAATCGGCATATTTAAATTGTTCATTTGTCTTGTGCATATATAGACATACTAATATTTGCTCGTGACCGTGGACATGGTGAAAAATAAAAAAATAAATAAATTGTAGTGAAAGAAAATTTTATTTTTGATTTCATAAATTACATAATCATTAAATCAAAGAGTAATTGTTTCAAAAAAAAAAATAGTAATACTGGGGGTACAATTAAAGCCATAAATTTTTTTGCACAACCTTCATTTTGTGTCTTTCTCTCTCTTGATGGGTCCCACAGTGCCAGTGACCCCACAGTGCCCACTAGGAGAGAGATAGACACAAAATAGAGGTTGTGCAAAAAATGTTGTGGCTTTGGTTGTGCCCCAAGTATTATCCTAAATCAAATAAGCTCCTAGTGTTTTTTATTCCTTTCCCTCCTTTAATAGGTAAATCTATCATGCTCAGTACTGGCAATTAATCCTAGTCACTAGATTAAGAGTAATGATAGACACACAACGAATTGTATAACGAATTGCACAAACGTACAGCACATGATTGGACTTTGTGCTAAAAAGCCTGCACACGTGTGTGTTCAAGCTTTTTAGCACAAAGTCCAATCATGTGCTTTGTGCTGCACGTTTGTGCAATTCGTTGTACATCTATCATTATTGCTATATTAAAGTCCACAATAGATCCTAGTCACATATGTTTATCAGTCACATATAAGGTTCCAACACCGAGCTCTTATAAGATGTTTCCTTTTGGTATATATATATATGGTCCGGCTCAATGATGAACCGGGTAAGTGAACAACCCAGTGAACATCATGGGTCGACCCGGATCTCTTATGTTTGGGTTATCAAAATTTGCGGGGGAAAATCAAAATGTTAGGGCTAAAAGATTTGGGGGCAAAACATACGTCTCTCATTCTCACTCACTCTGCTCTATTTCTCTCTCTCCCCTCATTGCACCGCCGGCCAGGTCATCGCCGGCCTCTCGCTCCCTCCACGTCAGAGCTTCGGCCTCTCTCTCCAGGTAAGCTCGAGTTCCCAACCCTCACCATCTCGTTCTCCATCTCTCACTCTCTAGTCCTGCTCTCAAATCTCCATCTATAGCAATTGATTAAACAATAGCTTCCCATCACCATCTGCAAAGAAGGGTCCTTGATCATCACCATCCAAACATTTGCATGTATATACACATATTAATTTATGTTACATAGCTTGTAATACCTTTTTGGTGGGTTTGTGCAAGTATATGCTTTTTTTTTTGTTTTTTTTTTTTTGCTAAGCAAGGAATTTTTAGTAAAACATTGGCACAAGGCCAAAGAAAAAACATTGAACCAAAACCAGACACTCAACTTGGCATCACTACAAAGCCAAATACAAGATACTCAGAAAACACAAACAGACCCCCTATAAAGAACTCAAAATTCTGCATTACCTAAGAATCTAAAGAAAATGACCAAAACCAACCATAATCTAAAGAAAATTCTGCATTACATGCTTGACTTGCAATTGAGTTGCATCTCTTTTTGATTTTTCAGTCCCTTTGACATGAACTTTTTGACAGCATTTTCAATAATCAAATCAACGTTAAAGCTGAAAAACAATTTAAATTAGAAGCAGCAATTTGCTGCTGTTTGGTGGAATATATGTTGAAGAAGAATATAGCCAAATAGTTAGGTCCTGCCTTCTGAAGCTAGCCAAATTGTTAAGCAAAGGCTATTGAATTTTTTTTTTGTTTATATTCATTATCTTTTCTTTTTTTTTGGGTAAGGTTATATTCATTGTCTTTGCCTTAAGGCAGTGTTGGGCTTGCCTAAATTGGAGAATCTGTTGTTGGAGAATCTGAGAAGCTCTACACAAAGTTAAACCAAAAACAAACTCCTCAATCAATGTGAGAGGTTGAAAAATAATAATTATTATTATTATAAAGCAGTAATAAAATAAATATTCATACTGATTTGTAAGCATTGGACAATTCCTTTTGTCATGGGATTGTCCAACTAAACCACAACCATGACAACGTCTTGTTGTAGCCTTCTTCGCCTTTCGTAGTGCCTTTTCTTTCCCTCCTTTAAGCCTTTTCCCACACCCTTTTGCCCTCACTTGCTTGGGTTCATTGTAAGTACGGACATTATTACAACTCATTTGAACTGTACCACAATCTAACATTGAACCACTACCAACAACATGTTCCATTCTTTCACTTGCACTAGCCAAAGCATCTTTATAAATCTTAATGGATTCTGAACTTGTTAAGGCCTTGTCAATCACCTCCAAAGAACATTGAATCAATTCACTCCGCATTAGTAGATATGATTTGTCATCAGTTATCACCGTGCCATTGTCATTATCAACCACCACCCCAGTCTTTACTGTTTTAGACCACCTTTTTAAGATGTAGTATTCCGGCAATTCTTCGAAATTGGTCATTTTGTGCAAGTATCCTAACACATGTCTACATGGTATACCCGAACTCTCAAACAATTTGCAACTACATGAAGCAAAACACAACTCCTTATCATAAAGAAGTTCTCGCACTCTTTGAAATGACTTTCTTTGAACTTTATATACCCGGTGCTTCTCATCCTCCTTAATAAGCTCGTATCTATAGTTCAAGGACTCCCAAAGCTCATCCTGAAGTTCATAAAACTTTTTCGACGTATAAATCTCAAACATTTGTAACAAAAAGTCATGAAGCATCTTCACCCTTGGCTTCTCGGTCCGATTTTTGTGATCGGACAACAACTCTTCATTCTGCTGCCGTAGTAGGTCCCTACCAAATTGAATCATGAAATCAACTAATGAATTTTCCTTCTTCACAAATTTCTTGAAAAATGCGTGAGAGCCTTCGGCTCTTTGACTACTTGTCATATCGGCAGAAAAAATGTGATTACAATAAACAGGCACCTATATGGACCGAATATCAAACATTGACTTCAACCAACTATTGGTGTCTAACCCACTCCTCTTAACAAGATCTATCCACGTTTCATCGAACTCTTCCTTAGACTCCGAATTCCAAATATAATTGGAGAACTCATTGTAGTGCTTACTATATTTGACCGAGTCTATCTTCTCAGAGAACTTCATCAAAATGTGCCAACTACAAAATCGATGGAATGTATCTGTAAGAGTATGTGAAATTGATTTAGTCATTGCCGGGTCTTGATCAGTAATGATCATCTTAGGGGCATCACCTGGCATAGCCTCCAAGAATTGGTTGAATAGCCAAATAAATGAATCTGCGGTCTCGTCACTTAAAAATGCACAAGCAAAACTAATGGTCTGACCATGATTGTTAACCCCCATTAGTGGTGCAAAAATCATACCATAGCGATTGGTGTTGTATGTAGTATCAAAGACGACCACATCACCATAAAATTTATAAGCCCGTCTAGATGTCCCATCGGCCTTAAAGCAATGTTTTATCCTATGTTCATGATCTGCCTCAATTTTGTATGTAAATGATGGATTTTTCGCCTGTTCCAATTTTAAATACTCACTTAACATGTCTCCATCATGCCCCTTTTTCTCATTACGCATATCCCTCTACTGATTATATAAATCTTTTTGTGTTCATCCAATGTTTTCAAACCCTCCAGCTTGGACTCCGAGAAAATTGAATTGCTGATGTGAGGGTATGTTCACAAGTCCAAGTTGTTGCGTCAAACTCTTTTGGGCACTCGAAACGGATTGGTGAGATCTCAAAAGATGCTTCTTTGAAGGGGTTGCCAATGGGTGACAATGGCCCTCATAAAATTGTGTCACTACATATACCCCAAAGTTGGATCTCACCACAGCTATCTTTGCTTTACAACCTTGTTTCACCGTTCCCCGACGCCTTTGGCTTGCAATATCCGCAACCATTATTCATTTTCCTTGTTTAAAACATACAAACTCCTTCCTATAAACCACATCACTTCCTTCCATCTTTTCAGACACCCAACTTCGAAAGCTAAAGCCACCTTGTTTAGCATATGCATTGTAGAAATTATAAACATCCCCTATTATTTGAAATTGTTGGCCGACACTAGGTTTGAGATCATTGGCCACTTGAGGATTGTAAATATCACAACAATTGGAGGTGTCCCCCCATTCATCCTTATCATAATCTGGACTGAATTCAACACTCTCTGCCTCTTTATCCATATTGTCATTTCTGGCCGAATTCTCCACCTCCATGCCTGAAGTTTAATAAATAAAATAATTAAAAAATGCTTACTATCCACCTCGATGTTATTAAACTGTACAGCTGCAAATGAATAAGCAAAACCAAAATATTGTGTTGAAAATGCAAATGAACAAGTATGTACTACATTGAACAATTGAGGTAAAACTCACAGATTCAACTGTGGTAGCAGAAGATGTGCAGGTTTTCAGTAGATTTTGTATACCTACTGGCTCATTCCAAGTGCTATATGATTTTGTATATTATCTACAGAGAATGATGAGAGAACTATGGGTGTTAGTGGAGATGCACATTCCATGATTTTGTATTATAATTGGGTGAAGTTTTTCAACCCACTTCACATAGATCAATAAACAGGTTTATATACAAAGATGGTATAAAAAAAACAATCCAAAATAAGCTATACTGACTGGGGAAAAAGAAAAAAAAAATTCCATCTTTAACGAAAATTCAACTTGTAGTCAATGTTCAATTGTTGTTAATGCACAAATTATGATTTCAGAGCTAAAGCTATAGTGTACTATATAAATGTAAATTAATATGTGTATATACATGCAAATGTATAGATGGTGATGAAGGGCCCTTCTTTGCAGATGGTGATGGGAAGCTATTGTTTAATCAATTGTTATAGATGGAGATTTGAGAGATATAGGACAAGAGAGTGAGAGATGGAGAACGAGATGGTGAGGGATGGGAACTTGAGCTTACCTGGAGAGAGAGGCCAAAGCTCTGACGTGGAGGGAGCGAAAGGCCAGCGATGACCTGGCCGGCGGTGCAGTGAGGGGAGAGAGAGAGAGAGAAAGAGAGAGAGAGAGAGAGAGAGAGAGAGCAGAGTGAGTGAGAATGAGAGACGTATGTTTTGCCCCCAAATCTTTCAGCCCTAACATTTTGATTTTCCCCCGCAAATTTTGATAACCCAAACATAAGAGATTCGGGTCGACCCATGATGTTCACCGGGTTGTTCACTTACCCGGTTCATCATTGAGCCGGACCGTATATATATACTCCGTATATGATTTGCACATCAGTGCAGAAAAAAGGAAAGGATAGCATAAAGAAAAGAAAAAAAATTATTCTAACACTGCCTATAAGAACCAACTAAATTAGGTTTTTAAGACCAAAAAAAAACTATAAACATCATGCAAAAAAAAATCAATAAAAAATCTTTCCATTTTTAATTCTTTTTTCTTTGGGTAAATATCGTCGACCTCTGCTATCAACAACTAAAAAAATATCGTCAACCTCCCCTATGTTTTCACCCTAGCACACTCGCTATACTTAATAATTGGAAGATAAATGGATATGCTGCTAGCTACTTCTTCTATTCCCAGTGATTGGATTCACGGGGAGATTCCCCAAACCCCCAATGTCTGTGGCCGAATCCCGTATATTGTTTGAACCGAACTTTTTTGGTCCAATTCCGAAGTCTTTTGGTTGTTGACCCAAATGGTGATGGATTTTCTCATCTTCTTCATATTTTTAGCATAGTTTACTTTTTACGAGCTAGAGTGTATTAGTAAGTGTTAGTGGAAGTTATTAGTGCCCCAAATATTACCCTTTACTAAGAGCCTTTAAGCGAGTTTGAACTATAATTAATGTAAGCGAAAGGAGATATTTGGTTTCATCAATACTTAAATCTTCTTGCTACTTGTTGGAATGTCCTACATCGCTCATTTATGGCCGCTTTGTGCAGTTGATAATGTTTAGTTCCCCTTTCCTTAACACTTGGATTTTAAAGAGTTGAATGGGTTGGGCTTGTCGTTCGGCGTGTCGAGTCTCCGGTTGTTGTGGTCTAGAGTATGCCGAGTGTCCGACTCCTGTGGTTAAGGGAGTGCCTTGGAATGTCTCACATCACTCATCTATGGCCCCTCTGTGCGGTTTATGAGACTTTAGCTCCCCTCTCCTTAACACTTGAATTTTAAGCAGTTGATGGGCTGGGCCTGTTCGAAAGTCCCACATCGCCCATTTATGGCCCCTCTATACGGTTTATAAGGCTTTAGTTCCCCACTCCTTAATACCTGAGTTTTTAAGAGTTGAATGGACCGGACCTTACAAGACTTCTATTTAAAAGGGTGGAGGGTTTTTAGTTTCTCCCCCGACAATGGGTGACTCTAAAAGATTGTAAGGCTCTTGCATTATCAGCAAGTAACAGATAGGCAAAAAAAAAAAAGAGAGAAAATTGGTGAAAAGCTCATTAATAGTAGTTTTATTGGGATTAAGGACAACTTAAAATACACATTGGGATAAGTCCTTCGAATGTCCATAGACCAAAATACCCTCATCTTCACCATTACCACTACTCCACACCACCTCCGACCACCCCTACCACCTCCGGCCTCGCCATTTCCGGCGACCACCAAAAGTGCAGCAGTTACTGTGTTACTGTGCAGCAGCAGTTACTGTGTTAGTTAAGTCATTTTTGTTAGTTTTACCAATATGCCCTTGCACACAGTCATTGAGTGTACCAGTCTCATTAAATACACAAGTCTTAACTGTTGGGACATTGCGTGAAGAAATAGAATTCCCAGTAAGTATGTCAGCACCCTCTTGATTTTTAAATATAGCATTAAATGTTGAATTATGACCGTTAGGCTCAATATTGGGAAAATAGTAGGCTCCATACGGAACAAACTCCTTGGAGGTAGCAACATGTTTACTTTTGGAGAAATTGGTGAAAATGGTATTAAGACAAGCTAAATTGGAATTAAGGACACTTAATAAAACAACTTGGTTTTTATGCCTAATTTTTTTTTGGACCAAAATATCCTCATCTTCATCATCTAACCTTACTATCAAACCCTAGCCACCATTGCCTACTACCCATTCCTAGCCTTCGCGCGACCACCACTTCCACCTCCGGCGACCACCACTACCATCTCCGGCGACCTCCACTAGCACCTCCGGTGACCATCCGCCATTGCCACCACCCATGCCTAACCTCCGACCACCTCCGATGACCGCCACTAGCACCTCCAGCAACCTCCGATGACTACCACTAGCACCTCCGGCGACCATCACCTACCATCCCACCTTCATTCAACAGTTCTGACCATCTTAAGAGAAATTTATCTTAATTCAATAGTCATCTTAAGAGAAATTTCTCTTAAGATCAATTTGCCGTGGAGATTTTGTGTTGGTGGTGGTGGTGGCAATGAAGGAGGAGGAGAGAGGGATGGTGGTGGTGGTGGTGGTGGCTATGGAGGGGGAGGAAAGAGAAAGTTAGAGAGAGAAGAGTGTTGGTGGCAGTGGCGATGGCGACGGCAAGGATGAGGACGAGGATGGCTCCGGTGGTGGTGGGTATGGAGGGAGGAGGAGAGAAAGTTAGAAAGAAAAGAGAGATGGTGGTGGTGGTGTCTATGGAGGGGGAGGAGAGAGAAAGTTACAGAAAGAATAGAGAGTTGGTGGTAGTGGCGACGGCGACGGCAACGGCAACGGCTCCGGTGGTGGTGGTTGTGATGGTTATGGCTATGGAGGGAGAGGGAGGAGGAGAGAAGATGATGGCTATTGTGGTGGTCCACCACCATCTCTCTTCTCTCTCTAACTTTCTCTCTCCTCCCCTCCATAGCCACCACCACCACCATCTCTCTCTCCTCCCCCGGTCTCCATAGACAGATGGTGGTGGCTATGGAGGCGGGGGGAGGAGAGAGAGATGGTGGTGGTGGTGGTGGCTATGGAGGGGGAGGAGAGAGAAAGTTAGAGAGAGAAGAGAGATGGTGGTGGTGGTCTCTTAGGGTTCCATGGGCAATTTTGCCATTTAGAGTGAAATTTAAAATTTTATAGGACTAAGAGGGAAAGTTAAAATTTTAGAAGACTTTGGGAGGGAAAGTTTTTTTAGAGTGTGTCCTTGTGTTGGTTTTGGATTATGGTTTGTCCTTTAGTCCAACTCAGCCCAACCTTAGGGGTCTTACTCCAAGTCTCCCTTTACTTTTTAGATCAAAAGAAGATATATCACATGCTTCATCATCCAACCCACTCGTATCAAACTCCTGGGAAAATTAGAAATCCTAAGTCAAATTTGACTTATGATATATATCCTAAGTGAAATTTGACTTAGGATTTCAGACATTATAAGCGAAATTTCACTTGGAATATATAATTTTGCTTTTCACAAAAACACCCATGAACCACCAGGTTTTACAGTAATTGAAATTTCACTTAACTTACAATAAGTGAAATTTCACTTCAGAACTACACTTAAAAACTAAAAACATTCACTTCAAAATATCGTAAGTGAAATTTCACTGAGAAATGATAGATGTACAACAAAAACCCACAACTAATTGCACAACCTGCTTAAAAATATTGGACTTCGTGCTGAAAAAGCTGTACACCCTTTTTTTTGTCTTTTTGTGTGTACAGTTTTATCAGCACGAAGTCCAACAATTTTAAACAAGTTGTGCAATTGATTGTGAATTTTTGTTGTGCATCTATCATTGCTCAATTTCACTTACTATAAATTTCCAAAAAAAAATTTGAACCAAAAAATGAAGACGAAATTTCTCTCTCTCCTCTCTCTCTCTCTCCACAAAATGATTGCCGATAAAGTCAAATTCAATGACCACCTAATAGATCACTCTACTAGATCTCTAATTTTGGCTGTGCATAACCACTTGACCGTTTTGCCATAGTAGCCCCATGATCTCCTCCTTAGCCCTATTCAGAGAGAGAGAGAGAGAGCACAATCGATCAGACGAAAGAGAGATTGAAAAAAGAGCAAATCGAAAATTATAGAACTTACATTGATGGTTTCTTAGACCAAGTTAAACCTGAAGATGTCGGATTTGTGTACTCTTCTTTGTTGATTAAAAAATCTGGTACGCAGTGATTATTTTGAAAGAGATCTGAGAGAGAGAGTCTCTGTTTTTTTTTTTTTCTGAAAAGATGAAGTGAGGGTGATTTAGTCAGTGAAAAATTTTGAAATAGACTTGAGGAGTGAATTATTAGTGGTGTGGATCGAAGTAAAAAAAATGGACTTAGGTTTTTGTCCTTGTGGGGTTTATTGTTAATGAGTTGTCCTTTAAATCAATAAAGACCAACCTTAGGGACTTTAGATCAAGCCTCCTGCAAAAAAAAAAAAAAAATTTAGGCCGGGCAGAAATGGTAGTTAATTAATTATGTGAGTTAGGCTAGGATGTAGAAGGGCAGAAATGGTAGTTAATTGAGTTAGGCTAGGATGTAGAAGGGCAGAAATGGTAGTTAATTAATTATGTGAGTTAGGCTAGGATGTAGAAGGGGGGGGGATGGGGATTTTGACTGCATTTAAGGGATTGCTAATTTTGTCTTTTTAATTAATTTATAATTGACTTGAAATATCTGAAAAATTTTAAACGAAAAAATTACAAAGAAAACAAGGTAAAATGGTAAATGATCAATTGATTATGTTATGCGACAACATCTAACAAGGGAGTTCAGTGTGATATTTGAAACGTGAGAGATAGTGAGTGTTCTAAGGTCAAACTTCAGAGGAGGTATGTGATATTTACCATTTCTTTTTCCCTCACTACTTTCATTTATAGCCAAACAAAGAATGCCTCATCCTTTGCCGGGACAACTGGGAACATCTTAGAACTCGACTCATTGAATGTGGTGAATTTTTTGAAAGATGATGTCTCATCCTTAGCCCCTTGTGGTCGTATTATTGATGCAACCAAACTAAAAATTTCTAGGTTGGGCATTTCAGAGATCATTCATGTGCGTCGACAGAGGAATCAAGTTGCTCATGCTCTGGCTCGCTATGCAAATGTTCATAGAACTGATGTTTTTTTCTTTGATGCTTTTCCTTATTGTATTCAGTCTCTGATTTCTCGAGAGGCTGTTTGTTCGTGATTTTATCAATGAATTTCCACTTTTCCATAAAAATAAATAATTAATTAAATAAAATAAAAATAAAAAATTGTCTTTTCTTTGCATTCTCTGTTCTTCCATCACTAATCACTATACCCACAAATCAAACAGAGCATAGAATTTGCTTTGGACAAAAAAAAAAAAAAAAAAAAAAGAAGAAGCTGGCAAAACTGAATTACAATGTCATGCTCCAATGTTTTTCAACTTCAAGACACCACAAGTCAATGATCTATTATAGTATATTTTGAACAGAAATTAAGCAGAGTCCCATTTTATGAGAAATCAACTACTAGAACCAAAAAAAAAGTGAGGAAAAAAAAATTTTTTTTTTTTTTTTTTTTTAAATCCATAGATGAATCTGTGATTCAAAAGAATCACGAATTATACAGTTGAAACTAAAACAATTGATCTGTATGTTGTTATATGTTAACCATGTTTGGGGATCTTTTTTCAGCTTTGAAACTTCTCTGAGCCCCTTTCTTCATTTTTCTCCATATGGCAGTCAAAGTAGAAGTGGATGTTATGAAACATAAGCTTGAACAGCACAATTTTCACATTTTGTCACCCTTGTCATTGTTTGTTGCCTGCAAAAAAATTGTAAAATAGAAAATTTTGCATCAATTCATGCCTAAGTGAAAATTTGAAATGATTGTTTGAACATTAGAATTCATGATTCCACTTAACAAATATTGTGTTCCTAGCGTAATTCAATGTTGGAAGGCTTGTAAAATGATCTGAAAACTTATAATAGATATAAGATCGGTGCAGCGTAGTTAAGAAGGAAAAAAAAAAAAAAAGAGTAGTTTAAAGGCCCATTTTTGAGTCTCCTCTTGAGCTCACTATTACAAGGGGAGGTTCAACCAATGGCATGGGGAAAAGATAAAATTAAAAAAATAAATAAATAAAAGAAAGAAAGATTGAAGTCTCTATCAACTACTTTCACAGAAATTCATATCGAAAAATAATGTACTGATGATTGATGCATTAACTGCCTAAATCTTATATAAGCTGTATTGCAAAACTTGTAAGCAGTTTCTTCATCAAATACAGAACAAAAGAACAAATTATAACATAACTTGAATCAAGGACACCGCCCAACTTAGAGCCCGTTTGGGATTAGCTTCTCAGGACAAACAAAAATGGCGACTGTTTGAATTAGCTTTTTCACAGTTTTTTTTAAGAAATCTGATTCCTTTTTAAAGCTAAAAACAGCCTTGTTAAATCTCCACTTTGTGTATTGTTATAAAATCTCTTATTCTAAAAAGTTATTACCCAAACGTGCTCTTAATAGTTCAGACATAATTAGCCGTTCTCTATAGACAAAGAGCGTAATTATTCTTTTCATAGAAAAAATCATCAAAAAGATGTAAATGTACACTAAAGATTCTAACTACCAGCAATGTTCTTTTATGGTCTAATAACTAGGAGCTATCATTAAGGCTTTGTTTGGTTCTTGATTTAGTGAGAGAAAAGAAAAGAAAACATAGAGGATAACATTTTCCTTTGTTTGGTTAATAAGAAAACAATGAGAAAAGGAAAGAAGAAGAAGAAAGAAACAAAGAAGAGAATAAGTTGAATAAAAAAATCAAGCATTTTGAATGTTGTGAGTTATTAAGCATGAAGGAAAACACACGGGAAAACATGAAGGAACTAGATTTCCTTCTTGGTTTCCATTCCCTTTTCTTATTCCCTCCAAAAATCCATGAACCAAAGAGCCTTAGGGTCCCTATCTATGTTATTGCTATAAAAACATGAAAGAAAATTGTTGAAAATATTTCCACAAGGAGAGAAGATAGTTAGACCTGAGTTCAAGCTTCAAAGCTGGGACTTCAATGCTCTTTTATTTCCAACACGGTGAAATGTATTTACATCCTAACATAGAAATGGAAAAGAAAAAAACTGCAAGCAGAAAAGAAATTACATATACAATTGAATACGGCTTTAGTTAGCATATCAAAGAACAAGAATTGATATCGAAAGCCAACATAATGTAGTGTAAATAAACAGATTGGGGTAGATTCCAAGAGAAGAGAACAAATACTCAGAAAAATCTATCAAAAGTTGCATAGTTGTCTTGACCCAGGTAGAGGTCGAAACACAAGGATACATAAACTCTCTCTCTCTCTCTCTCTCTCTCTCTCTCACACACACACACACACACACACACACACTCACACACGTGTACGACTAAAAACAAGCTTAATTATGTCATAGAGGAAGGAGACTAAAATAGGATCAATATGAATTAAAAATCTTGATTATTGTGAGTCACTTTCCCTCCTCTTTTCTCAAGCTCCATCATATTTTAAACATTCTAGTTTCTAACTTAATTGAACATAGAGGAAAACACAAGAGATTAAGTTTATCGTATCATTTTCCTTTTTCCTTTCTAGATCCACAAACCAAATGGAATACATACAATATATATATATATATATATATCGTAAGAGGGAGAGAACAAGAATGCGTAACCAGATCAAAAGCAGCACTCTACAAGGCAAGTACCTTTCAAGAGTAGTTTGTCTCAACAGTCATGCTTCTGTGTCGTCAAGGGGCATTCTCACCGAGTACCTAAGCTTCCTCAGATGGTGAGCTATCTCTGTCAAGAGCTTTGTCCCTTCACCACTTTTCTGTAGTGAAATAGCAGCATGCTTCAAAAATCCACTATCTGCTTCAACGGCTCTCAACCTCTCCCTTATTTGAGACATTTCTCGAGTAAGGCTGGCCTTGTTTTCATGTCCTGACACCACAAAAATATTAAGTTACCAGTTGTCCCAAAACCTGAAGCTTTAGAGAATGGGCCCACCAATGTACAAAGTTGTAACACAACCCTCGTGTTCAACCTGTCTTGCCATGGAGAGGCAACAAATGAAACTCTATCATAATTGAGGCGGACAACAAAACATCAATTAACTTATATTTTTGCTTACAATTTAACTTGGCTATTTTCTTAACTATAGCATCCTAGTATAAAATCTCCAACACAAAGTGCAATATGCAAATTAGAACGGGGTAGGGATTTGAAACCAAGACCTCCCACATCCAAGGTTGTGATACCAGTTACTCCAAAAACTCAAGCTTTCAAGGAATGGGCCCAAAGATGTATGTTTATCTCTAAGCTCTAACCAAAAAGACCAATATTTTATCCTTAAAAGCAAATTAATGGATCGATACAACCCAAAAAGTTAAATACGCACAATAAAAATAAATAAATAAATTTAATTAAACAAAAACAAAAAATGAAAAATAAAAAGTTTTACCTCTATTTTCATTAGGTTCTGAGGAACGGGACCCATCATCAGGAGACAAATTGATTTCTATCTCTAGATTTGTCAGCAGGCCAAGAAGATAAGATTTCTCCTGTGCAAACTCTAACAATGATTCGTCAAGTCTCACCCCTCCATTTTCTTCAGAATTACCATCATGTTCTGCACTATGATCCACTTCACTTGGGCTCTCGCATTCACTCATGGACGATAAAGATTGAGATTTCAGTTCTTGGTAATCCTCATCCGCATCAACTTCACATTCCTCACTACTTACTTTCTTGATATGCCCATATTTTTCTCTATATGCCTCAAGTTCAGACTCCAAAACCTTAACCTCTTCCTCTCTCTTAATAAGCAATTCCTTCATAACTTGAAGGGCTTCTTGGTCATACTCTGCTTGCTCTTCCATCATTCTCTGGTACTGTAATGCCTCCATTTGAACAGCAGCTTTCTCTGCTTGTAACCGAGTGATCATAGCCATTGCATTATTAGCTGCCACGGCTGAAGCACTTCGTTCTTCATCTAATTCCATGTACATTTCTACCAGTGACTTACGATCTAATCGGACTTGCCTTTTCAACTGATGCAAATTGGAATCACCACCGTCTGATTCGTTGGTAGTGTTTGTATCAACAGGGTCGGAAAATAACTCCAACTTTTCGAATTGGAACTTCCTAGGAAGCCTACTAGTGAATCTAGGACTTGCCGATGCTGAATCTGTGAGTGGGATTCCGAAAAACCTGTTTCCTCTAGGGAAACTTGGGGTCTTACAAGTCTCTTCGTTGATGTCCTCGGATTCTGGTAGCAACGGAACAGTTGCTGCTTTGGGATCTTCTCTACATGCTACAAAGCATTACGTAAAACATCATTGCCACAGCAAAAAACAGATAGATACAAGAAAATGACTTCAACGGTGAAAATATAATGCGTGGTGACAGTATAATTTGTCAACACTCATTGATAATTGGGAAATGAATTTGTCGACCATGAAAATAGAAATAAAACAGGGTCTACTGATGATACTACCAACTATTACAATAGAACTAGCTCAATCGAAAAAGGGTTCTTTTCCTTTCCATTCTTTTTCCGTGACACAATCCATCATTGGACACAATCCATCATTGGCCACAATGTCGTCTGGTAAACCCCAGCACACATTCTATCTAACCCACAAATCACGCATATCAGTCAAGCTTAGTTGGTGACAGTGAGAGTCTTATAAATAACCCACAAATCATGTGTATCGTTTATGCTTAGTTAACACCCTTGAGGATCTTATATTTAACCCCACAGATCAACAAGTATCATTTAAGCTTGGTAGACACCTGTGAGAATCATATATAAAAGTAAAACCACTTATAACGCAACCATTTAAGCCTAGTTGATGCCCGTGACAGTCAAACCTAACAAGAACTTATAGTTACTCATGAGGGCTCTTTCTTTATGGTTTTAATATCAACAATTTGTTGTTTCTTTAGTTTGTTGTATATTTGCATAAACTATGCCAATTTGCACAAGCACCTAAATGCTTCCCAATTATGAATACGTGTAATCTAGCAAGAAAATCTTTAGTTGGTACAGAATGGGAAGTAACAAAACCATGTAAAATAAAAACATGAGCAAGAAAGAAAATAAAAACTTGGTACATGAACTCACATTGGTTATCCACATTTGATCCATCCTCATCCTCTTGTATCTCCGATTCATTGTCTGAGATGAACTTGAGCTCCGTGTAACGAATATGAGGCAACTCTAAATTCCGTGCTTCTTCATTTTTCCATGTCACCAACAGTGGCGCCCGAGGAGAAGGAGCTGGCGCTTGCGAGACAACACTCCCACTAATTGAAGAACTCCGAGCCATAATCTTCGGAGTTCGCCTCATCTTCAATGGCTCTCCACAACAAGAACACCTATGAACACTACCATTCTTATCAACTTGCACTATATCATGATCTCTCCTTCCCGATCTCAACTGAGTTCTCGGATCATCCTCGACAAAGCCATCAATGTCCTTATGTAAAATCCCAACTAAGGACTTGTACGTATCGCAATCTGATTCTTTTTCTGTAGCAAAAGAAAGGAGACAACCTTCACACATGCTCCAAATATCGGAAAGCTTTCTATGGACATGACAATAGGCCAAAGACGAAATGTCCCTCTTGTGAGCTTCACATATAGATTCATTATAGTAAAAATTGGAGTTTCTTTGAACAAGGATGTGATCGATCCTCGTGCAGAGCAAACATGGTATTCGCAATTCGAAGAATTTAGCGAATTCATTTGACAAAAAAGCAAGAAACCCATCAATGAATAGCAAAACTATCAACACCCATTCGAGGATTGCGTAGATTACAAAGTGTGGAAACTTGCCCAAGTCTTGTTCGACAAAACGCCTGAATGAACGCGAAGCCATAATACAAAACTCTGTATAATTATCCTTTTCTTATTTGTACTTATAATTTTATATATGTAATTATGTATGTGTGTGTGTGTGCGCTAATCAAAGTGAAGTTGAAAGGAAAAGATTGAGATCATGACCTTGGTGAGAAGGATAACCAGATCATGACCTCTCTCTCTCTCTCTCTCTCTCTCTCTCTCTATATATATATATATATATATGATTCTATAACTCTGTGTGTGTGTATATCTATGATTCTATAACTCTGTGTGTGTCTCGAGAAGTTTTTGTGTACCCTCAAGGTAGTGTCTATGTGGTGCCTCACACCCAATGAGGTAGCACCACACAGAATTGTTAGGCCATTTAAATTTTTTGTGGTGGATTCCATTGATCATGTGGCGTGCTTCTATTAGGTACGGGGTACCAAGTGGCATGCCACATGATACCTTGGGGTATCCAAAAATTTCTCGTGTGTCTCTATATATATATATATATATCTATGATTGTATAACTCTGTGTGTGTATATATATCTATGATTCTATAACTCTGTGTGTGCATGTGTGTGAGAGAGAGAGAGAGAGATTGTAGTCCAATACAAAGGAATCAAAATTCGGGTGGTGGTGTTGGGTTGACCGGTTCTTTGGCTGGACAATTACCTGAATTAACGGTAAAACGTCCATTTAGTAACAAACCAAACAAGGGCTAATAGAAAACTTTGATAGGAGTAGTAGACTTATGTTCACCGAATCTGGGATATACAAATGTCATAGGAGTGGTACTATGTGCACTGATATTTGGTACCACCAGGGCCGGTCCTGAGATGACAAAAATTGTCCGAGGCCCCAAGCGAATTTTCAAAGGGGCCGAAAAAATGAGGCCTCTATATTATGTTTCATTGAAATTAGGAAGAAATTAAAAGAAAATAGGCTTAAAAATGATCAATTTCATAGAAATTGTGAAGAAATTAGAAGAAAACAGGCCTAAAAATGATACGTTTCATAAAAATTAGGAAGAAATTAGAAGAAAATAGGCCTAAAAATGATAAGTTTCATAAAAATTAGGAAGAAATTAAGAAAAAAATAGGCCTAAAAATGAGGCCTAAAATTGAGGCCCCATGCAATTGCTTTGCCAAATTGGCTCAAGGCCAGCCCTGGGTACCACAAATACTGTTGGAAAAAAAATTATTACTCGTATTATTTTTGGTAGTCATGCAAAATTTTGAGAAAGTAAGGGTCCATTTGATAAAACTGAAAAATTAAGTACTGAAAATTTTAAACGGTTGAATTTGCAATACTGAAAAACTATACTGAAAACAGTCTTTCAAGCACTGAAATAGATTGCATTCATTAATTATTTTTAGTATAATTTTTTACTTAAAGTTTTCAGTGATTTTTTGGTTGCTTTTTCAATTAAGTGGTAAGTTATCAAACACACTAAAAAAAAAATTAAGTGCTGAAAATTATCATTTTCACAACTTAATTAACTTATTAAACACACCCTAAATATGGGAACCATATTATTATTCAATTACTTTTGAATCCTTGCCAAATTCCATCAGTAGTCAACTCTTTTACTCCATCCATTCTAAGAGCATCTCTAATTGAAGTTTCAAATTTTCATATTTGAAATATATTTGAAGGTTTATGTGGTAAATTGGCATATCAACATGCCAAATGCTAACTCATCATTTGGCATATTGGTTGGAAAGAATTGTAATGCCAAAACTAGTTGTTAGAGGTGCCATGTCATTTTTTAAGGTTCGGGTGGAAATGCTCTAATATACTAATGTAGCAGTATTTTATTTAATTTTTAGGATGTGTCAATTAAAAAGTATTTTTGTTCTTTAACTACACACTTTTCAAGTTTACCCCTTATTACGTGAAATCCTTGACTCTTTTATTTCAATTTGGACACAAGAATTTTAAATTTAAGAAGGGCAATAGTAAAAAATTTGACAATATTCATCACAATAAATAAAGGTAAATTGCATTTGTCACTCTTGAAGTTTGGGTGATTTGGGACTTTAGATTTGAAAGTTTCAAATGTGATATTCTGGTGCATAAAGTTTCACAACTACAATAAATAAGCCCAATTAGCCCTTTAGTAACTAATAATTTTATCATTAAAAATAAAATTTTAATTGCTAAAAGTCTTTGAGGTACCAAATTGTGACTCTTCCCAGACTTTCAGTACCAAAATGTTACTCCGCATTTGAAACTTTAGAATCTCCAAACTTTAGGGGTGAAAAGTTAAACAATTGGAATTCCAAAAATGAGTCCATTAATTTGAGAATGTGACTTTTAAGTTTAAGGAGTGGTACCTATGGGTGTACATGAGTTGAGTCGCTCAATAAGGGCTCGCGGCTCGGTTCGATAACGACTCGGCTCGTATAATAAATGAGCCAAATTCGAGCTTGAATACAAAGCTCGTTTAATAAATAAGCCAAGCTTGAGCACACATGGACTCGGCTCGATAAGGCTCGCGAACAGTTCGATTAAGGCTCGTATAGTAGGCTCGTGAAAAATCTCTTTAATAGTTTTGATAAGGGCTTGTTTAATTATATATATATCTGATAATTATAATGTAAAATGTAAAATATTTAAAATTGAAAGAATATTATATATATATATGATAATTATAAAAATATAACATATGTATAATGCAAAGTACTTAAAATTGAAAGAATATTGGCATATTATAATATGCATAGTCCTAAATTCACGTGCCAAGCAATTGATTTTGGTAAATAAATAAATATATATATATATATATGACAACTGTCAAGCATTGAGCTTGGTCTGTGAGTTTTGGTTGGCAACTTAAACTTGCTACTAGGGATACACAAGAGTTGAACCACTCGACAAGGGCTCGAGGCTCGGCTTGATAACAGTTAGGCTCGGCTCGGCTCGGCTCGGCTCGGCTCGATAATAAACGAGTCAAGCTCAAGCTTGAACACGATGCCAACTCTTAAAGCTCGGCTCGAGTTCGAAAAGCTCGGCTCGAGTACAGCCCTAGTGATATCACATGTTTTTTTATATAATTAATTTAGTTGAGAAATTGGTGAAAGTATTTGAAACTCATTAATTTTTCAAAGAAATTAAGCTGATAATTGGCAAATATAAAAAATACCTTCCAAATTTTGTTATGGAATTTCAACTTTCGGCTACAGTTGGTGTCCATTGGATATGAGCTTATTCTTTTTTTCCCCATTTTGAATTAGACCACTAGAAAATAAAATTTTACATAATTAGTTATGTAAAAAAAATTTAATTTTATATAACTAATTGTGTCAAATTTAGTAACGTAAAGATTTGATTTGATTAAGTTCCAATAATCAAAGACTTTTACCCAAAATGAAAGACAAATTGTCTTTTAAACTCAAATAACTCCATATGAGGGATTCTTACCATATTTCTGTAAATATAATGAATGAAGCCCAACCAATCAAAACTTCATAATTAATTGCCACAATCTGTTTCGAAAAACTAAAAAATGCCCCTGCTCAAAGTGAAATTCAAAGGTGTACGTGGAGTTTGATAGCAAGATTTGTATATATTCCTAAACAGAGTAATGCTTTGAATCCCAAATAATGGGACAATTGGTTTGCAAACAATTAAAGTGATACCACCTTAACTTCATCAGATGTCACTAACATATTAATATCAGATGGCACTAACATATTATTTGAGAATTAAATATAAAATTCCCAACAATCACTCTTGACTAGCCTGCTAGCGTGAAGCTAGTCAATAGACCACTGTGCAGATGAGCAGACTTGATAATGGTCCAAACCTGGCTGCTAGTCCAACTTTAGGTGGTTTTGATGACTTCTGATCCAAATCTAAAGCTCCACCATGACTACCATTTTGCTTATAGAATAGCATTGCATCATGCAAACTGCTTAGCTTGCATTTCGTGCCCCTAGGTGATTGACAGGGTGGGGGCATTGGTAGCAGGGCCGACCCTGAGATTTCTAAAATTTTCTAAGACCTCATGCGAACTTTCAAAGGCGGGTCCCTCTATATTAAATTTCATAAGCGCAAATTTTTTATAAGAGTACGTTATAATTTTCATTAAAATGAGACGATAAACACATAATTACATTAGTGTTGATCAACTTAGTTCCAAAACATTCAACACCTTAGCCCCAAAAATCAAAACTCAACTTTACATCAAAGTAAATGTGATCAAAACTCAACTTACATTAGTGCTTCACTACTTCGTCGCTGCTCGGTGGTGCTGCCGCCAGAGGTGGGCTGGTGGAGAAAACTGGAGAGAGATTCACAGAGTGTGTGTTCAGTACTACTTAAGTCTGAACTCTAAAGGGGGAGGAGAAATTAGGAAAAATATTAGAAAAAATATAACAAAAAAAAAGGTTAGGGTTTAAAAGGGAAAAAAAAAATCGGGTTCAATAATTCATTTAATAGAAAATTAAGAAATTAGGAAGAAGACTAGAAGAAAATACTTTCCAAAAAAAAAGAAAAAAAAGAAGAAAATATAAGGAAAACAAAAGTTAGGCCCTTACCCTTAGGGTTCAAGTTCAATAATTCTTCAATGAGCTCAATCAATAGATTCAATGCTATTGAAATCTGAAGAAAAAGAACAAATTAGGAAGAAGATTAGATTATTAAAAGAAAAAAAAAGAGAGAGATAGGGTTCAAATGTTCAATATACTTACCAACTGTGGGGAAGGAAAATCCGAGAGGAAGAAAGAGAGAGACGAAAGTGGACTGTCAAGTGTCAACTGTGGAGTTGTGGGAGAGAGAGAGGGGGAAGGGGGGGAGAGAGAGAGACATGTAGAGGGAAAAGGAAGAAAGAGAAATAAAATAAAAGAACACAAAGGTAATGCTGCTAATGCAAGTGCTGAAGACAAAAAAAAAAAAAAAAAATAGGCCAACAAAAGGCCCAATGCAACCACTTGGTTGCATGGGCCAAGGGCCGGCCCTGATTGGTAGACTAGATGCTATAGCCCCACATTTTTTGAGAAAAAAAATTTATATGGTAAAAAATTTATTTTTGTTTACAATATATATAATTGAGTAATACTTGGGGCACAATCAAACACACAATTTTTGCGACACAACCTAATTAATGTGTATATCTCTCTCCTGTGTCATTGTGGGGTTCAGTGACATCACAAGAGAGAGATAGACACATTAATTGGGTTGTGTCCCAAAAGTTGTGTATTTGGTTGTGTCCCAATTAAGTTTTACTCTATATAATTAGACCCTTCCAAATTTTGCAAAAATAATTTTTTTTGTATGATATGTTGGCGCAATTATAGTTTAACTCACCTTAAATATTTATCACATAACAATTTATTATCACTTTTAAATGTTATTAGCTTTAAAAACCACTTTAATTTTTAAAAGTAAAGTAGTTTTCATGCATTTGGAGACGTGAGCGGTGTCGGCCCTGACATTTTGGATGCCCTAAGCAAACTTCGATATGTATCAACACTAACTTTATCGGCAAAAAATTACCTACGTTAACAATTAAGGTTTTATTATATATATATATATATATATACATTTATATCATTTGGCCTAGTGGTCTCGTGTAAAGACTTAAGTGACATAACCCGGAAAAGGGGGAGTGGGGCAGGATTTGAACCCTAATAATGAGCGTGACTATGAGCATCCTTTCCAAGTGGACTAAAGTCGTTGCTCAAATAACAACTAAACTTTCTTACATCGCTAAAATATTACTGTAATATTTTCCTTGCATTTTTAGCGGCAAAATTACCATTTATGCTATCTCTCACATTTGGCCTTTTTTTTTTTTTTTTTTGTACATTGGGCCCTTTTAATCTTTAATATTTTGAGTCTTTTAATTTTGAGTGGACATTTTCTTCAATGGAAAAATTGGTGAAAAATGTATTAAGACAAGTTAAATTGGAATGAAGGACATTTAATAAAACAACTTGATTTTTACTCCTAATTTTTTTTTGGATCAAAATATCATTGTCTTCATCATCTAACCTTGCTATCAAACCTTAGCCACCATTGCCACTATCCAAGCCTAGCCTCCGGCCACCACCACTCCACCTCTGGCGACCACCACTACCATCTCCGGCGACCTCCGACGACCTCCGGCGACTATGATTCGATTTTCTATCTGAACTTTAAGCCTATTTGCTAGTAAAACCAGAAAGTATTTAAAGAGAAAAAAACACAATCAGATATTGTAATAATGATCACAACCCTCACATTACTAAATCACGATCATAAACACCACATCATACACTAACAAACAAATAAGCTCATTCAATTTTACTTTATTTTTGTTATTGTAGTTGCTAAATTAACTCCCAAAATAGAAAGAAAAAAAAGTTGAATATTGGTGATTGTTGATTTCCCTAGTTGAGAACAATTACAAATCTGGTTTCTACACTGAGACTTTCTTAGTAATCTGTCACAACCCAACCCGCCCCGGCGGATTAGGACACGTGTAACAAGAATTTACGCACCCAAAATACACTAATAAATACTAAACATTGTTAGTTATTAAGGAAAACATGAATTAAACCATCAGAAAAGAGCTTACTGTGACAAAAACAGACCCAAGGATAAAATGGTCATTAATAAAGTATATCAAATTTTATACCAAAATATAGATTTACGAGTCTCGATTCCAACGCAAAAAAGGGCGCGCGAATCCGAATTTTCTAGAAAGAGTTGTGCGCGTTTCCGTAAAAGCGAACGTGTTGTGAAATTGCATGCGGATCGATCCGCGAAAAGGGTGGATCGATCCATCTTCTCATTTTTCTAGCAGAATGTCCACGAAAAAGGCCGGATCGATCCCTTCATTAACCCGGATCGATCCGGGCTTCCCAGAACTTGTTTTTGCTTCTAAAAACACTGTCAAAACCTATCCAACTCATACCCAAACCAAACCAAACTTCTTGGGACATCACGAAAACATTTCAAACACATTCATAAACATGTTTAAGCATTACCCAAGCATGTATCACATGTCCACAACCAAAATTTGATCAAAATCATTCATGAACTCAACTCTTTTTGAATCAAAATAAGCTTTGAAGTTCAACTTATGTCAAGAATTTGTATCTCATAAGACCTTGTTGGAAATGAACTTAAAGCTACAACCAACCACATAGAACATTAAGAAACCATATCAAAACCAATTCCAAGCATTCAATCCATGAATGTATACTCCTTTGAATCGAACAAGTGATTCAAATCTAAATTATTTCCAAGAACAACCATAAGCATAAAACTTTCCAAATAGCATTTCCAAAACCATCTCATCCATAGTTATAGTTGAAACTTAAGGACATACGTAGAATTTACAAGGCAAACTTAGTGGTGTCAAACGGGCCGGGCCGGGCCGGGCCGGGCTCGGTCAAAGCGGGCTTGACCGGGCTTCGGGCCGGGCCGGGCCGGGCTTCACCGTGTTATCGGGCCGGGCCGGGCCGGGCTTGGGAAGGGAGGGGGGATGTCCGCCCCGGACCGGTGGCCCGGGCTCACTAGGGCCGGGCTTCGGGCCGGGCCGGGCCGGGCTAGTGGACGGGCTCATGGACGGGCTTATGGACGGGCTCGTGGACGGGCTCGTGGACGGGCCCATAAACGGGCCGGGCCGGGCCGGGCCGGAGTTTTGGGGGGAAAAGTTTTAACTTTTAAAGTTTAATGTTTGGGAATTTGGGGGAGTTTTGACTTTTACTCTTTTTTTTTTTATATGTTTAGTTTATGCACTAATGATTAGTGATTACTAAAAAAAATTTGTTTAACAAAAAAAAAAAAGTAAATAACATTTATTATTCAATAAAAATTAATGAGATTACTATTATTTGATATTTAAAAATTATAGTCTAATAAAATATAAAGATTACTTATCATAAATTGTACAATAAAAAGTAAAGATTTATTCATTAATGATTACATTGATTAGTGATTACTAAAAAAAGTTCATTCAAAAAAAAAAAGTAAAGAATATTTATTATTCAATAAAAATTAAAGAGATTACTAGTATTTGATATTTAAAATTATAGTCTAATAAAAAATAAAGATTACTTATCATTAATTTGTATAATAAAAAGTAAAGATTACATTTTACAGAATTGGATTTTTTTTTTAAAAAGCCGTTCACAGTTTATACTCATGCGGGCCAGGAGTATTACAATTGATTTGTTTGGAACTAAATGATCTTCAACTCTCATATTCATTCTTCAATTCTTGATTCTTCAATTTTCTTCCGTAACTTCCAAATTTGCGAAGTCTTCAAGAATAGGATCTTGGCGGTTTTGAGTTCGATATTGTGCACGGTCCCAATCCTTCAAGCACATCAAGCAGTCAAGCATATCAGGAGATAATCTGCTCCTCCTTTCCTCTAGCACCCTTCCACCTACACTAAAAGCAGACTCCGATGCAACTGTGGAAGCCGGAGGAGTTAGTAGATCACGAGCCATGATGGAAAGAACAGGGAAAGTTCTTACATGTTCTTTCCACCATGTCAAAAGATTTAAATCGACCATTTCCTCGTTGGTTAATCGACTTTCCCACTCTGTTTCTCGATACTTATTTAATTCACCAAGAATGTTAGAGCTACTTACAAATGATTGACTAACACCCTTTTGTTTCTTTCGACTGAGAAACTGGCTCGCCCAAGAACCACCTGACGCTCCCGAACTTAACTCAATATTAGAAGTAGAATAAGAAGTAGCACTTTCTTTATTTGTATATTTTTCATAGTAAATACGAAATAAAGATTCCAAAGTATTTTCCATTTCAGAAGTAGTTATTTCTAGACCAGGCTCACCATCTGGTCCTTGCATCAATTCAGATATTTGTTTAACCATTTCACAAACACCATCAAAATTGATTCTAGGATCCAAGATTGCAGATAAGTAAAATACAGGTGGAATGTAAGACCAATATTTTTTAAACTTTTTTTCCATTTTCTCGCAAATATCAATAAAAATGTCATTTTTTTGTTTATAACTATGAAATGTATGAGCCATATTATATAATTCCATAAGAACTAAACAAGAAGTAGAATAGTAAACACCGGAAAGTTTATTTGTAGCATTGTAAAATACTTCTAAAAATCCATGAAAGTCAAATGCCATATCCCAATCGTTTGAAGTCAAGTTTAGTGATGGATAATTAAAATTAACAAATTGAGTAATAATATTACTATACTTTTTACAAGAATCTATCATAAGATAAGTAGAATTCCAACGAGTTTTAATATCAGTTTGCAATTTCTTTGGATTAAGACGATTTTGTTTACAAACACCATAAAATGCTTGTAGACGCTTAGGCGTTGAACAACAAAAGACCACTGCCTCTCTAATTTTAAGTATGTGATCATCAATTTTTGTTAATCCATCTTGGATAATCAAATTAATGATATGACATACACAACGACCATGAAATAATTTTCCATTCAACATTGGGCGCATAAGATCTTTAAACATATTAATAGCATTTGTATTAGCACTAGCATTGTCAAAAGTAATGCTTATAATTTTTTTCATAATATCATACTCATTAAAAACATTGATTATATAGTTATATATATTTTCACTAGTATGAGGATAGTCTAATGCACGAAAAGCAATGATATTTTTATTCATATTCCAATTTTCATCTACAAAATGCGCCGTTATACATATATATCCCGTTTTATTACAACCAGTCCACAAATCGGAAGTGCATGCAATTGTACAATTAAAAGTAGAAAAATCCTCAATTAATTTTTTTTTGGTTTGTTGAAAAACAGATTGTATATCACTTCTAAGAGTATTTCTAGTAATAGGTTGGTAGGCTGGTTGTAAAAAAGTTTGAATAAAACGTGTAAAGCACTCTTCTTCAACTAAAGTAAAAGGCATATCGGATGCACAAACAAATTTTGCCAAGCCTTCCCTCATTTTTTTTTGATTATAAAGAAAAGTTCCAACACTTGTGCCAGTAGAAGCAGAAATTTGGGATTGTACTAGGCCGTCCGCTTGAGCGGTACCTGCTTCCCATGCACCTTTATGTTTGCTCATGATGTGCCTTTTAAGTGTATTATTTCCTCCACCTTTGTAAGAAAATTTGAGTCCGCATATTTTGCAAATAGCTCCATTTTTTTCGTCATTTAATTTAAAAAATAACCAAACAGGTGATTTTAATTTTCTTTCAGTGGTGGGACTTGGATCATTAGGATTTGAAGGAGATGGTTCAGATGGATTAGACCCCATAATTTCAACGTCGTCATCATCCTCCAATTCCAAATCATTAATCTCATTTCTTTCCCCATAATCTAAATTTTCAAAGTCATAAGTTGGGCCTTCCCTAGTTTTGGAAGATCTTGAGTGAGATGCCATTTTTTTTTAAATAAAAAAAAAGAGGGGAAAGAAATATGAAAGATTAAAAATACTAACAATTAAATAAGCAACTAATAAAGCAAGAAGTGAAACAATAAATAAATTTACCTCAACTTATAGTAGTAAAAGAAGAAGTGAACAACTATAAATTATAATAAGACTTGAGACTTGAGAGCTTGTAAGTTCAACTTGAGACTTGAAAGCTTGTAAGTTCAAGTTGTAGAAGACTAGAAGTGCTTTTACAAATTAGAGCTTTGATAATTGAATCACCAACTTGTAGAGTAGAAGTGCTTGTAGACTTGTAGTTTATGGAGTAGTATAGAGAAAGTAGAGAATAGAGAGAGATAATTGATTTTTGTATGAGAAAATATGTTGTGGGAGGTTTAGTATTTATAGAAAATGGGCTAAGGGGTATTTTGGGAAGTCAAAAAGCACATTTACATTTTTACCCCCAAAACTAGCCGTTTTATAGCCGTTAGAGGGGTAAAAAATGGAAAAAAAATTGAAAAGGGGCCAAACTAGCCGTTATGGCCACGGGCGGGCCTACCGGGCCGGGCTTCGGGCCGGGCCGGGCCGGGCCACAACGGCTAGATTATGCGGGCTAGCGGGCCGGGCTAGCGGGCCGGGCTAGCGGGCTAGCGGGCCGGGCCGGGTTTCGGGCAAAGGGGCGGGCCGGGCCGGGCCGGGCCGTGGACGGGACCAAGGGTGTCCACCCCGGACCGGACAAAACTGCTCGGGCCTAGCGGGCCGGGCCTATGCCGGGCCGGGCCGGGCTTTTAGCCCGGAAAAATCGGGCCGGGCTCGGGCCGGGCCGGGCCAACCCGACCCGATTGACACCTTTAGGCAAACTTCAAATCCTCCACATTCTTACTCAAACTATCAACATAGAGAATAACACAAGTTTCTACAAATTTACATTCACCATATGAGTCATAGGACTCCAAAACTAACTCCATGGATACAACCACGAGTCAAGTCTTAAATCCACAAGTCAAGGATACTAACCCACAAGTTACATTATATTACAAGTTATAAACTTAATTACAAGCCCCACATCTCTTCCCCACTCCCGAGCACGCTATTTCCTCTCCGGATATTGCTCTGTACCTGCGGTGGTTGTTATTTACCACAACAGAAACAGAAAACGATTTTCTTAAGCATTACTCTTAGTGAGTAATCTAAACATGGCTGAATGTTTAACATGTGCAATGCAACAATAAGCACATAAATCATATCTTTGTAATCGTCGAGTCACCGGTTCAATGATTCATTCAGACCCGGGACCTCCCTTGGTCCCGTGGCCACTTATATTCCTTGGACTTCCGTATTTCTCGGATTCTTCCTCTTCACCACCCTTATTACTCCCAACTAATGAATCATTTTTCCGGTGCTCATTGAATACCACATAAACATATAAGCACATAAACATGTAGGCACATATAATCTTCATAAAGCTAACATGTAATTCACAATTTAGTAACTACATGCTTTCTAAACATGAATAATCAACACAATAAGATCATTCTCTACATCTCTACATCATTGATGCCTTGAACATAGTTAAACACAACCATTCTTTAGGCTAGAAAACTCACCTCCCACAGATTTTACCCAAATTAAGCCAAATTATGCAGAATTTCCCCAAATTGAAGCTCAATTTCTACTCCAACAAGAATCCTACAAGAATTCGGTAGACGGCGTCTCACCGATTAGTATGAGCTACCAAAATCCGACAATATAAACGTAAATTAAAGATATAGAAACGTTCGTCTCACCTCCACGAGTCCGAAAATGGCTTCGGTTCGCGAATCCGACGAACGGCGGCGACGGAACGGCGTAAAAACGGTGTCGGCGTCTCGTCTCCGTCTTCTCTCCCGAGCTCTCTCTTGTTTTGCTTGTTAATTTGCTATAAAATGAGAGTCTAAGCTCTCATATTGACACACACACATCACATGTGATGTGTCACTTCATTTTACACCCCCGGTTTTTCTTATGTTCCTATTATGAAATCCCCAAACATTCCGTTAACTTCCCAATTATCTAATGAGTGTTTGTCTAAGTTCCGTATGGGTCCCAATGTGGGTCCCACATATTTTGTGAAATTGCTATCGCACCTACAAATTTTAAATCTTTTTCATTTATACCCTGATTTGGGTGTCCAAGCTAATGCTAACACATATTAATATGATATTATGAAAGTAACTTAACAATATCCATGTAAGCATATAAAATGCATTTAATCATTTAAAATGCAAATTACCAATTTACCCTTCGCTGGGTTCCATTTCAATACCTGTCCCACCTCACTGGGACTTTTTCAACTAGTGTCCCTCTCTGAACACTTTTTACATGGGCGAGTCCAAGCCTCCCCTTAATCTATTTTATACAGTAATTATATTAATTAATGCATATTAACACAATAATTTACCCGTTCCCCGGGTACGGGTGTTACATTTCTCCCTCCCTAAAAAGGAGTTTGGTCCCCAAACTTACTCTTACCTCAAGAATCAAAGAGATGTGAGTATTTGGCTCGGATTTCATCCTCCTGCTCCCATGTTGCCTCCTCGACTGAATGGCTTCGCCATTGAACCATAACAAGTGGAATTACCTTGGTTCTCAATACTTGATCTTTCCTATCAAGAATTTGCACTGGATGCTCCACATATGACAAGTCTTCCCGAATCTCTAACGGTTCTGGAATGATAACATGCTTCGAATCTGACACATAGCGTCGAAGCGTTGATATGTGGAACACGTTATAAACATTCGCCAACTCTTGTGGCAATTCCAACCGATAAGGTAACGGTCCCACCCGATTAAGAATCAAATACGGCCCAACATACCTCAGGCTGAGCTTGCCCCGCTTACCAAATCGTGCTATGCCCTTTGAAGGCGAAACTTTCAGAAACACATAGTCACTTACCTTGAATTCCAACGGTCTTCTATCCGAATCCGCATAACTTTTATAACGACTCTGAGCGGTTTGTAACCGTTGCTTAATCAATCGAATCTTATCAGTAGTGATTTGAACTATCTCCGGCCCCTTTTATAACGACTCTGAGCCGTTTGTAACCGTTGCTTAATCAATCGAATCTTATCAGTAGTGATTTGAACTATCTCCGGCCCCAAAAGCTGTTTTTCACCAACTTCTGTCCAACAAACCGGCGATCTACACTTCCTTCCGTACAATGCCTCGTAAGGCGCCATTCCAATACTAGTTTGAAAACTGTTATTGTAAGAGAACTCGATTAAAGGCAAGTGAGTCTCCCAATCGGCCTTGAAGTCCATTACACAAACTCTCAACATATCTTCCAAAATTTGAATCACCCTTTCGGACTGACCATCGGTCTGTGGATGAAAAGCAGTGCTAAAATGTAAAGCTGTCCCCATAGCCCTCTGTAAACTCTCCCAAAATCTTGATACAAATTGGGTATCACGGTCCGACACTATCAAAACTGGTGCTCCATGAAGCCGTATAATCTCTATGATATAAATCTCTGCAAGTTTTGATGGATCTTTGGTCTTGATAGGTAAGAAATGGGCTGACTTAGTCAACCGGTCGACAATAACCCAAATGCTATCATTCAACTTCGTAGATTTTGGAAATCCCGATACAAAATCCATCGTAATATGTTCCCATTTCCACTCCGGTATCTCCAACGGGTGTAGTTCTCCCCCGGGTCGTTGATGTTCCAGTTTTACCTTTTGGCAAGTCATACATTTAGACACAAATTCTGCAACTTCTCATTTCATACCACTCCACCAATAAATTTCTCGCAAATCTCGGTACATTTTGGCACTTCCCGGATGTATCGAATATCTGGTATTATGAGCTTCTTCCATGACCCTATCTCTCAAATCACCAACTTTAGGTACACATAAACAATTTATATACTTTAAGACACCATCATGGAAACTAAATTCTGGCCTTTTACCTTCAGGTAATTCATCCACAATCCTCTTAAAATCAGGATCTAGTAGTTGATTAGACTTTATCTCACCAACAAGACTTGGTTGTGCCATAATTGCAGCCATTAACCCACCTTCAATTCTGGGAACCACTTTAAGTTTTAGTTCAAATTCTTTCACCAGTTTTCCTTGTCCCGTCAAGGCATAAGTTAAGTTGTCCGACGACTTTCGGCTCAAGGAATCAGCCACTACATTAGCCCTTCCCGGGTGATATTGAATCTTTAAGTCATAGTCTTTCATTAGTTCCAACCACCTTCGTTGTTGCATGTTAAGATATCTCTGAGTGAACAGATATTTCAAACTTTTGTGATTGGTGAATATTTCACATGTCTCCCCGTATAGATAGTGCCTCCAAATCTTCAAGGCAAAAATAACCGTTGCTAATTCCAAGTCATGTGTAGGGTAATTCTTCTCGTGAGATCTCAACTTTCGCGAAGCATAAGCTATCACCTTGTCATCCTATGTCAAAACATATCCCAAGCCTTGGTGAGAAGCATCACTGTAAATTCTAAAATTCCCAGTACTTGTTGGAATCAAAAGTATCGGTGCCGTAGTTAACTTTTTTTTCAATGCTAGGAAACATTCATCACATTCCTTGTTCCATTCGAACGGTACATCTTTTCTCATTAACCTTGTCATCGGAGTCGCAATTCTAGAAAAATCCTTGACGAATCTTCTGTAGTATCCAGCTAATCCCAAGAAACTTCGAATCTCTGATACATTTGTCGGCTTTGACCAATTCATAACGGCTTCAATCTTCTGCGGGTCTACTGAGATACCTTCTTTAGAGATCACGTGTCCTAAAAACGTGACACTTGTCAACCAAAACTCACTTTTCTTTAACTTTCCAAATAATTGTTTTTCCCGAAGTCGTTGTAAAACCAACCTCAGGTGTTGTTCATGCTCCTCCGGACTCTTGGAATAAATAAGGATGTCATCAATAAATACTATCACGAACTCATCCAAGTACGATTTGAATACCCGGTTCATCAAATCCATGAAGACGGCAGGCGCATTAGTAACCCCAAACGGCATCACTAGAAATTCATAGTGCCCGTAGCGGGTCCTAAAGGTTGTCTTCTCTACATCCTCCGCTTTGACCTTTAATTGATGATACCCTGACCTCAAGTCAACCTTTGAAAATACCTGAGCCCCTTGAAGCTGATCAAATAGATCGTCGATACGTGGCAACGGGTACTTGTTCTTGATTGTTACTTTGTTGATTTCCCGGTAATCAATACACATTCGCATTATACCATCCTTCTTCTTCACAAATAATACCGGTGCACCCCACGGAGACACACTTGGCCGAATAAAACCCTTGTCTAGCAATTCTTGCAATTGAATCTTTAACTCCTTCAACTCAATTGGCGCCATTCGATACGGTGCTCTTGAAATTGGTTGGGTTTTCGGCATAACATCAATACCAAATTTAATCTCTCGGTCAATTAATACACTAGGCAACTCTTCTGGAAATACATCCAAAAATTCTCTAATAATTGGAATATCTTCAAGTTTTAAATCAAGACCTTTAGTATCAAGAATACTACACAGAAACCCCCGACATCCCTTCTTTAATAAACGACAAGCTTCAAAAGTTGACACGATATACGATGGTGATACAACACCCTTACCTTGAAAATAAAACTCATCTTGATTCGGAATACGAAATGCTACTCCTTTAGTGTTACAATCAATATTAGCATGATTAGCTGCTAACCAATCCATACCCAATATAACATCGAAATGCTGGATAACTAACGGTACCAAATCAACAGTTAACTCTTGACCATTCACATTAATCTCATACTTCCTAAACACACCCGAACTAACCAACGGAGCCCCCAACGGTATCGCGACAGATAAATCATAGTTTAGGAACTCTAATGGTTTATCTAGATGTTTAGCAAAGTGGTGTGACACGAATGAGTGTGTGGACCCCGAATCTATAAGTACATTTGCTAGATGTGAGTAAATGGGAACCATACCTAAGACAATAGTGTCGGCAGAAGCAGTATCTCCCGGCCTGAGTTGAAATGATCTTGCCTATCGCTACTCTCTCCTCGGAGGTTGAGTAGTCCTCGGTGTAATGGCACTAGCTGTATATAAACCGGAACCAGAAGCTCCCTGACGCTTGGTTGGACAATCCTTAGCTTGATGTCCCAATTCTTTACAAGTGAAGCATCGACCCCTCATATCTATATTCTGATTTGGACAGTTCCTGGCGATGTGTCCCGGTTGTCGGAAAATATTGCAAATGATTGGATTTGGAAGTTGATTGCATCGGCCCCAATGAAATTTCTGACAAGTCTGACACCTTGGTTTATTTCCACCGGAACCACTACCAATACTAGCTGATGATCCTCCTGAACTCTGCCTTTTTGCACCCCCTTGACCACTGAACTGACTTGATCCCGGTCGTTTACTTTGTTGACTCGGTGGTGGTGGTAAGTTTGAAGTATACCCAAGGTCTCTCTCAGCAATAGAGGCTATATCCATTGCCTTAGCATAGGTCTCTAGCCGGAATACAGTCACTCGTTCTCGTATGTCGTTTCAAAGCCCTGCCACAAATTTTCTTGCTTTCACTTTTTTAGTTGTTATCACATCTCCCGCAAACCTTCCCAAACTCGTAAATTGTGTTGAGTGCTCTCGGACTGATTTCCCCCTTGCACTAACTCCATAAACTCTTGAGCCTTTTGATCCCCAAACGATTCTGGAAAGTATTGTTCATTAAATATCTCCAGAAAATGATCCCATGTAGTCGGTTGACACAGACCTAGCTTGGTACGCCACCAATATTGTGCTTCATCCTTTAACGTATCGACGGCAACTAGAACTTTCTGTTCCTCTGTACACGGTAATACCCTAAAGATTTTCTCTATATCAGAAACCCAAAAGTTTGCCTTCATTGGATCGGCTTTCCCACGGAATATGGTCGGCTTTTGTTTATGGAATTTAGAAATAGTGACGACTTCCTCCCTCGGGTTTGGATTCACTTGCACTGGCCTTTCTTCGACCACATGAGTTTCGGCGACTCGTACCAACCCTTCGATTGCTCTTTCAATACGTTCTATTCTATTTGAGGTGTCACCTCCAGACATTATGCCTGACACCCACATATAGTACACACATGCACGTTACTTTTAAGAAACACATAACATGCTAATCAATATTTAAAAACATGCTAAGTAAACGTGTATGCATGTTGATGCAATTACGTGTTATTGTGTGCACACTACGCGTCGTATACGTCTCTCATCCCCAAAGGCTCTAGCCTAATGCTTCGATACCAAATATGTCACACCCCAACCCACCCCGGGGGATTAGGACACGTGTAACAAGAATTTACGCACCCAAAATACACTAATAAATACTAAACCTTGTTAGTTATTAAGGAAAACATGAATTAAACCATCAGAAAATAGCTTACTGTGACAAAAACAGACCCAATGGTAAAATGGTCATTAATAAAGTATATCAAAATTTATACCAAAAGATAGATTTACGAGTCCCGGTTCCAACGCAAAAAACGGCGCACAAATCCGAATTTTTTAGAAAGAGTTATACACGTTTCCATAAAAGCGGACGTGTTGTAAAATTGCATGCGGATCGATCCGAGAAAAGGGCGGATCGATCCATCTTCTCATTTTTCTAGCAGAATGTCCACGAAAAAGGCCGGATCGATCCCTTCATTAACCCGGATCGATCCGGGCTTCCCAAAACTTGTTTTTGCTTCTAAAAACACTGTCAAAACCTGTCCAACTCATACCCAAACCAAACCAAACTTCTTGGGACATTACAAAAACATTTCAAACACATTCATAAACATGTTTAAGCATTACCCAAGCATGTATCACATGTCCACAACCAAAATTTGATCAAAATCATTCATAAACTCAACTCTTTTTGAATCAAAATAAGCTTTGAAGTTCAACTTATGTCAAGAATTTGTATCTCATAAGACCTTGTTGGAAATGAACTTAAAGCTACAACCAACCACATAGAACATTATGAAACCATATCAAAACCAATTCCAAGCATTCAATCCATGAATGTATACTCCTTTGAATCGAACAAGTGAATCAAATCTAAACTCTTTCTAAGAACAACCATAAGCATAAAACTTTCCAAATAGCATTTCCAAAACCATCTCACCCATAGTTATAGTTGAAACTTAAGGACATACGTAGAATTTACAAGGCAAACTTCAAATCCTCTACATTCTTACTCAAACTATCAACATAGAGAATAACACAAGTTTCTACAAATTTACATTCACCATATGAGTCATGGGACTCCAAAACTAACTCCATGGATACAACCACGAGTCAAGTCTTAAATCCACAAGTCAAGAATACTAACCCACAAGTTACATTATATTACAAGTTATAAACTTAATTACAAGCACCACATCTCTTCCCCACTCCCGAGCACGTTATTTCCTCTCCGGATATTGCTCCGTACCTGCGGTGGTTGTTATTTACCACAACAGAAACAGAAAATGATTTTCTTAAGCATTACGCTTAATGAGTAATCTAAACATGGCTGAATGTTTAACATGTGCAATCCAACAATAAGCACATAAATCATATATTTGTAATCGCCGAGTTACCGGTTCAATGATTCATTCAGACCTCGGGACCTCCCTTGGTCCCGTGGCCACTTCTATTCCTTGGACTTCCGTATTTCTCGGATTCTTCCTCTTCACCACCCTTATTACTCCCAACTAATGAATCATTTTCCCGGTGCTCATTGAATACCACATAAATATATAAGTACATAAACATGTAGGCACGTATAATCTTCATAAAGCTAACCTGCAATTCACAATTTAGTAACTACATGCTTTCTAAACATGAATAATCAACACAATAAGATCATTCTCTACATCTCTACATCATTGATGCCTTGAATATAGTTAAACACAACCATTCTTTAGGCTAGAAAACTCACCTCCCACAGATTTTACCCAAATTAAGCCAAATTATGCAGAATTTCCCCAAATTGAAGCTCAATTTCTACTCCAACAAGAATCCTACAAGAATTCGATAGACGACATCTCACCGATTAGTGCGAGCTACCAAAATCTGACAATATAAACGTAAATTAAAGATATAGAAACGTTCGTCTCACCTCCACGAGTCTGAAAACGGCTTCGGTTCGCGAATCCGACGAACGGCGACGACGGAACGGCGTAAAAATGGTGTCGGCGTCTCGTCTCCGTCTTCTCTCCCGAGCTCTCTCTTGTTTTGCTTGTTAATTTGCTATAAAATGAGAGTCTAAGCTCTCATATTGACACACACACATCACATGCATGTGATGTGTCACTTCTTTTTCCCTATTTTCGTTTACACCCCCCCCCCCCCCCCCCCCCGGCTTTTCTTATGTTCCTATTATGAAATCCCCAAACATTTCGTTAACTTCCCAATTATCTAATGAGTGTTTGTCTAAGTTCCGTATGGGTCCCAATGTGGGTCCCACATATTTTGTGAAATTGCTATCGCACCTACAAATTTTAAATCTTTTTCATTTATACCCTGATTTGGGTGTCCAAGCTAATGCTAACACATATTAATATGATATTATGAAAGCAACTTAACAATATCCATGTAAGCATATAAAATGCATTTAATCATTTAAAATGCAAATTACCAATTTACCCTTCGCTGGGTTCCATTTCAATACCTGTCCCACCTCACTGGGGACTTTTTCAACTAGTGTCCCTCTCTGAACACTTTTTACATGGGCGAGTCCAAGCCTCCCCTTAATCTATTTTATACACTAATTATATTAATTAATGCATATTAACACAATAATTTACCTGTTCCCCGGGTACGGGTGTTACATAATCAAACAGGATCAATGAAAGAAAAAGAATAACTGCAAAAAAACAGTTGCTATAAGGATACCTCAGAAGCTCCGAGATCATCTTTGTTGACGGAATCGCTACCGCACGAAATGATCTTGAAGCAAGATGTACTAGATCTCCCCTATTTCGATCTCTCTCTCTCTCTCTCTCTTGCATTCTCTATAGTTGTTCGAACTTGAACCATATAGTGAGAAAACTCACTATCAACCACAAATTTTGAATAAATCAGATGAAGAAAACTAAGTGAAATTTCACTAAACAGTTCTGACCATCTTAAGAGAAATTTCTCTTAAAATAATTGATCTTAAGTGAAATTTCTCTTAAGATCAGTTGGTCGTGGAAATGGTGGTGGTGGTCGGCAGTGGTGGTGGCAATGGAGGGGGAGGAGAGGGAGATGGTAGTAGTGGTGGTTATGGAGGGGGAGGAGAGAAAAAGTTAGAGAGAGAAGAGAGTTGGTGGTAGTGGCGACGACTCCGGCGACGACGAGGATGGCTTCGGAGGTGGTGGTTGTGATGGTGGTGGCTATGAAGGGAGGAGGAGAGAAAGTTATAGAGAGAAGAGAGATGGTGGTGGTGGTGGTGGTGGTGGTGGCTATGGAGGGGGAGGAGAGAAAAAGTTAGAGAGAGAAGAGAGTTGGTGGTAGTTGCGACGGCTCTGGCTCCGGTGACGACGACGATGAGGATGGCTCCGGTGGTGGTGGTGGCTATGGAGGAAGGAGGAGAGAAAAAGTTAGAGAGAGAAGAGAAATGGTGGTGGTGGTCTCTTAGGGTTCCATGGGCAATTTTTTCATTTAGAGTGAAATTTAAAATTTTATAGGACTAAGAGGAAAAGTTTAAATTTTAGAAGACTTTGGGAGGGAAAGTTTTTTTTAGAGTGTGTCCTTGTGTGGATTTTTTTATTATGGCTTGTCCTTTAGTCCAACTTAGCCCAACCTTAGGGACCTTACACCAAGTCTCCCTTTTTCAATACATACATGTGCTATATCTAATACTATTATTTTGATTGAGGGTCCTATTGAAGAGGGGATCCAAAATAATTACTTACAAACTTATGATCTTGATTTTGAGTCTTTTAATTTGAGTGGACCTTTTTTTTCAATACATAAAAGCTATATATAATAGTGTAAGTCTTGGGGTACCGAAAAGGTGCACCGAATGATCGGTGCCCTCCATTTCGGTAGGACTCACGCCCTGTACGTGTAGGGCCATTGAAATGGAGGGCACCGATCATTCGGTGCACCTTTTCGGTGCATGTAGCATTGTTGTATATAATACTGTTATTTTGAATGAGGGCCCTATTAAAATGGGGCTCCAAAATAGTTACATACGAACTTATGATCAGGGTGAGACCTAAACCTAACTACTACATTTTTTTGATGTATCATATAGTCTTTTCGATAAGAAGATATTGCAAAAGGTAACTTTTTTTTTTTTTGCTTGCTTAGAAGTAAAGGAGTGTGTATGCGCGAATGGTTAAAGTGAGGACTATTAATATAAGCAGACACTCTGTTTGCTTGTAGTTATGCGCGGGCGTGCCAGAACCAAAAGTGGTTTAGTGTGTGCAAACTAATTTCCTATATGCTTGAGTCAGTGATACTCAAGGCTTTTAGATCTGACTTCTAAACTAAAACAATTGTGTGCGGCGAGTAGGAAAGTACCCTCACCAGAAATCCCTTGGCAGTACTGAAGCGCACAAGCCAAATAGTGTATGAGTTTACCAAGTAAACAATCACAAACGATTAATAAAATACAGATTTTATTAAATGTTTGGAAAATGCAACCAAAGAACAGATTCAGAACAGATTGTTCGTGAAAATGAAAACAGTAAAAGAAAAATAACAAAAGAGGGTAGACATATTTGCTATGCTTGCAGAAAGAACATAAAAGTTGAATGCTGTTGAATGCTTTGTTGAATGCTTTGTTGAATGCTGTTTTCGAGAGTGACGCGGAGTGCCTTGCAGCTTGGCCTGCCTCCATATTTATAGCGGCCATGATTGAATTCTGATTAAGAAAGGACTCCTTAGCTTGCGCCTTAAGCTACTAATTGATTGGTTAATTGAAGAAATCCTTTTATATCAATGACTCCTTGCCTTATCGTTATCTTGATTGAAGCAATCCCACCATCTCAGGGATCATCTCGCCTAAATCCAGCTGTTGGTGATAAGATTCTTTCCCAAACGGACTCGGATTTCCCCAGATCTGTAGTGACGTCACAAATGGCAGCTGTCACCAGAACCGCCTTACCTCTATTCCCATCGGCCTCATACCTGTGACTGAAGACTCATCGGACTCGTGTAATGTCTTTATGCCCGATACCATCTCTCCAGGTGCTCACGTCCGATCGGGCTCACGTCACCAACCTTTATCACTTTCAGTAGATACGGTGTCCGATATTTGGTACATTCATGTTCTCTATCTCCTCATCGGGCTCCCGTTCTGACAAATGCCCGATGAAGTCCCTTATGCCCGGCGTTTCAATCGGTCTCCAACGTGTGTCCTTGCTCCATTGCTTCCACCATTGACGCCCGATAGACCACTGCGGATCTGATGCTGCCTATCGGGCTCCATCCCATGGAACATCCAGGTTGCCTTCTCTAAACTTCTGGTGACGCTTCCCCTAAGCCCGATGTCATCATCTACTCCGGACCAACCGGTGTCTGAAATGCCCATGCCCGACTATCTCTAGGCCCATATCCCCATATCAATCGGGCTAGAAAACCTTTGGCGATTTTTAGGTGCAAACAATTGCCCCCCAAAAGGTCATATCAAACATCCCGCCTTGATTGATGTGACATTTTAAATTTTAAACTGGCCACGCGTCGAGCACGCAACAACTTGTCAGATTATGGAGAATCCCACCAGTCACTCCACATTTAATGCGCCATGATGGCGTCGTGATATTTAAATATCACCCATCCTTCGAAACTCCCCACAACGGCACAACCTATTGGCATTCTCTCTTCTATTCCTTAAGCATAACACAGAGCTTCTCTCTCTAAAACCTCCATCTTCTCCGACGACCCATTTCTCCCATAAATGGCTCCTAAAACCGCTCCGGCCACCACTAAAGGCAAGAAGACTTTCGTTGATGCTCCTCCACCACAAAACCGATGCAGGGAGGTTAGGGCTTTGGCCAAAGCTCACGCCGCTGACATATCCACAGAATACCTCACCCCCTACAGTTCCTCCGACGGTTCTCCCGTCGCACCAGGCTTAGGCGCGGCGTTTCTTGGCCACCCTCCGGCGGCTTTTCTTCCTTTCTTCTCTCCCGTAGGAAACGAATCGTTCCTACAAGTCCCTACTCATTGGACCAAGGTCCAGACTGCTAACCAGCCAATTCGAGGATGGCCGTCCCCTGCCGCTGACTGGGACAAGTGGGTAACTAGGGTTTCGGCCTCTAAGGCCGCTGTCTGGTAGCAAACGGGCATCTATGATGCAATCATGCTTAGCCGGTCTCAGATCGAGATAGACCGGCCTCTCCTTCTCTCTACCTTACTATTCTGGTCCTCATCTTGCAACGGCTTTCTTTTCCGCTGCGGACCAATGGCTCCCACCGTCAAGGACATTAGTTATCTGCTCGGCCTCCGTCCCCACGGACAAGAGATCATTCCCGGGCTTAATGTTGGGACGGCCAGCTTTGCCTATCCTCAACAAGAAGTTGTACGGGACGGGGCCGTTTTTCATAGGCCGATTACAGCCTTTGGAGGCTTTCTTTCCGCTTGCATTGGGCAGATGACACGGAGGTGTCCGACGCAGAACATACTGCCTTCATCATCTACTGGCTCAATAAATATCTCTTCTGCTCAGCAAGCCAAGCCATCACTAAAGAATATACAACCCTGGCCTTTGCTCTTACATGGGGACAGCCGTTGGCCATGGCTACGCTGGTCTGGGTGTACCTGGTCAGAGGTATAACGGATTTCGTTCACTCGGGCTTTAGTGCTGGTGGGAGCCCGATGTGGATACTGCAATTGTGGATTCACTCGTACTTCCCTGAATTCCAACCCACCATCACTCCCTTGGCCGGCGTTCCAATCTCCGCTGTTCAATTCATGAACGTATCTCCTTCTTTACACTCTTTTGAAGAGTGTTTTACTTTCTTTTACCAGGGTTGCTCCCTTCGGGACGTCAATCTCTTCACCCCATTCTTTTCCCTTCAATTCTCTTCTTTTCTTCAGCTTTCCAATAACCCTTCCAACTGGGGTTCGGGCACCCAGTCTACTTATAATGAAATTTTTTCTAGCTACTTAGTAGCTAGAGACATTATTTTTAGCCCAAGCATCCCGTCGGCCAACAATAAATGCGGGGCCGAGTACTACTTTGCTCCTCTATATGCCCGCCAATTCGGGCTTACTCAACTCGTGCCCGTTCCTCCTGGCATCACCGTCAACGTTGACTGGGTTGAACGTGGCCTTATTGTTAATGACGGGCAGGTGAAAAAGATAACAGAAAGGTCCGATCGGCTCAAAACCGCGTTCAACTTTACACCCTTCTCTGCCCGGCCCATAGTGTCAGACGAGTTCACCCAGTGGTGGGGTGAACGGGCACGTCATATATTTTCACGCCCCGTGGCTGCAGCCCTTACGGCCTTTACTGCTTCTCCGGCCATTGAGGCCGACGCTCCAGTTCCAACAGCCGCTCCCATCAGGCGCAAACAAGTCGCCAAGAGACCGGCTCGCAAACCAACTCCGGGCAGGGGTCCATCTCAAAAGAAACAAAAAACAACACCGGCCTCTGTTCAGGTTTGCTCTTCCCTTTGCTTTGTTGATTAAGCCCGCATTCCTGTCATTCAGTATTAATCATTCTGTTTTATTTTAACAGCTTGCTGACGAAGACTCGGGAGAGGATCTACTTCCAAATCCCGCTCAGACTCTTCCTCCAACTCTCCCTACATCACCGGCCTCCACAACGGCTTATCTAGAGCGAGTGGCCGTACGGGTGATGCCACTTCACATCGTGCCTCCTCTAACTCCTTCAAGCGGAGACGAGGACCTTGCTGCCTCCATCCAAGCTCCGGAGCAAGTCGTCCTCTCTTCCAGTACTGAGGATTTGGCCGATGCTGGAGCTACCGTCGAAGCTGCTGCGGACGAGGTAGACCAAACCGTCCCTGTTGAAACTGAAGCATCCACCGGACAAGAAGAAACTACCCCGGTCATCGGATCTCCTGTTCCCACAATAATAGAACCAGTAATGGCCGAGGTCAGTCCTCCTGAAACATCTGCCACAGAGGCTGGAGCTGAGGTCCCGCAGCCAACGGTGGCTTTGACTAGTCCTGAGACGGAGACCGGTCTCCCTTCTTCTCCACAGCCAACATCTTCTCAACCAAGTGAGGCCGATATTCGCGCAGCGATCTCGGCCTCCCTTAGTCCTCACCCCCAGGTATTGCACCATATCGCAAAGTACGTTCTTTCTTGAACTTATATCATTTTTCAAAAACCATTCCTGACCGTATTTTTATTGAACAGGGCGATCCCACAGGTCCAGTGCCCATCATCCCCTTCGACGATTTTTTCTCGGGCCTGGACCTAGGAGCTTTTGACCTTGGCCCCCTCGAGCCCGAAGCAGTCTCACCTTCCATCCTTCAACAAGCCAAGGACCTGCTCTTCGGGCTTGCTGACCAAGAACTTTCCAATCTTCCTGCTGCGGCTGACGTTGACACCGCTTTGAACACACTCATGGCCGATCCTTCTCTTTCAGACGGGCAGCTATCATTACTTGTGGAGATCAAAGAAAGACTTCCTAGCGTCCGTCTTATGGATAGAACGGCCTCGAAAATTCAAGCGGATGCAGAACTTCATTTAGGCTCCCGTCAGAAAGCATTGAAGTTCTTGGAAGGGGCCAGAGCCAAGTTCGAAGCGGGAAAAGCCTCCCGTGCTCAGGTTCTAGCCAGGGGTACTTGGCTGCAGAACCGAATTGCTGTACTGAAAACTCAACTCGCCCAATGTGAGGCCGAGGTTGTTACCAACAACGCCTCCATTGGGAAAATTGATGAGGCATTATCTTTACTTGGTGGCAACGCCCAGAAGTGCAGCGATCAACTACAAACCAGCGTCCCCCTATCTCGGACTTGGGCCCAAAAGCTAGAGAGGGCCAAGAGGGACCGGTCTGGAGCCGTCAAGACCTGGGAAGACTTGAAGGCTAAGCTTAGGAATTTTGAGTCGGCCTAGAGGCCGACTCCTCTTTTGTACTTATTTTTTATTCATATATATTTGTAAGTAAGCTGTGCTCAGCCTTATCAATACAAACATCATTTTTGTTACTCGGGCTCGGGGTCGTAATTAATGAGTTGGTCGTATTCTAACCCTGGATTTGGTTTATAGTTCAAATCAATAGTTTCCCACAGAGTAGGGTAATAAGACTTCAAGTATTGACCATTTATTAATCTAGGATGAATACCTCCATCCATATCCCGCAATCTGTAAGCACCACCATTCTTGACTTGATGTATAACGAACGGACCCTCCCAGTTGACCGACCATTTACCGTACCGATTATTCTTGTCCCCGATAGGTAACACGGCCTTCCATACCAAGTCTTCTGTACTAAAGGACTTCGCTTTTACCCTCTTGTTATACGCTCGGGCGGCCCGCTGCTTCTGCACTTTTAACGAGTCTAAGGCCATGAGCCTCGTTTCATCAAGTCCTTCCAACTCAGCTATCATAGCCTCTGTGTAATCTGCGGGCTCAAGCTGGTTCTGTAAAGCTCTCCTGGCCGATCGGACGGTGACTTCCATTGGTAACATAGCGTCGTGCCCGTAAGTTAACATGAATGGTGTTACTCCGGTGCTGGACCTCTTAGACGTCCGATAGGCCTACAGTGCCTCAGACAACAACTTGTCCCATTCCCTAGGGTTCTCATCGATCATCTTCTCAACGATCCCCTTAAGAATCTTGTTGGTTGACTCGGCCTGGCCGTTAGCTTGAGCATAGTATGGGGTAGAATTGAGAATTTTAATCCCTCTGCTCTCCGCAAAAGTGGTTGTCTCGGCCCCTGTGAACACAGACCCTTGGTCGGCCGTTATGGTTTCTGGCAGGCCGAATCGATGTATGATGTGTTCTTCAATGAATTTTATCACGGTGGCCTGGGTCACCGTCTTACATGGTATGGCCTCGGCCCACTTAGTGAAGTAATCCGTCGCCACTATAATGAAACAGTGTTGGCCTGATGATGGTGGCAAGACTTTGCCAATTAGATCCATAGCCCACCCTCTGAACGGCCATGGCTTTATTATTGGTTGGAGCTCCTTAGCCGGTACATGCTGGATCGGGCCATGCTTCTGACACGCTTGGCATCCCTTTGCATAGCTGATACAATCCTTCAGCATGCCTGGCCAATAATAGTTATACCTTCTCAGCAACCATTTCATTTTTGTACCGGCCTGATGAGCCCCACAAATCCCTTCATGCACTTCGGCCATCACCTGCATGGCCTGTTTCTTGCCTAAACACCTCAAAATCACGTCGTCACCGATGGGCTTTTTAAACAACTCTCCATCGAGTATCACAAATCGGACCGCGAACAGTCTAACTTTCCGATCTACCCTGACATTTGGGTGATTCAGGTACTCGATGATAGGCCCTCTCCAGTCGTCCTCCTCCATCAAGACCGAATTGGTACTAGCGTACCAACCTCTTCTTGCGACGGAAGGCAGTGATCGGACATGAACCGTGATAACTTGGTCTTCCAAAACCTTTGTAGAAGACGAGGCCGATCCTGTCTTAGCCAGCTTATCGGCCTCGGTATTCATAGACCTAGGGATATAACTCACGCTAATATCATCAAACTCGTCCATGAGCTGCGTGGCGACAGAGTGAAACGGGCATAGTTCCCAACTTTTTATCTGGAACTCTCCTGATATCTGCCCGATCACCAGCCCTGAGTCTCCCTTTATGTGTACGGACGATGCCCCCAACTCAAGGAGTATCTCTAGTCCGATAATTAATGCTTCGTATTCGGCCTGGTTGTTTGTGCACTTGAAATCGAGCCGAAATGACATTTTTGTCTTCTTATATTTGGGTGATACAATGACCACACCTGCCCCAGCACCCTCTGCGCTTTTGGACCCATCAAAGATCAATGTCCATGGGACCAAGGAAGTGTTTAATACTTTAGGTGCTGGTAGCAACTCTCCCAGATCAGTTGGATCTGGGTGATCAGCCAAGAAATTGGCTATGGCCTGGCCTTTAACCGATTGCTGTGATCGGTATTGGATGGCAAATTCCATCAGGGCCAAAGTCCATTTTCCAATTCGGCCTCTCATGATTGGTCTTGACAACATATATTTTATCACATCGGTTTGACATATAATATAAGTAGAAACGGGCAACATATACGTTCTTAACTTCTGTGATGAAAAATACAATGCCAAGCATAATTTCTCAATTGGCGCATATCGCTGCTCGATTGGAGTTAATATTCTGCTTAAGTAATAAACGGCTTGCTCATTTCCTTGCTCATTATCCTGAGCTAACATACTTCCTATAGAGCAGTCAGAAGCCGATATATACAATTTAAGGTACCTACCCTTCTTGGGTGGCATTATAACTGGGGAAGTTGACAAATATTGCTTAATTCCCTCAAAGGCCTGTTGATGGCTGTCTTCCCACTTGAATTCTTCGTCGGTCTTGATCTTCAATAGTGGGGTCCATACTAGGGTCTTTCCTGCACAGTTGGAGATGAATCTTCTCAGGAAATTAATCTGCCCGAGCAGCCTTTGAAGCTCTTTCTTATTGGCTGGTGGCTTTGCTGCCTGTATTGCCCGAGCCTTGTTCTTGTCCACCTCTATCCCTCTTTGATGCACCAGGAATCCTAAGAAGTTCCCTGTCGAGACACCGAAAGCACATTTGAGAGGGTTCATTTTTAGTTTGTGAGCCCGCATTCTTTCAAACGCCTTCTCTAAGTCTCTCAAGTGATCGGCGTTATCGCCCGATTTTACCACCACATCATCAATGTAAACCTCCATGAAATGCCCGATCATATCATGGAAAATTGAATTCATCGCCCTCTGATATGTGGCTCCAGCGTTCTTTAGTCCGAAAGGCATGACAACCCATTCAAAGGTTCCAATTGCCCCCGGGCACTGGAAAGCTGTCTTCGGAATGTCCTGCTCAGCAATGTAAATCTGGTTGTACCCTGAGTGCCCGTCCATAAAGGACAAAATTTTATGTTTGGCGGCCGAATCAATCAACTGATCAGCCATGGGCATAGGGTACTCGTCTTTTGGGGTAGCTAGGTTTAGATTTCTGAAATCAATACAGACTCTCAGCTTACCATTTTTCTTTACCACTGGGACTACATTCGATACCCATTCCACGTACCTGGCTGTCCGAATGAAGCCAGCTCCCAAAAGTCTCTCAATTTCTTCTTTTACCTTCATCGTGACTTCAGGTGACATGCGCCGTGGGAGCTGTTTAAACGGCCTAAAACCCGGTTTAATTGACAAACGGTGCTCCATCAATTCTCTGGATAGTCCGGGCATCTCATCGTAATCCCAGGCAAAGCAATCCTTGTATTTGTGCAAGAGAGCAATGATATCGTCCTGAAACCGCGGTTCAAGCACCTGACTCACATATGTGGGTTTGTGCTCTCCTTCATTACCCAGGTTGATCTCCAATAGTGGATCCTGCACGTCGGCCTTCAAGTCATCAAGCTTAGCTGTGGCCGTTTCGAGTTCATCCATCTGAATCTCTTCCTCTATTGGCGTTTCTTCTTCATAGATACAATCGGCCAGATTTATCATTCCGTCCACAGGGCCGATCTCTAATCTCCTATCGGCCAAATATGCGCACCATCTGGCCATGCTGGCCTTAAGGGCCAGCTGTCTTTTAACTTCAATTGGTCGTGGATCCATCGAAGTCTTCTTGTTCATTAATCTCTATCGGCCTTGACTCTTCTGTCCGACTTAGATTGTGATAACCAAGCTTTAAGTTTGGTAGAATTTCTTTACGAAATGTGGCTGCATTTGGTCTGCCCAGTTTGTCGCATCCTAGTAACTTGACAGGTCCGATATCATCTTCGTATAATACTGCATCGGCTGTCTGCACCCGGGCAACGAATGGCTTCGTATCAGCCCCAACCACTTCCACTTCGTCATCTCTCCAAAAGATCAACAATTGATGGAGAGTGGAAGGGATGCAGTAATTGGGATGGATCCAATCACGGCCAAGCAACGCGTTATACGCGGCCGATGTCTCAACGATGAAAAATGCTGTCATGGCCGTTTAGGTTCCAACCGTCAGCTCCAGAGGCAAGATGCCCTTTGTCTTAGATGGTGTGCCCGTGAAGCTCTGAACATTCATCTCGGTCGGAATCAGTTCTGACTCAGATTTTTGAAGAATCCTCAGCATGATTTGGGGCATGATGTTGATTGTAGATCCCCCATCAATCAATATTCTATTCACGGGGATCCCCTCAATGTGACCTTTTACGTACAACGGCTTCAGGTGCTGAGACATTTGATAGGTAGGTTTTTTGAAAACCACCTTGACTGGACCCGCTGGTTTCAGCCCCTCTTCAGTTTGGATCCCTTTCGGCCTCAAGATGGTTATCTTAGGCCGATCGGTTTGTATATCGGTAGCGTCCACGTTCTTGCTCGTAGCCTCTACCACCTTGGGTCTGACGGTCTCTCCACCACCCCAAGACAAACTTTCTATTACCGCCGACTCCTTGGTGTGGCCTTCTATTACGTCACCTTCAATGGCCGCTGGCTGATCCGGTTTGGCCATGAATGACATGGGAAGAGTAAACACCATGTTTGAGGATAGATTTTTCGGGATTGTTCCGAATTGAATTAGTGTATCATCCTCATCTTCATAATCATCGGCCTCCTCCATTGGATGGGCCGATGGCTCACACTTTTCTTGTTCAAAAAGTTTCTTTAAGCGCTCTGTGGCATGCATCGCCCCTTTGCCCGCTTTCTTGTCGAAAACGGGCTCATCTTCTTCCATGGCCGTTATCTGTTTGCCGGCCCTACGCTGCGGGGACCTTGGAGGATCCTGGACGTGACCCTTCGATTGCTGCTGTTCCCTCTCGGCCTGTCTCAGCCTCTGATACCTCCTCTTCTGAGACTTGCTGTATTGAGGCATCGCTGGAAATTTTGGATGCTCAGCTCTATACCATCTCCCATCACTCACTCTTGGTGGGAGTATCATTCGGGAGCGAATGTCCGATGCTGCAACCCTTTGTGAGGCACTCATCGTGGGTCGTGATCGATATTCCCTTCCTTCCATATGACTCGAGATAGGCATACCGCTTGCTGGCGGCGGCTTCGGCTTCCACTCGGGCTTTACGCGTCCCTGTTTGGGCAAGGAAAGCCTCTCATGCACGGATCTTCTCGGGCTGCACTCTCGTCGTTCCTCAACTCTAGGCCTCTTGCTTGGGCTAGAGGCCCCTTTCTTGATATCGGCCTTGCACCTCGGACACAGGCCTTGTTCTATCAGCTCTAGTTGGTGTCGTAAATCTGCGATCAAATTATCTGTGGTTGATTGGGCTACCTCGACCTCAGCCTTTTGTTCTGCTTCCTTGCGTTCCTGGTATGTCCTCTGAAGCTCGTGAATAGTCACCTTCGGCCTATCAGTTCCTGAAACGGCAATTTGCTTCCCTTCCCTTTGCTTTGGGACCTTCTCGCTATCGGTCAAGTCTATCTTGACCCTTGGCCGTGTCAGCTTAGTCAAATCGGGCATTACCATATTGGTTCCAGTGATCTGTGGGAACGGATTCGCATCAACTCCCATAGCTTTGTCCGAAAATTTGAACACTCCTTTCTCCACGTTCTCATGTATCACATTATGAAAAACAACGCAGTTATTAGTGGAGTGTTTCCAGGAATTATGCCACTTACAATATTCCTTATTTTTTATATCATCGGCCTTGGGGATCCGATGACCTTCACCTAGCCTGATCACTTTTTCAGCCAAAAGGGCATCAAAAATCTGATCGGCCATCGTTATGTCAAATGTGTAATTTTTTCCTACCTCGAACGTCATTTTTTTAGCAGCGGCGTTATTATTGACCGGTTTGTTCAAGGCATTACACACAATAGGCCGCTTAGAGATTAGTTCGGCCATGTCGATTTCTGCCTCGAGGTCACAATCTGCTAGATGGACCTCGTAGTTGGGATCTTTGTAATACGTTCCCTTAGAAGAATTCTTCTTTTCCTGTTCATCAAGTAGGATACGCTCGTAACGGGCGGCCCTTGAAGCCAGCTCGAATAAATCACAGAAATCAGTCCCTTCGAACTTTTTGCGAAGCTCGAAAGACATTCCGCCCATAGCCATCTTTGCGTATTCTTCCTCGGGCAATATTGTCTTACATCTGTACTTAGCCTTCCTGAATCGGGCTATATATGTTTCAACGGTCTCGCCCACTAGTTGGAGCATCCTAGATAGATCTGCCAACGATATCTCGGGCTCAGTCCTATAAAACTGCCCATGAAACAATTCCTCCATTGCTGGCCAATTTCGTACTGAATTGGCCGGGAGATTGACATACCACAAAAATGCTATACCCGTGAGCGAATTTGGGAACAACCTTAGTTTTAAAGGGTCGCTATTGCCTGCATGGCCGCATTGCACAATGAATCGGCCTATGTGATCTACCGTGGTATGCTCACTTTCCCCAGAAAATAGGGTAAAGTTCGGAACTTTATACCCTGGTGGGAAATTAACTTGGTCAATTTCAGGCGGGTACTGCCGTCGGTACGTCGGCCTCTCCATCCTTCTCATGAACGGGCCATACTCTTCGTGTATGGCCGCCACCAACTCCTCCCTGTTAATAGGCTGCGCTGCGGGTCGGGCATTCACCAAAGGGGGTGGTGGTTGCTGTTGGTTGTTATTGGCCTGACGAAGCCAAAAATCATCATTATTCCTTTGCCCCCCAGCAGCGTTACCTAGGGGCATCTGTTGGCCGTTTACCTCTGGGTTTATTAGTGGAGGTGGCAACTGTTGATTATTATTGATCTGGTGGGTCCAAAACCCGCCATTGTTTCTTTGCCCCCCAGCAGCGCGAACTAGAGGTGGTGTACGGTCAAACTGGGTTTCAACACGGTCTCCTGTCTGGACAAAGCTTGGCGTCGCCGATCCACTGGGATCGGTGATCACCACGCCACTGGCCGTTTCGTTATGTAATTCGGGCTTCTTGCCCGAGATGTTACCCTCCCTTAGGTTTGGACAGACATAGAGTGGGTCTTTTGGTTTCTCGGACTCAAGCGGCGTGCCAGAGCCCGATCCCGAGCCTGAGCCTGATCCCGAGGCATTTTGGTTGTTATTGGCCTGAAGAACAGCGCAAAGCTGTTGTATCTGAGTAGCCAGGGCGTCCAGCTTCACGTGGGTAACCCTAGTCTCCATGACCAACTCAGACTGTTCCCGGCGTATATCGGCCGTTTGCCTGACCACATTGTTGAGACCTGCCATTGACCCTATCAAGGTATTATAGTCCTGCCTCAAGGGATCAACGGTGGCTCTCACGGTTTCCGAGATTGCTTCGATAGTAACGCCACCGTCGTCCGGAGAATGACCAGTGCTTTCCTCCATAGGTGGATCAACGGCCGACTTGTCTTGGCCGTTTTTGCCGATCTGCTTATCCTTCTTTGGTGGCATGACTTGACACTATGGGTCCCACCGGGCGTGCCAAAATGTTTGCTTGTAGTTATGCGCGGGCGTGCCAGAACCAAAAGTGGTTCAGTGTGTGCAAACTAATTTCCTATATGCTTGAGTCAGTGATACTCAAGGCTTTTAGATCTGACTTCTAAACTAAAACAATTGTGTGCGGCGAGTAGGAAAGTACCCTCACCAGAAATCCCTTGGCAGTACTGAAGCGCACAAGCCAAATAGTGTATGAGTTTACCAAGTAAACAATCACAAACGATTAATAAAATACAGATTTTATTAAATGTTTGGAAAATGCAACCAAAGAACAGATTCAGAACAGATTGTTCGTGAGAATGAAAACAGTAAAAGAAAAATAACAAAAGAGGGTAGACCTATTTGCTATGCTTGCAGAAAGAACATAAAAGTTGAATGCTTTGTTGAATGCTGTTTTCGAGAGTGACGCGGAGTGCCTTGCAGCTTGGCCTGCCTCCATATTTATAGCGGCCATGATTGAATTCTGATTAAGAAAGGACTCCTTAGCTTGCGCCTTAAGCTACTAATTGATTGGTTAATTGAAGAAATCCTTTTATATCAATGACTCCTTGCCTTATCGTTATCTTGATTGAAGCAATCCCACCATCTCAGGGATCATCTCGCCTAAATCCAGCTGTTGGTGATAAGATTCTTTCCCAAACGGACTCGGATTTCCCCAGATCTGTAGTGACGTCACAAATGGCAGCTGTCACCAGAACCGCCTTACCTCTATTCCCATCGGCCTCATACCTGTGACTGAAGACTCATCGGACTCGTGTAATGTCTTTATGCCCGATACCATCTCTCCAGGTGCTCACGTCCGATCGGGCTCACGTCACCAACCTTTATCACTTTCAGTAGATACGGTGTCCGATATTTGGTACATTCATGTTCTCTATCTCCTCATCGGGCTCCCGTTCTGACAAATGCCCGATGAAGTCCCTTATGCCCGGCGTTTCAATCGGTCTCCAACGTGTGTCCTTGCTCCATTGCTTCCACCATTGACGCCCGATAGACCACTGCGGATCTGATGCTGCCTATCGGGCTCCATCCCATGGAACATCCAGGTTGCCTTCTCTAAACTTCTGGTGACGCTTCCCCTAAGCCCGATGTCATCATCTACTCCGGACCAACCGGTGTCTGAAATGCCCATGCCCGACTATCTCTAGGCCCATATCCCCATATCAATCGGGCTAGAAAACCTTTGGCGGTTTTTAGGTGCAAACACACTCCCCAGACAAGGGCACTAAATTTAACATACAACAATACTAGGGTCACACCCATCCATACCCAAAAAGCATCCACATCTTGAGGTGGACCAATGAGAAGAGACTAACAGTAGTCTTTCCGATAAGAAGATATTGCAAAAGGCAACCTTTTTTTTTTTTGCTTGCTTAGAAGTAAAGGAGTGTGTATACACGAATGGTTAAGCGAGGACTGTTAATATAAGCAGACACTCCCCGGACAAGGGCACTAAATTCAACATACAACAATACTAGGGTCACATTCATCCACACCTGAGGTGGATCAATGAGAAGACACTAACATTAGACCCCGTAGTCTCTATCTCTTTTATCATTGATCCATCTTATGGTGTGGATGCTTTTTGGGTGTGGCCCAAACATTACTCATTCAACATAACAAGCCATCAATTTGCAAGTTGGGTCTCAAGCTGAAAATGAAAATCAAAACTAAAAAATAGATTAAAAGGCTAAAATCAATTTTAAAATTAAATAAATATTACAAAAAATTAAAAATGGAGTATCCCATGGCATATATTGAGGAAGGACTTTGTTTGACGCTAGACATCACAGATTTTTTTAGTCTACAAATGTATGGAGGATATGACAAGATAAATGTTGTCTATAAAATGTTTATTGAGATGGTTGTAGAAGTTTAGACTCAGTATTTTTATGACGTATCAAACTTTTGGGTCTCGTCTTGAGATTTCCTGCTTTTACAAATATGAATATTGATAATAAATCATGGGATAAGTAATTATGGTTGGAAGTGATTATGATTTATAGAAATGATTATATTGCATTACTGCAGTATATAGCAAATAATGATAATTGTTTAATCCAGGTAATCAAAATATTACATCACCTTTTATATCGAGTAAACTCTAATTCTTATTTGTACTAGTAGGTTGTTCTCCCTAGTTAATTATAAAATTGTTTTGGTAAAAAGCCAATAACGTATGCAACTTTGTCGAACATATTACACGACATGTGGGATAACCTTCAATCAGATCCTTCTCTCACGAGGAAGGATGTTCCCTGTCTATGTATTGAATTCAATATTGCTGAAAATTTTGAAAATATTCAGGCATCCTCATCTCATGCCTCTTCAATAACACAGCTTTCTGAATCTTTCATGATCCTAAGATTCCCCTTCAGAATAGATTAAATGCAAACCGATTTTGATGTTTGATCACAAGATCATTTTGTTTAGTCTACAAGCTAAAATACAATAAATGCAAATGTCACGACCCATCTCGCTACGTGTCAAAATAGGGCACATGGCACGCCACCAAGGCTCGTCCAAATCAGTTATATCATTATAGCAGCGTAATGATATATGTAGCACGGTAATAAAATCAACTCCCGAAGATTCATTGGATTATGAAATCAGAGTTGTAAAATGTTTTATTCTCTAAAACACTTAAAGATTCAAGTCCATTTTGTAAATAAGCAATCCAGTCGACTGACCCTTGGTCCGGTCGACTGGGGTGTTAATCGACTGGAACTCGTCCGGTCGAATGGACTTTGATTCAGCAGCATGTCTGCTTTAAAAGCACTTTTCAGTCGGCTGGTTTGTCAACCCAGTCGATTGCACTTCTAAAATATGGGGAGAACTTTTCGTTAAACAAGGATCCAGTCGATTGTGGTCCCGACCCAGTCGACTGTTTTCCCCAAAAGCTGTATCCTCTATAGAATTTCAAATATAAGGTTCTCCAACTCATTCAAGGTTTAAATACACATACCAAACGTATTCTGAAATAGCCTTAACTATATTACAACCTTACCAAAGTATGATTACAATAGTTTTACCAAATTTACAATACTGTGGATCCATTCCAAGATCCAGGTACACATACTACTAATTCCCAAAATCACATGTTACAACGTTGGAATGGGAATACAAAAGTATAAACATGAGACATCTCAACCATCTCGTTGGCCTCACTCTTCTCGCTTTTTTCTTGCTCTTCTTCTTATCACCTGCAATGGAGGAAGTTTCCACTGCTCAACTATATGTTGAGTGACAATTCTATACATATGCATATATAACAATTTATGCTTTAAACATCTAAACCATATCAAATAGTGTAACACCCGTACTTGGAGAACGGGTTAATTATCACGTTATATGCATTAAATAATATAATTAGTGTATATTATGGAATAAGGGGAGGCTTGGACTCGCCCGCGAAAAGTATTCAGAAGAGGGACACTAGTTGGAAAAAGTCCCCAGTGAGGATGGACAGGTTTGGAAGTGGGACCCAGTGAAGGGCCTAAATAAAAATATTTTCATTTTACGTGATTAAATGCATTTATGTGATTACTTGAATATTTGGTTAAATACTTTTATATTATATGATAAGACATGTGTTAGCAACTTGTATTAGTTTGGTGTAACGACCCACCTCCCCGTTTAGCAACAATATTGTCCGCTTTGAGTCTAAACACAAAGAAGTACTTCCCAGGGGGTCACCCATCCCTGGTACTGCTCTGGCAGCAGCACGCTTAACTGTGAAGTTTTTTCGTGTTTAGCTCCCTCACGGTTTTAAAAGGCCTTGTTGCATATAGAGGGGCGATTAATCCTTATAAACTAGTCCAGGAACTTCACCCCAGGCGATGTGGAACAAGTCCCCACACCTGACCTCACCTCATCCATCTTGGTCATCCTGCCTCAAGAGTATTGGCTCTTGGTCGTCACATTTGGATACCTAAATAAGGGTATAACTGAAAAAGACTTATAATTGGTAGGTGCGATAGCAACTTTACAAAATATTTGGGTCACACGTTGGGACCCATACGGGACTTAGACAAACACTCATTAGATAATTGGGTAGTTAATGGAATGTTTGGGGGATTTCATAATAAGAACTTAAGAGTTTTGGGGGTGTAAACGAAAAATGGGTAAAAATGAGGCTATGACACCTCATGTTGTGCATGTGTGTAACTGTCAAGTGAGAGTGAGAGACTCTCGTATTTGCTGGAATTAAAGAAAAGAGAAGAAAGCTCATAGAGAGAAACGGAGAAAACCGTCGTCGACGCCGTAATTCCGTCGTTCCGTCCCCGTCCGACGCCAGATTTACGATCTGAGACCACTTTTGGACTCGTGAAGGTAAGAGGATCACACACAAGTAATTCGTTTTCATTTTCGACAACTTTTTTTGGCAACCGTTCTTGATAAATGATATTTGTTGTACCAAAACTATGTAGGATTTACTTTGGGTAAGAATTGAGCAAGATTTGTGAAGAAATTCTTCATTTCTAACTTGAATTTGGGTAGATCTTCCTAAGGTGAGTTTTCTAACCTAAGAATGATTGTGTTTAAGGTGTTCAATGATTCCTTGTATATCTTTGGTTGTTGGCATCATGTTTAGAAGCTACTATATTGTTGGATTATGAATTTCTTGTCAATTTTATGGAAATTGTTTGTTGAAACATGTCTATGTACTTATATGGTTATGTGGTAATCAATGAGCACCGGGAAAATGATTCATCGTTGGGAGTAATAAGGGTGGTGAAGAGGAAGAATCCGAGAAATACGAAAGTCCAAGGAATAGAAGTGGCCACGGGACCAAGGGAGGTCTTCGGGTCTGAATGAATCATTGAATCGGTGACTCGGCGATTACAAATATGATTTATATGTTTATTTTTGCATTGCACATGTTAAACATTCAGTCATGTTTAGAATTCTCACTAAGCGTAATATTACGCTTAAGAAAACCGTTTTCTGTTTCTGTTGTGGTAAATAACAATCACCGCAGGTACGGAGTAATACCCGGAGAGGAAGTGACATGCTCGGGAAAGGGGGAGAGATTTAGTACTTGCAAATATGTTTTAAACTTGTGTTAGAGTATAACTTGTTGCTTAGGATCCCTAACTTGTGGATTGAAGGCTTGACTCATGTGTTTAATGTAGATTTGAAGGAACTTATGTAATTTCTATGTAATCGGTCGGTTTATGCGTAAGTTATATGTTTGGATCATACCGGCAAGTCTAGATACTTAGGTTGTAGATTTTAGTCAAGTTTCTTCTTGTAAACAAATGTTTTGTGAGGTTTGATCTTCTTGTTGGAAGGTTTATGGAAATGATTGCATGAAAAATGGTTTCGTAATGGTTTCCTAATGTTCCATGTAGTTGGTTATAGCTTTGGGCTCTTTGCCAGCAAGATTTCATAAATTATTAGCTTTTACCATGTGTTTAATTCCAAAACTTGATTTCCAAGAGGGATGTGTCTATGAGTTGGTTTGTCACACCCCAACCTGCTCTCGCGGGCTAGGACACGTATAACAAAGCCAAAGACCAAACAATCATTTTTAACGTTCCAAAAATTGCATTTTGACTGAAATACCAAGGGGAAAATATCATTTTATCAAATAAATTAATAAAGAGGAATAAAATAAAGTTTTAAAACAGTCAAATGGTACTTGGGCAAATGTTTTCATAAACTAAATCATTTTTAACCCCAGCTGCACTAATTTATTTAAATATTCTAAAACACATCAAAAACCTAACTAAAATATATAGATATTACAAACTCATTCTAACATTTATTTCTAAACATATTTAAAAGTATAAACTTTAAGTTTATTACAACATTGTTCAAATCCTCACATATAAACATATAAGCAAGCTAGACTCAGCCCCGTAGTCTCGACCATTTCTCATTGTGGTATTCATCTGAACCTGCGTGGTCATTAGCCACAAAAACCGAATAAGCTTCCGTTCAGTGAGTATGTGGTACTAATCATGCAATTGGAGTATTTAATGAATCATAACACCAATTATGCATTCACAACAATAAATGGTCGCAGGCGTGTCAAGTAATCAACCACCATCGTTCTGGACCCCTGATTCCGGGCCATTCTCACTTTTTCTATCGCATATAGCGAAATCACACTCATTCATTGTGACCGTAGTCAATTCGTTGTGGTCGTCGCCACTATCCACTTTTCTCTGAGGATTTCAACATCTCTCTATCCTTTATATATGGCTAACTAATGGTGATTATCACTTGAGACCCTTTGACCCAAATAAGCACATAAGCAACTCAACATGTCAACATGGCAATTTCATCATTTTTGGACATGTTTTTAAATAATAATTAATCACATACTTTTCTACTTAATCATGATTAAGCAATTTAAGCATTCACTAACAAATAAATAACATTAAACATCCAATTTTGGGATTAGTACACTCACCTCTATGAATAATCAAATAAGCCTAGAAATCTCGAATTGATCCTAGATCCAGCCCAAATATGAACCTGCAACTAATCCTACACAATTTTGGTAAACTAAATGTTACCAACTCATTTGCGTCACGAAAAACTTATCGATTAAACCCAAATTAAATTATACCATAAGGTTAGGCTTACCCCCCAGGAGTCCAAATATGACTTCCTATCAGAATTTAAACAACATACGGCGAAGCTATAGCGTCTGGAGGGTGTGAGACCCTCCATTTCTCTCTCTTCTTCCTCGCTCACTGATCTTCTCTGTTCTGTTTTTTTTTTCTTTTCTTTCTTTTTCTTTTTTTTTTTCATTCAGTTGCTTAACTAATATGATATATATATATATAATATATATATGTATGCCACACGTGGCCGTGCCAAGCACACACGCACCCACTCACGTTTTGGGCTTTTGTTTTTTTTGTTTTTTTTTGTTTGTTAAGTGGAATATTCTTTGGAATATTCTTCAAGTTAGGTTTATTTCTATTTACACCCTCAATATTTTTAAGCTTTATCATAACACCCAAACTAATTATATTACTATCCCAATATTTAAGTAAGTTTATATCTATATCACATATGAGTTCCAAACGTAATCCCAAATATTATATGAAGACACTAATTTAACCTACTAATTATGCCACGTATTCAATTACGTTCTCACAAGGCTACTCAAACTAGTTCTATACATAATCATGAACAATGATAGAATATTAAAACACTTAATATCATCAATTAAATAATCAGATGGCATCAACATGTATTATAATGCACACATTTACATTTACATGTCTACCATTTAATCACATAAATGCATCTTTATGCAGTTTATCCAATCTGGACCTTCCGTGGGGTCCCATTTCACATTTGTTCAACTGTGCCCTTTATCAAGCACTTATCACATCGGGGTAATTGGAACTTACCCAAATCATCACATGCAATTAATTATACTAATTAATGCATGTAAAATAAATATTACTACATTTTTTCGGGTACGGGTATTACATGGTTTGATCCCTAAGATGTTATGTTAATGGTTTGAATATTTGAAAGAGCTTGGATTTGTGTTTATTGTAGTTGTGGTGGTGTTTCTCATGTTTACTTAATGCTTGAAGTCATCTAAATAAGTTTTGAAATGATTTTGAAAGAGTCCATAAGGTTTGGTTAGGTTTTGGGTGTGTTGGGACTGATTAAACATGGGTTTTCTGCTAAAAATCAAGTTCTACAGAAACCGGATCGATCCGGGTCATGGGCGGATCGATCTGGAGCTTCTGGAGGGACCAGAGATGACAATCTGTCAAAACCGGATCGATCTGGTTTTGAGCAGATCGATCCGCTGGTCCAGATTCAACATTGTCGACTTTTACGGAAACATACATAACTCTCTTTAGAAAACTCGGATTCACGCGCCATTTTTTTGCGTTAGAACCGGAACTCAAAGACCTATCTTTTGGTATAAAATTTGCTATACCTTATTGATTACCATTTTACCCTTGAGGGCTATTTTGTAATAATAGAGTTGATTAATGTTGCTAAACGCATGCGATTATTAGTAATTCGCATGTTTCTTTGCAAATTAATATACTTGGACTCTTGTAACATTGTTACACGTGTCCTAATCCGCACGAGGCGGGTTGGGGTGTGACAAATAGGCTCTAGGAGAGAGACACGCATTCATCCGGTATATTGGCAAGCCCAAAGTCTATCAACCGCGATGCCAATGACAAGCCCAAAGTCTATCAACCATTGCACCAAACTGCTTTGGCAGGGTCGGTTCCCAAACCAAACAAGTAGTCGTCGCTACTATAACTCTCAAACATCGAGAGGCGTATCCTTGCATGAACTTGTACCAAACTCCCCTTTGACTCACATAGCCACTTAGCATGCTCACATAGTCATACAAACATACTTTTCATACGTACTCGCTAACACATGAGTTTTGCTCGGATCACAAGCAATATCATACATGATATTTAAAACATCCAAAATTCCCTATATTACATAAGTTCGGAATTCATATCTTAAGCTACGGTCTCAAGATTTCAGGAGAAGTACTAGAAGTCTGACTCTACGTCAGATCTCTGATTGTAAGCGATTCCTACAAGTATTAGCATGTTTATCCCAAATTTCCAAAATTACGATTTTCTAAAAAAATTGTCAAACGTGGCCTAAGAGGTATCAAAACATAGCTCTTACCTCAAGGAGTCTGAATATGACATTTGGAGAAAAACTGACGATTGAAAGTCTGTCGTGAAGCTTGAAGCCCAAAAATCTCCATTTACTCTCTCTTGGTTTGTGATATATTTTGAAAATATCTCAATCACATCTATATATAGGCATGATTTTAAAAAAATTGTGTTTACCTTCTCATGAGTTTCCAAAACTTCCAATTATCTCTCGAAATGTCTAAATTATCGATTCACAAGTGAAAACTATGAATCATAAAAGTTTTTGCCTAAGTTTTGTTTGGGCCCGAAATTACGTATCGAAACTATTTTCATGGAATCTCTAGATAACCAACCTTTTATGCAACGCATCACCTACGTTCTCACCATAACATTCCATGTGATAGATCAAATTATCAAAAAGTATCCTACACAAGTAAAATCACTATTTATAATTAGCAGATAGTCAAATAACATTTAATCACATAAATGTCATTTTAATCATATCAATGTCTTATGGAGTATTGGATTACCGTGTCCTCACTTGACACCTTCCGTTGACGCACAGTTAACCATTTTCACAATTATTAATCGACATTAATGATTCCCAAAATCTCAATTATGCATTTTGAAAACAATGATTTTCAAGGACGGGTGTGACAGCAAAGCTAGCGCTTCAGGCTTTCGAGCAAAATCATGCTCCTCTATAACTCTTAAAATTGCAAAATGTTTACCTATTCGATTGACTGCCAAGAGTAAATCTTTGGTTTGGAGTCACATTTGAATCAATTCCTTGAACTCCACTGATGCCATTATACATTGGAGATAAAGATTATGTTGTTGGAAGTTGTAGACAACTTCAATTATTCAACTGTCACATGACAATCATTGCCTTAAGGCCACGTTTGGATGACAGAGAGAGGATTGGACAATTAGTCCCTTTTAATTGATAGTCCCGGGACTAATAATACCTCTTTCCCCATGGTATAACTGTAATACCCTGTATTTCTGTTATATATTATGTGAATAGGACCCTGTGTGTTTCTTTTAATACTTGTATAAGCTTGGCCCTACCTTTGGTATAATTTGGATACCAATCGATTGACACTTTTATCAATCGATTGGAGCATTAATACCTAATACCAATCGATTGAACTTTATACCAATCGATTGCTTATACCAATCGATTGACGCTTATACCAATCGATTGGAGGCAGCTGGGCAGATTCTTTTGCTCTAGCTGGGGTTTGTCCACGTGAACACTTCCCCATCTATATATATGCGACCCAATCTCGCCCATTTTCTGTTTGCAGAAACTAGAGAGTGAGAGGGAGTGCTTGTGTATGTGTTTATATATATACACTCATATATATATATATACACACATATATACGTATATTCATACACTCACACACACACATCCATGGACTGAGACAAGAAGGAAGAAGATCAAAGAGAAGAAAGAAGAAAGGAAGAAAGAAGAAGACAGAGCAGAGGAGAGAGGGATGAGCCACCATTGAAGCTCCAAGCTTCATTACACAGTCCCAAACACACCCTAGACACCTAAGGTGAGTTTTAAACTCACTTGGTAGCTTTATATTGGTGTTAGAACGTGTTTTGAATGAAGAAATGGAGTGTAAACCATGTATTCCCATTTTTATGTTGCTAGACAGTCTTCACTTGGAAGAAGACGAAGTTCCAATCGATTGACATCTTTCAGGTCCCAATCGATTTACACTTTATGCAATCGATTGGCATGGATTATGATCCAATCAATTGACAAGTTTTCCAATCGATTGATGCCACTTTTATACCAATCGATTGAGCCTCTATACCAATCGATTGAATTGGAAGTTTCAGAATACTGTTTTCTTATAATAACTGTTTAGTTGTTTATTTACTATTCAGTATATCCCAGCATGCTTTATTATTGTAATACGGATGTGATGATGAGTTAATGCAACGTAGGATAGTAGTAACAACAAGATTAACGGATAATGTTTATGATGTTAGATAACGGAATAGTCGTGAATCCTTTGGAGTTAACGTTCATTTCATTCAGAGTAGTCAGGCCACATTGGGATTGTCATGTATCGGTGATAGAGTTGAACTTAAGTAGGTTTGCTAAGATTCAGGAACCTTGCGTGGGCGGGCTTTGGTCGATCATATGTTCTTAAAAGTGGTAGACAGACGAAGGTGTCTATGATTTGCGGTGAACCGGACCATTTGCCCTAAGATAGCTAGATGATCTAATCATATGTTCTTAAAAGCGGTAGACAGACGAAGGTGTCTACGACTGCGGTGGACCGTGATCACTGGTAGACGTCGCTAAGTCGTGGCATAAGATGATGTACTGTTACTTAAAGCGTTATATCCCTGACATGCGGTGGACTGTGCATATGTTTTTAAAAGCGGGGGATGGACTATCATGGTATCCATGACATGCGGTGGACTGTGCATATGTTCTTAAAAGCGGTGGATGAGCAATGATGTATTTATAGAGTTGAACTACTGTCGAGTCTGTTCCCCTTTCAAGACATGTTATCGGTCTTAAAATGAGTAAGACGTTAGTAATCGAATAATCGGTTTGATTTAAAGGAGTTACCTTCACTGAATATAATGATTACCGTGTTATAACTTATAATAACTTCAATAGTTGATACCCTGTTAGTATCTAACTCACTCAGCTTTCATTAAGCTGACGGCGTTTATGCCGCTGGACATTTCTACGTTCCAACGCACCCTGGTTATGACTATACAGGTGAAGGACCTGCGGGCGAGGACTATGATGCCGGTTGTGATGTCCCTGCTAATAACTACCCTGACAGAGGTCAGACCGGAGATGACTACTACGCCGAGGACTACCTTTACGCCAACTGAAGACTAGACTAGAATTGTAGTTAATTGTCTTTACAATTTTAAAACCCTTTTGTAGTCAGGCATATATTGCCTTGACATTTGTACTTCCGCTGTGTTACATTTGATTCGAGACTCTGATGTGTAATAGTTAGTAACTTCTGTTGACTTTATGTTACGTTGTGGTCAGAATCTAGACTTCATTCTTGTTACATTATTACTTCTTGTTGCTTAGTACTGCGTGGTGTGGACAATCATGTGACTTCACCCGTCGTTGCCTTTGGACCCAAAAAGGAAATTTATTTTTCTCTATTTTTGCCGTTCCGGGGCGTGACAATAACTTAGTCCCCCATATGGGGGACTATTCTTTTAAAAAGGACAATTAGTCCCGGACAGATTGATCGCGCCAAACGCCAGACTATTCAATTAAAAGGGACTATTAATCCAATCCCCCTCTATCCCACCTTTAGTCCTGCGAAACAAACGAGGCTTAAGAATTTCGAGACAATCGAACATGCTTTAACACGATAACTCATAATTTAGCTTACCGGACAATTAGAGTTAATTTTCAATGTGCTATAGATACATCTTCTCATTCGAAAGCCGCGTTAGCTTAACTTGAGACAACTTTATTCCGGCATATCTTTGATGTTATTTTCTTACTTGTGAAAAAACAAAGAACAAGTTTTGAACCATTATTTGTGCAGCAATTCAAGTTTTGAGTTATTAATTCGACAATACAAAAATAAGAGACATGAGTAATCACTTTAATTTATACCTAATAATTATATCTTGCAAATTAAGAAATATTTCCTTTCTTGCATATTAAAACTTGAGTAATACTTGCAACACAGTCAAAAGACACAATTTTGGGTCACAACCTCTATTTTGTGTCTATCTCTCTCTTAGTGGTCCTAGTGTGTACTGTGGGGTCCACTGACACTGTAGGGTCCGTCAGAAGAGAGATAGACACAAAATGGAGGTTGTGTCCCAGGATTGTGTCTTTTAATTGTGTCCCAAGTATTACTCTTAAAACTTTCTGTCTGTTTTAAAATTTCTCAATTCATTCCATTCCCTAAGTCTGGAACACATTTCTCAATATCATTTCACCCAAGATCGAATAATTTTCTTCAGGGGTGAGCTTAGTAATTTTTGAAGAAAATAAAAAACAAAACATCCTTGATTTCCAATTTATTTACAGTTGACATGGCCAACGACGTATCTAGGGGGCGGTTGATTTGAAAAAACACACACGTAATTATACTAATATTATTCGTAAATATACATTCCGGCCCCCTAAATTTTTTTCTAAACTATTAAGCTCGCCCCCCCTTAGATTTAAAAAAAAAAAAACTGATATGTATATATAATTTTTTTAAAAAGCTTGGTGTATTTATAAATGTAAATTCTAAATTTAGTTTACAAATTGCTCCATACCCTGTTGATTTAAATAGTTTGTATTTTTCTCTCCTTATATAGTTATCTCATTATAAAAAATGTATAAGTAAATGCCAAAAAATTTCTTTCGGGAGCGCTGCCCCGAACCCCGTACATTTTCAACCCCCCCCCCCCCAGACTAGATTTCTATATCCATCATTGGACATGGCATTACATTAGTGGTCACTAGCAATGTACATTTGAGAGAGTTCACAGAGAACATTTTTGCTCACCCAAATTCGTTTACCTCACACAGGTTTTCACTGGTGTGATGTGTTCCATTCCAGTAATTATGTTGATAATACAAGGGCAAAATGAGAAATAGAATGAGACACTTGTCATCCGGTGAAGGCCGGAGTGAACAAATTTGAGTGAACAAAAGAGTAATGTTATGCTTTCCAATTTTTTATTTTTTAATTTTTTTAAAAGTGTTTCCCAACACATGTGGTAAGATGCCCCACTATTTATTAATGATAGGATCACTTCAATATCAGCCAGTTAAAATCAACTAGATCCCTTTTCATTAATGCTAGGATCACTTCAACATTAATCAATTAAAATCAACTAGATCCGCTAACACATGTGTTGTTGAGAAACACTTTTTAAAAATAAAAAAAATTTGAAAAACATAGCAATACTCGCGAACAAAAATAGCCTGGAGTTTTTAGCAGAGGAGGCTCATGGTAAACACTAAACATTGACCAACAGTCAAAGATACATAGATCGGACGGCTGTGATTCAGTCCTGTGTTGTCCATGATCAAATTTACATTCTATTCACTGGGGCGCCAAAAACCTAATAGTCAAAAATTAAATTATTTTTATTATAAAAAAAACAAAAAAGAATAAAACAAAGATATGTTAGAAATCGATACGCTCAGTGAGTATTACCGCATCATATACATCTGTATTTACATCTAAAGCTATATATATATACACACACATATATATATACAAATATATACATCTATATATCTGTATCTACACATTTCGTTTTCGTTTCGGTTTCGAATTCGATTTGGGGGACTGGCCAATCATGGAGCTCCAGAACACAGTGAAAGAAGCCCTAAACGCACTATACCACCACCCCGACGACACCGTTCGTATGCAAGCCGATCGATGGCTGCAAGACTTCCAGAGAACTATCGACGCTTGGCAGGTACTTCGCTCCACTTCTCTCTCTCTCTCTCTCTCTCTCTCTCTCTCTCTCTCTTCTTATCTGATTGAACTATTTTGTATGTTTAATCGATCTTCGTTTGATATATTCAATTGATGTTATCAGCTGATTATTTGTGCATAGAAGTGATTGTTTAAAACACTCGATACTATTGGGTCAATTAAATTGCATAAAGAAGATGTGTATAGCTATAAAGATCACATTTTGAATTATAATACATGTTGAGCTGTAGGTGGGTTTAATCTACTTTTAGGGTTTTCTTTTGGGAATATACATTTGTATTTACAACTTTGTTTAGATATTTTATTTATATGTGAACTTTTATTTACCACAGTAGGTATTGTCAATCCCTTGGTGAATGGAAAAATCTTATTTTTCCTTGCTAAGATTTTTAGACACTTGGAGATAGCAAAATCTTCCAATTGGATGAGCATAATGACGCCCCCACTATATTTGTACGTCATTTTAAGAATGCAAAACAGCCCTAAATCAAAATTTGAAATTTAATGCTTTGTTCTTCCTAACAGTTTATACCGTGGTCAAATGGAGAGTTAATGTCTGTGATATTGAATATTCTAGATAGTATGTGGTGTTAGTAATTGCAATCTAGAGAGTTTCTGCGGGCGGTTAAGGCTGTTTAGATCAAACTCTCCCCAAATCCAGCAGTGGTGGGACCACTGGTTTGCCTTTTAGACCAACACTTTATGCTATCATGAAATTCTAACTTTTTGGACTTCAATTATGCACACTTTTGTCGATTTATTTGGGGGTGAACTGTAGCGTGCTTCAGTGGAGGCGGGATAGAATACTATTTTTTTTGGGGTTGTCAATATAATCCACTTTTGATCGCCTTTTGGGTGGATTTGGGTGCTTGGATTGAGTTTGTTGGTGTGGCATGGGGTGGAGGTTTGGTGGATTGAGGCGGGATTTTTAAGAATTGGGAGTTAATACTAAAGAACCAAGATTTCTAGTATACGAAACCCTTTATAATTTGATTCCTTTGAGCATTCTAGACCTATTGTCAAATAACTTATGGACCCCGGCTACAGTTGTCTAACAGCAATAATATTGAAGATCCTTCAGTTATGACACACAATAAATCTTATGTAAATCTGAATAGTTGTATGGCAACCCGCAATAGACAGTAATGGCAAAAATTTAACCGAGAACTCATTTAATGAGGTCAAAAGCATGCTCCATTTGGATCTTCTAATCTAGCATTTTCTTTTTACCGTGCTTTGCATCACATGTGTTATGGATACAATTAAAGAAGTTTGACAACTAAAATGCTCTGTAGTTGTGTTATTCTGGTCATTTGGTGGTCATATTTGGTAATGGCCTTTTAGTGATTTCCTGAGAAGGCCTTGGTTGCATTTTAAGGCTATTTTCCCCCTTTCTTTTGCCTGTAGTAGTTTTACTCTTCTTACTTATACACATATGCATCAGGAAAGCAATCTTACATTCTCAATCACGAACCCTCAAATCAATGCCCTAGTGCCTACTGCCTAGTTTTTTGAGGTCCCATCCTAACTGCACCTTTTCCCTCCTTCGAAATATACTACTTCACGCTGCTCTGCAGTGTGTATGCAAATTGCACAGGGGAGGAGGGAGGTGGGGGTATTGGGATAAGGGATGAGGGTGGACTGGTGGGTTATACCTCTCGGCCTGTAACATAACATAGGTGATTCAGTTGAGCTCTGTTTTCTTTTAAGAATACTCTGTCAGTGAAAGCTGTACAGACTTGATGTGGATACCGGCTCTTGACTGAAAGCTCTTAACTTCTATGAGCTGAGAAATGTTTGTGTACATGGCTAACAACACTAGCTCAGTGGTTGTTATTCCTATTGTTTCCAAGATAGTGCTATGTGATAGATTATGTATCATGAAGCTTCACTAAACCCCCAAGTCTTACCACAACTGCAGTGCTCTTTGAATGTTTAAACACCAACTGGAGTTCTTCCCTTGTACTGTGTGATCTCTTTCGATGATGTGCATAACTTTTTGTACTTACGTGGCTATTCTTCTATGTAAACCATTAGTTGCTATTACATGATGCACGGAATTGTTGTACTTGATTTCTCTTATTAGTTCACCGTTTTTTTTCCCTTTCTTTCTTTGAATGTTGTATCTCAAAATTCTTATTTTATGTTTCCGACTTTCCGTTGATATATTATCACTTTGTCAGGTCTCTGATAATCTGCTTCATGATGCTAATAGCAATCAAGAAACCTTAATATTTTGTTCTCAAACTCTCAGAAGCAAGGTAATCTTGTTCTGCTTCATTATCTGTACATATGTGAGTTCTTCCATTGTATGGTGTTATTCACGTGTGAATGGGTGGTAATTTAGGATAATGTTTAGAGAGTGGCTTTTTCTTTCCCTTCTTCTTCTTCCCTTTTCACATTTGTAAGTTCATTTTGTATTTGATTAATAGGTACAACGAGATTTTGAAGAGCTACCTTCTGAAGCTTTTCGCCCATTACGGGATTCTTTAAATGTGAGTATCCATAATTTTTGCACTCATGAAACTTGGTTTTAATGTTTGGTTCCAGAGTTCAACTAGTATTACGTATACCTTGGTGATGCTGCTACTTCACCACGCAATGTGATTGGCTTACACCCTTAAAATTTTATGGTTGCTATTTCATTCTACGCTGCAGCTAAATGTTTTGTTTTTGCATTGATCCTTTCTTGACTACGCATGTTGCTTCCGAGCAAAATATATGTGTGAATAACATGTCTCAAGCACATGAATGGTTATATTCTGAGTAGTTTCTTTCCATAACTCCTTCATAGAAGAATTGCAAGGATTAGGTATGATGAAGAGTTTTTATGTTTGGATTGCTCGTGATCTTATAAAGGAATAGTGATTTGAAAGGATAGAAGACAATGCTATTTAGGTTATGTCTAGAAATTGTATGTTCTGTTTTGGTGGTACACCCTCTTCCTCGGGAAAGTGAAGTGTGGAACAGATTCAGTGTTTAATTTTTTTTCCCCCTTCACAAAGAGAAAAATCTCTGAATCTAAAATTTGTTTTTGTCTTTTTGGTGTTTGTCTTTTGTTTATTGAAATTAACGAAAATTCTCCAAAGAGGGCGCCCTCTCTTTATTAAAGAGGGCCTCTGTTTTGACCGTTGGATCGTGTTTAAAAACTGTGAAATGACAAAACTGCCCTTAGTGAAAACACGATCCGACGGCCAAAACAGAGGCCCTCTCTTTAATAAAGAGAGGGCGCCCTCTTTAGATTCCGACTGTTGAAACTAATTTATTTTGTTCAGTACATGCCTAGATATTATTATCTATTTGCACCAATGTTGCGTGACTGTCTATTAGTTTGATTGCGTGGTGGTTTTGAATGCAGATCTTGTTGAAAACTTTTCACAAAGGGCCGCCTAAAGTTAGAACCCAGGTATTGTTGATTTTTTTTAAAAATCATATAAGCAACCACAAATGTGAACTGGCTGCAATTTCACTATCTGAAGTCAAATCTTTAAATTATATATTTTAAAGAAAGAAGAATAAAAAAAATTCACTATATTGTGACCTGGAGGTCACGGGTTTGAATATGGAAACAGCCCCTCTGCTTGCAGGGGTAAGATTGCGTACTTCTCACCCTCCCCAGACCCCGCAATGACGGTAGCCTCGTGCACTGGGCTGCACGTTAATATGAAGACTATACTATGCTAAAATGTCTTTCTTTGTAGATTAGTCTTGCGGTGGCTGCATTGGCTGTACATGTCCCCGCAAATGATTGGGGTGATGGTGGTATTGTGAATTGGCTTAGGGAGGAGATGAATTCTCATCCCGAATGCATACAGAGTTTTCTGGAGCTGCTCGGAGTTTTGCCTGAGGTATATAGTTATATTCAGTAGATATATATATTTTTTCTATTGATTAAATGAATGGCTGAATTGTGGCCCAACTGTACAAAGTCTAAGTAATGATATGTGATTCAATGCTAGTAATTAGTGGAGTGGATAAGGAAGGGTTGAATTGTGGTCCAAGTAGAACACAAGTTGTGTGAGCTTGTGAATATTTTGTGGGTTAAAGATATTTTTATTGTCAAGTGTTTGACTTGCATACTACTAAATTCAATCTAAGAGATCGCAAAATGTAGCATAAACCTTTTTGCTATGCATCGACACACATGGGCACTTTAAATTGACCTTTTTAGTCTTTAGCTAAATGAATAAAGATGCAGAACGTATTGATAATAAAATACCCTCCAGAGCAGCCTCCCATAACATTTAGACATGTACATTTCCAATACAATCAGTTTCTTAAGAGCATGGAAATGACTTCATAACATTAAGTTGATGTCAATGTCAAAAATCAATAATCAATTCAACGAGCCCAAGAAGGACCCTTGGTGAGAAGACGGCTCACGTCTTGCATGGACAAGATCATAGTGAAAACGCTTTCTATCATGTGGTAGCTCCTTCATATTCATGTTTCTAATGCCGATCGTTAAACTACATAAATTGGGACACCAACTTATGTATTCCACCCTATATATGATGTGTTACGGTGTTACGTTTCGGCACATTTTCTTTTTGGGTTGAATTGCTAGCTTTTGCAAGTTTCGGCACATGCATGTGCCTATATTTTAGGCAAGTGGAAAAGTAAGCAAAAAAGAAAGATTAATGTGTTGTTTTCTTGTTATACTTTGGAGTACCTTGAACGCTGTAGTATTTTATATCTGTGGTGAAATATCAAGAAATATTCTAAGAAGCTTTCGAACAGTTAAATTGTGCATGTACTGTAATATTGTATGCATTGTATTGTATGGATTGTGCTAAAGATTCAAAATTGATTTTGATCTTTTATTTTTTTAAAAGTTGAATTGAATCCAGTGGATTCAAAACTTATTTACTAAATCACTTGTGATTTACTTTTCTAGAATGCAATTGATAAGGAGTTAGTAACAACTATTTTCTTTTTTCTTAGGAAGTATTCAACTACAAGATAGCAACTCGTCCTGATAGAAGACGCCAATTTGAAAAGGAACTTGCTTCTGCGACGGAGGTTGCTCTCAACATCTTGACTGCTTGTCTGAATATTAATGAACTTAAGGAGCAGGTGGGAGTTCTTATCGTGTTTGTGTTGCCCTTTGTTATCTATCACTACTTAATACCATATTGATTTGATTTTCTCATTTTGAATTTTACATGCAAAATCATGCTTGTGAGTTATGGAGAGGTACACATGGTAAAGATGTGGGAGGGTGGTGTTACTTCTGTTAGTTGTTTTAAGCTTTTGTTAAAGAAGTTGGGGGAGAGGAGTCTTCACAATTTATGGTCACATACTAAAAACTAGTTACAGATGCCATGTTCTTGTCATGTTCTTCTCTTAGTTTTTGTAGGAAGTTTTGTGTCCATGCAACTCTGTGGTTTGTGTGGTAATTCGAGCGTTACCGTGTTTTCTATCATATGTTTTGGTTGTCGAGACTCAAGAGTTACACTAGAAACTTCACAAAATTTGGATTTATCTTTGTATGTGGATTCTTCGAATCTGCTTCTACATTCTTAACCAATGTACAATAAAGATGGTTCTAATATGGCGGGGGATCATGGTAGAAGAAATAACATGTTATGTAATTTCAAAGTCAACATTGTATCTAATGCTCTGTTCATAAGGTTTTCTCCATTTTAAGAAATAAAGAACAATACCGATTCACTGAAGCTTAATGTCTTTATTTTGTTAACCATGCTTATTGTAAGCAACATGTGTTTTTGAAAATATCTCATACATCTTTTCTATTAGCGTTTGGATTGGTGGGTGTTACTTTGCCATCAAGCAAAATTGGTGCGTTAAATGATCCACAATTTAGACTCTAAAGTGTTCTTGTAGTTTAAAGCTATTTCATTATTCATTTCAGATTTTTTTTAGCAATCTGATAAATTTAAATAATATGAGAATTAGGTTGAATAAGCCAGTGAAGTAGGATGTTTGCCTTTTTTTAAGTGGCGCCTGGAAGTATTTGAAGGCAATGTTGTCAAATCGTGAATCGGTTTGCCAAAATTACGATTCACTTTTTTTATATTTGTATATGCATATGAAAACATGTATATACATAGTTGTATGTATATACCTATAACAATGTGTGTGCCTTTTTTTTTTTTTTTTTTTTTTTTTCAGATGTGAAGCCCAACACTTCACATGCATGCATGAATGTGAGTAGCAAAAAGGAACAAACACAAGGACAATTCTCATACTACTGATTTGCTAATAAAAAGCTTGGCATTATCTGACTAGTCACCTTTTTATTCCCACACAAACAGAAGCATTATATATAGAAATTGTATCACAAATTAACATGTAAACTAATAAAAAGCGAAGGATAGGACATTTAACACGAGTGAAAGTTAAGACAACTTCTTTTTTATTTTTATTATTGTTATTATTATTTTTTTAAGCGACTCTAAATTTTTATGAATCGTGTGAATCCAAATGTGAATTGTCCATTAATCGGACAATTCAGACTGATTCAATGCGATTTCCGATTCACATGCATGATTCGAATCGTTCCATATGAGAATCGAATCGAATCGTGAATCGTACGATTCTAACAACCATGTATACAGTAACACCTTATCCCTCATTTTGAAGTAAGTTTAGGATTATATTCAAGAATTGTCATGTTCTTGTGCTGCAAGTGCCATATTGATGGCGTGGTTGAGGCATTTCCAACCGTCATGGTGTCTTCTTATTGACACTTGAGGGTGAAATAACGGTCAAGCATGAAAACAAGATAATGATAGTCACCCCCTGAGTAAATCACAGAAACAAATTGGGGGTAAGAGTGCAAAGGTCTAAGAAAGCTTATAAAGATTGATATTGATGGTTTTGTTTACTCAATGTCTATGAAGCACGGACGCGGGTGCGGGGATTCGGGTGTGGGGACGCGGGTGCGAGGAGTTCGGCAATTTTCCCAAAATCAAGAGTGCGGGTGCGGCGGGGTACTTATATAAAATATAAAAATATATTTTTATATATTACTAAATATGAACCATTCAAGTACACACACTTGTTTTCATATATATATATATATATTTTCTAATTAAGACCTAATAACAACAAACAAGCCATAAACTCATAAACATAAATGCTACATACGCAACTAAGCAACACATAAACTACTATTCTACAATGATAAATAAAAAAAAACCACAAAACTAACTAAAATTAGAAAAAATTCATCTCTGGAAAAAAAAATACCAGATTGTCGGTAGTCGATTCCTCGTAGGTTGTCGAATAAAAAAAAAATATATATATATATAAATGCTACATACGCGACTAAGCAACACATAAACTACTATTCTACAAAGATAAAAAAAATTAAAATTTAAAAATTAAATTTTTTTTTAAAAAACTACAATTAGAAAAAAATTCATCTCTGGGAAAAAAAATACCAGATTGTCGGTAGTTGGTTCCTCGTAGGTTGTCGAATCCTCGTTGTCTAGGTTCCTAGTGGGCTGACCTGGCCACAAGTAGAGAGAGAGAGAGAGAGAGAGAGAGAGAGGGAGAGAGACTGAGAGAAACGAGAGAGAGAAAGATAGAGACTGAGAGAGAAAGAGAGAAAACGAGAGAGAAACGAGACAGAGAGAACGAGAGAGAGGACAAACTTGTTAGGTCACGTGGATGTTGCGCAGCGTGGATGAGTGGATCGTCACTTTCTTCTTCCCTATTTCTTTTCTTTTTCATTTTTTTGACTGTAATGCAGCTGCTGTATGTAGTATATATTATGGTCTTTAGGGTTTATTTAAGTTGGTGCTATTTATTTTTTGGACCCCTACTTTATCAAAAAATTGTTTTCAAACTTTTTTTTTTTATAAAAAAATTGCCCCGCCGCACCCCCTAGAAGTGTCCCTCCCGCACCCCCAAGTGTCCTCGCCGCACCCTTCACGCACTCAGCCGCACCCACGCCGCACCCAAAACTGCTGAAGAACTCAAGAACTCTGAAGAACTAACTGCCGCACCCGCCGCACACACGCCGCACCCGAACTAGGTGCGCACTTAGTTCCCCTGCGGCACCATTTTAGGAGTGTCCGTGCATCATAGCTCGATGTTGATTAACATTTAGCGGTTTAGATTTTTGAGACTGAAAAACAATTAAAGTTTGGTGGTTTAGACTTTTGAGAACCTTCAAATATGTTTGAGTCCATTTTTTGTGGTTGAGTTACTGGGTTTCAACACAAGCACTATATACACTTGGTTGTCAGTAATGCTGTATGTTCACGCCTTCTTTATGTGGTTATTGTTGCCTTCATATTGTTTTTTTGATATGAGTTTCCTGTTATCGAATTACTCCGCAGGTTCTTGAGGCATTTGCTTCTTGGCTTCGGCTAAGAAATAGGTATGCATTTCTTTTCTACGTATCTTTGGACATGAGGAAGTTTTCATTCTTAAGTGCTTTTACAAAAAATTGGTTTTCTTGGTATGGATGTGCTTGGTAACAATTATGTTTTCTTAAATAAAAGTTGGTGGTTTTTAAGAGATTGGTAAAATGCATTTCTGGATAGGCATACACTGATAGAATAAGGAGTAGCTTTTCCCAAAATATACACAAATGGGCTTATAGAAGGCAACGTAGAAGGCGGATATTCTTTTCATGGGATTTTAGTGATGGTGATGGAGATACTGAAATATGGAAGTGTTTCAATGCTGGGGTCTCAACGTGTTGCTTTGTGGATAGTTTCGACAATTTGACTATTGTGTTTGAAACATTTAGTTTATATATATATATATATGTATTTATTTTTCTTATTCATAAGGTATGAGGAATTCTTTTTCGAAAGAGAAGAGAGATGGTTCAGTTGGCAGAAATGGGCCAGTATACATGGGAGTGTCAATAACTTGAAACCTCTGCTTCTTGTTGTTGTTGTATTTTTTGTAGGATATCTTGTCCTTTTACATTTTATACTTGATCACTGTTTTTTTTTTTTTTTCTTTTATAAATCCTTATCCCTGGTAACTCACACACTTAAAGGATGTTGTGTCATGTGTATATGCAAAAGATGACATCTGTCCGTTCAGTATATTGCACTTGCATGGATGATGTGTCATCTCATCAAAGTTTTTACCAGAATTGCGTGAATGACTTAGAAAGTTTGTAATGTCAATTGTGAGCACATCCTGCATGTGGGTATATCAGTATTGGTTTCGTATGAAATTTATTGTTCCCTTCTGTGTGTGTGTGTGTGTAACAAAGTTGTTGACTTGGTTCTCTGTGGCTGTTCAGGATTCCTGCTTCTACTCTTGCTTCTCATCCATTGGTGATTACAGCACTCTCTAGCTTGAACTCTGATTTGCTTTCAGAGGCATCAGTTAATGGTACTGCAAACGATACAGCTAACATTTTGCTTTTGGTTATTTAGTTAAATTGTCCTTGAAGAGGTATAAGAACTCTAGTTGTGTGATTGCTTGTGTCGTAGCCATCTATGCATACACATCGGTTTTCAAAGTATTGTTTGTTTGTGCCAGTAATAACTTTTTTGGTGTTTATGATCAACTATATATAAGGTGGAGCAAGCCTAATGCACTACTATCTATGCTCTGTGTTCATGAAACTAGAAAAAAAAATGGGTGTAGTACATTCAAAAACTGAAAACCAAAGGGCAAACTAAGTGCAAGAGGCTCCCGCTACGGGTGCACACAGCGTTATCTCCGCATGCGGAGAGGCTATTCCGCATTTCCAACCTGTCCTAAAGGGGTAATTTAGGAAACTAATAAAAACATTGAATTGCCTTCCAAAAATAGATAAAGGAAAGATGGACAAAATTTTGTGGCACGTTACGAGTGCTTTGGTGTGTTTTTTTAATTTTGAAAAAAGAAGGGATATTGAGGATCGCGAAAAGCCTTTTTGCTAGGGAATTCTTTTTGTAGTTGGAATTCGAAGAGTTTTTCCACGATTTTTTGGTTATTGTTTTGTTACTCTAATTTTCTTATTGACTTTATGTTGTTGAATCTTTTCTTTGATCTTTACTTTACTTAGCAAAGCTCTCTTCCTGGTGATGTGGGTGATTTACTTGGTTTTCGACTAAAGCACTGTTCTATGTTAATGGGATTGTACAATATGTGTTACTTTTAGAAATTCAGTTGGCTATTATCTCTTCTGTATTTGATGATGCGTTGTGTCATAATCAAAGACATTTTTGTGTTAATCCTTGTGCATTTTACAGTCGTTTCTGAATTGATACACTACACGGCAGCAAGGAACTCCGGTGGTGTTGCTGCACAGATGCCCCTAATTCAAGTAATTGTGCCTCAAGTTATGAGTCTTAAGGCACAGCTTAGAGATGCTTCAAAGGTACTTCTTAGATAGGATTCATTAGTGCATGTGTGTGCTTGTCCAGTTGTCCATGCATGCTCTCTTTTGTGTGTGTGTGTGTGTGTGCATTATGTGGATGGAATTTGTGATTGTTAGAAAATTCCTGTTAAAGTGGTCCAGTGATACCCCCCAATCCTCAAACTGTAATCGGCTCTGTGGGTTAGTTTTTATGGATTTATTATACTTTTGAACTGCTGTTAATTTTATTTTGATCAGGAATGTTGCTTTTTGTTTTTATTGTCGGAGGTGGATTGGGCCACTAGTTGCGAAAAATGCTACCATACCATCACGGCAAAGTAAAACAAACAATCTCAGATAGTGGAGTACTGAGAAATCTAACACATTGATATGTATATCGAATTTAAATCTTGATTGAGCTAAATGCACATCTAACGTCCTGTCAAAATTTAATTATTTAAAGGGACCTCATTTTGTAATTCTTCAGATGTCATTTTCTGTATCCAGTTGGTTCGTATCAGTTTTGGGTCTTATCCTACTTAATTAATCAATTACTTTGGAGATATTTAACCACTATCTAGATGTGATGGCAGATTTAGAAAATTAGCATATTTATATGGCAATCTCTTCTAGGGTATGATGTTTATTTTTTTATTTATTTTTGCATCATATATTGTGTACATATTTTTTTTTGCATCATATATTGTATACATATATTTGTATTGTTGATGTATCCAAAACAGCTTCCCTGCTTGCAGGGGTAAGACTGCGTACATCTATCGGAGACCCCACAGTGGGGGGAACCTTGTGCACTAAGTTTAGCTTTTATTGCGTTAATTTGTTCTTGGTCTTTTTAGACCATCCCCAGAGGAAATAGTTTTTGGCCAAAACATAACTATTGTGATCGGTTATTTACTTATTTGTTATTTTTGTTTTTATGTTTACTTTCAGGATGAGGAAGATGTGAAGGCCATTGCTCGTTTATTTGCTGACATGGGTGATTCATACGTCGAATTGATTGCGAATGGTATAAATCATCTATTATATTATCCTTCTGCAGAATCTATTGCATCCTGTTGTGCATCAGATTGCTAAGTGATATTCTGAGTTGCGAGTGTATGTATCATGGCTAACTACGTATGTTTTTGAAAAGTGATATTCTGACATGTCTCTCTTTGGTCAAACAACATTTTTGTTCAGGTTCTGATGAATCAATGTTGATAGTGCATGCATTATTGGAAGTTGCTTCACACCCGGAATATGATATTGCTTCTATGACATTCAACTTCTGGCACAATCTTCAGATTAACTTGATCGAAAGGTGAATATCCCTGCAGAATTTCTCACTTCCGTACGTGTGCTTAATAGCAAATTTTGGGTATGACAATTCTGATCCCCCAGGGACTCCTACATATCATATGATAGTGAAGCATCAATTGAAGCAGAGAGAAATCGGAGGCTGCTGGTTTTCCGTTCATCTTATGAGTCACTTGTTTCCCTGGTGAGTCGTTTTGAAGTTTCCTCATAAAAAGTATTGGCATCAACTTCGAAACACTTCTAATATAGATTTAATAGTCATATTTTTGAAGGTTCTATTGTGGTTGTTGATATTAAGCTAAGGAGATCATTTCATGGCTAAAATTGAGTAGTGTTTATTCATATGCACAAGGAGAAAGGATTTCTTATGAACATTAATTTTCTTCATCATTGATCTATTAATGTATTTTTAATTAATCCCCCAATATGCTATATTCGCCAAGAATAGATCTCTTATGAACAAGTGGAACTCATTTTTTTCTTCTTCATGTTTCAAGTTTTATGAGTTGTTAAAGGAATAATATAACTCTTACTAGTTGTCTTCCTCAACTGTACTGCAACTAAGCTTTACAATATTTAATTCTAAAATTTGATGGCTTTCAAAGAATTATGGTCTAATCATTATTTTGCTTCGCTTCTAGGTTAGCTTCAGAGTTCAATATCCCCAAGATTATGCAGACCTTTCAAAGGAGGACCTTAAGGATTTCAAACAGACTAGATACGGTATTGTTTGGCTGTTTACCGAGGGATATTATATTTATTGGCATTTAGTGTTTCTTTCTAACAATTTGAAGTTATACTGAATGTTGGTCCAGTGACGTTTGATGGGAGCATGATTAATTAGTCAATTCAAATAGATGACGTATCCATGCGGTTATTACATATGAAAAAAGTAACCATGCAGTTGTCTTTTGTTGGTTCTGTTTCTTGTCTTTTTTGATGTGTTTGGATTATTCTTACTAATTTTTAAATACACTCCCTACTCATTTGTATCTCTGCCGTGGAAAATCTTACTAGGGTTATGTATTTAGTTGTATAGATGACTAGAAAACCTTTAAATTTTATTGGGTTAGTCATACATGAGAAGATTTAGCTTTTTGTGAATTGGAAAATCAGATATTGTTTTCTGTGCTCCTACTATTGTTCTTATTGTTGGTACTACTATTGAAACTTAGGGAGGTATCCCTATGTAGCATGCATACGGACACACGACACGGACACGACACGATACGGACACGCCGACATGACAAATCCAGAAAATGCAGGATACGGACACTGCTACGATACAAGGAGTAAATAATTGTATCTTTGAGTTTAATTTACAATTTGCAGTTTCGTGTCCATTCTTGTTTCCATAATTCTAAAATAAACCAATTGCTTATCCCCAATTTTACTATATTAAGACAACTGCCTCAAAACTTTAAAAGCATTTCTAATGAGAGGCTACCATGCCGTGTTCCCTCGCGTGTCTAGCCATGTCAGCCGCGTGTCCGACTCGGGCTCAAGGTGTGTCCGATGTCAGAAAATTTAAGACACTTTTTTAAGCGTGTCTGATATGTGGTGATGTGTGTCCGACGAGTGTCGGTGTGTGACAGGGACACGATTCGGAGATGGGACCCAAAAAGTGAAGTGTTCGTGCTACATATGGTATTCAAATTGAACTAACCATACAAGAGACACTAACATATTTTGCATTCATCTTACTTAAGGGCCTTTTCAAGATGCAGACTACTAGTTATGCAGTCAAGTTCTTTCATGATGTGACGACCAAGAGCCAATACTCCTGAGGCAGGAAGGCCAAGATGCATAAGGTGAGGTCGGGTGTGGGGGCTTATGCCACATCTCCTGGGTGAAGTTCCTTTACTAGTTTATAAGGAATAAGGATTAATCGCCCCTCCATATGCAACAAGGCCTTTTAAAAACTGTGAGGGAGCTAAACATGAAAGAACTCTACAGTTAAGCGTGTTGCTACCAGAGCAGTACTAGGGATGGGTGACCCCTTGGGAAGTTCTTTATGTTTAGACCCAAAGTGGACAATATTGTTGTTAGACGGGGTGTGGCCCTTAAGGAGGGTGGTTTGTGATCACAAATAGCCAATGCTCTTGAGGCAGGAAGGCCAAGATGGATGAGGTGAGGGCGGGTGTGGGTGCTTGTCCCACATCGCCTAGGGTGAAGTTCCTGGACTAGTTTATAAGGATTAATCCCCTTTATATGCAACAAGGCCTTTTAAAAATCGTGAGGGAGCTTAACATGAAAGAACTCCACGGTTAAGTGTGCTGCTGCCAGAGCAGTACCAGGGATGGGTGACCCCTGGGAAGTTCTTTATGTTTAGACCTAAAGCAGACAATATTGTTGCTAGACGAGGAGGTGGGTCGTTACACATGATATCCTTTGAACTTTGCTGAGATATTAATGGGATTTGGTAGATGCATTATGAATAGTTTATAGCTTCTGTATCGAGGTTCATGTCTTTCGCTTCTAGTGCAGTTGCATAGATACTTAGGTGTTTTCTTGTATATTCTCCTTAATTTCCTTGTCTTTCCATGCCCATTTTTGTTAAACATTTATTGTTTCCCGAGAGTTGAGGTGTAGTGCACTGTTGCCAACCTTCTCAAATATATTAGATTGTCCAATTTAACTCTCAATCCTACCTCTACTCTACCGTCATTAGATGTGATTCGAGCCCCCACATAGAGATAAGCTTATTATTTGATGGTCTTGTATTGTATGCTATGCAGTACAGATACAGACACAGGACACAGATACAATATAGACATGGTGACATGTAAAGTTTTAAAATGTAGAGTATACTAGCATGGGACTTGTTCTTTTCAAAGTTCCTACATTTTCTCTCTCATTTTCTAGTCAATATGATACAATGTTGTAACTTTTGAGTCTTAAGTTGCCTCGTAATTTGTATTTTTGTGGTGATAAGTTCTCATTTACTTGTCAAAAAAGTTCTAAGATTCAGCATTTCTGCAATGCTAACTAGTTTGTGACGTGCAGCTGTTGCAGATGTCTTAATAGACGCAGCATTAGTTTTAGGAGGTGAAGCCACACTAAAAATTCTTTACATGAAGCTGGTTGAGGTACAAAATTGTTCTCTTTATGCTTTAGAAGTGGTTTCCCTTTGTGAATTGATAGCAAGCAATCTATGCTTCGAATCGTATGAAGTTGCGATTGTGTTTTCATTGACCAAGCAAATGAAATTTTGGGATAGGGGTTATAAGCAAAATTTAGTAAAAGGAATATCTTGTGGAGTATGCAATTGCTACAGTCTGTTAATCCAAGATTCATCCAATAACATGGCCTTGGTAGCTTGGGGTGCTGTAAAAGCTTAGATATTATTGAGCCCAAAAATGTATACCAAGCTTCAACACCTGCCCTCACCTGCGGCCCCGTCTCGCACGTGGAGAGGCAACAAACAGTAATCCATCATAATGGAGACAAACAACAATTGCAATTATGCGAAAGAGACTCGAACCTGAGACCTCCCACAAACAGGGCTCGAATACCATGTTAAGTTACCTATTGTTCAAAAACTTAAGCAGATAGAGAATGTGTCCAACAATGTCTACTTTAACAAACTCCCTTATGTGCCCTTCTTGGCCGTGGGGTGGCAACGAACTAGATTCCATCAAAGTAGAGACAAATAACAAAGTGAAAATATGCACACCAAAGTGGGGACAGAGACTCAAGCTTGTGACCTCTCACAAACAAAGGTTTGATACCATTTTAAGTCGCCAGTTGCTCTAAAAGCTTCAGCTTTAGAGAACGGGCCCAACAATGTATACCAAGCTTCAACAGATGTAATATCTGCATTGAAGCTAGTGGAAAATTCGCTTTGGTTTATTTCATTTATTATTTATATATGCAACTTGATATAGAAGTTGAGGAGGATAAAAGATAGACATATACGGAAGAGAAGACGAGAGAAGATAAGCACGGGAACCGAGAATTTCCATAAGAGCTAGTAATTAATTTTCAAATTTCAAGATGGATGTATCAGATATTGTATACAATGAGTTTTCTGAGATAAATCAATGTCTCTGTTACATGATTATCTCAGGCTGTAGCTAGCTGCGGAAATGATGAGCAGAGGGAATGGCGCCCAGCAGAGGCTGCTTTATATTGTATCCGCGCTATATCAGATTATGTTTCTGTTGTTGAAGCTGAAGTAACGCCTCAGGTTTGACTGCTTCTTTGGACTCCTCCTCATGCCATGATACGAAGGTTCAACCTGATTGAATGACCTGTGGGACCATGCTGCTTTAACTTTGCTTCTGGGAAGATATTCTGTTTCCTCTTTAGATTGTCATTATTTAGCTTGTGGATTGTTTGAGATGTCTAGCTACTACAGACACAATGCTCTGTTTGGTACGGAAGTGACATTTTCTGTTTTATATAATTTTTGTGTAGTTTAGATTAAAAAAAAAATGAAAAAAGGGGAGTGTTGAAGATAGAAATATGTAGACTAATAGGTATCTGCTATAGAAGTTAATGAGCATGGGGTTCTATCAACCCCTAACCCACGTTCTCGTATGTAAAACATCATCTCCAACTTAAAAGCAGAAGCAAGTGAAATACTTGCTTTCTTTTTGAAAAAGTAAAAGTTGTGTTAGAAGGCATCTTTAATATAAGTTGATTATGAAGAGCATAATGTGATTATAGTTGATGGGAACTTCCACAAGTGTCATTCCAAACACACTTGTTTATCATGTTACTGTCCATAATTTCTTCCTTTGTGTTCAGTCTCTTCTGTGAGAATATCTGGTTGTAGTTAGTTCCTCGTATGTTAGTCTTTAACCAATGTTTGTTGGCTTTGGACAGATCATGTCTTTGCTTCCGAAACTTCCTCATCAGCCCCAACTACTTCAGACCGGTAAACATTATTTGTTAGTTGGAATTTATAAATGTCCTTTTGGTGTGACACGTCTATCAACTATGTTACTCAAACTCGGGGATGGGTGTCGGGTGCGGGTGTGTATCTAAGTGTCGGACCTCCTCTAAATCCAAATCTTAGGATCCAGGGACGTGTCTAAACGTTGGATACAGGTATGCAGACACCTTCTGAGCGTATTTATGTTACTATGTTTCTTAATATCAATAGGTAGAAACCTCTTTGCCCACAATTTTGAGCTTCTTCTTACCTGTTCAACATCACTTGTGGAGGATCTGAGTGTCCGAATTGGGTATGGGGGTCGGACACAGGGATCGGGTACTTGGGGGTAGTAGGAGAGTCCAGGTAACATAACCATCAAGAACTCCATACGAATGGGATTTGTGTCCCAAAAGGGCCAAAACCCCGCTGGCCGTTTCAAAATTTTTCTGCCGTCATAATTAAGCTAGTGAATCTACTATTTTCAATTTACAATCTTTGATATCAATATCTCTTTTTCTTTTTTTATTTTTATTTTTCCCAGTGTGCTTAACCATTGGAGCTTATTCAAAATGGCTTGATGCTGCATCAAGTGGACTCTCATTCTTGCCTTCACTTATAGATATTCTTGTGAGTGGCATGAGTATGTCAGAAGATTCTGCAGCAGCTGCTTCTTTGGCGCTTCGACACATCTGTGATGGTACAGCATCTTCTTTGTTGAGTAATTTTCATTTTTTCTTTTAAGTTTATTATCTGTCTATCCGATTATTGCACATAGGTGATTTTCAAAATGCTATTCAAGAAGATAGTGATGACAAATCTATCCTTCATTCAATAATGTTCTTGCTCATTACGTTTCCACTTACTGGTTTCTTATAGGAAAAGTTACTGTGAAATTGGTCGTTGCATGTGCTATACTTTCTACTTTTCGTATATCATCAGTGGTATTATTTACCCGCACCGCACCCCAAATAAAGAATATCCAGTTAACCACTGGAAATATTGTGCTTGTCACTTGTTTATCACAAAAGGTGGCATATTTACAGGTAATTGATAGAAAAAGTAGTGCATTGTCATGTAAATGGATGAAATAAATGAACATTGTTTAGATGGAGAATTAATGTAGCATGTTTATTGGAAACTAAGTACCCGTTTGTGATTGTTATGGGAACAAGAGATTTTCTATTGACAAACTTTTCTAAAAGAGATTTTTTTTATGTAGAGATGTTCTTAAAAGATATTTAGAGTTTGGTATTGTTATGATTTCTTTCTAGAGAAGATTGTTTGGCGATCTAACTAGAAAAAAATGATTCTTTTTTATTATGTAAAATGATCAATAGGATAGTGTAACCTATGGACTGTCATGGTCGAGTTCAGTGGAATTAATTTAAGGGTAAATATCACCTAGACCCCCCGAGGTTTGTTCTAATCACACTTAGACCCCCTTACGTTTCAGTAATATCTCCTACACCCCCTGAGGTTTGAAGTGCGTATCTCCTAGACCCCCTCCGTCAATTCACCATTAAAAAAGTGACGGACTGACATAAATAAATACAAAAAAAACCTCTGAAAGTTTGGTCCTTGTGTCATTTAGTGCCTGTAGTTTCAATTGGGTCATTTTGGGCCCTGAAGTTTTAAATTGAAGCAATTTGATCCAAATGTTTAATCCTGTGAGAAAAATTGACAGAATTTACTCACATACTATGCATTGTCACACTTTTTAAGGGCAAATATGGAACACCACCAATCTCCCAACATGCTTATTAGCGTAATTGTGCGTAACAGTAGGTAAATTTTGTCAATTATTCTCACAGAATGGGGCATTTGGATCAAATTGCTTCAATTTAATACTGTAGGGACCAAATTGACCCAATTGAAACTACAGGGACTAAAATGACACAATGACCAAACTTTCAGGGGATGTTTTGTATTTATTTATGTCAGTCTGTCACTTTTTTAACTGTGAATTGACGAAGGGGGTTTAGGTGATACGCACTTCAAACCTCAGGGGGCGTAGGTGATATTACTAAAACATCAGGGGGTCTAAGTATGATTAGAGCAAACCTCAGGGGGGTCTAGGTGATATTTCCCTTAATTTAATGCCCAAATTAGCTTTTTTTTTTTTTAAAAAGCAGCAATTTGCTGCTTTTAAGATAACATCGTTTTTCAGCTTTAAGGTGAAGTTGATTTTTGAAAAGTCATAAAAAGTTGGTTACCAAATGGACTCAAATTGATAATAATCTCAAAGTAGTGAAAGTTGGCCTCGAAAAAGCTATCCCAAATGGGCTCCAAGTAGGCAGCATAGAAGGTTTGAGAAATTGAATATAAGATATATGCTCTAGTTATGTCTTGGAATTTCACAAGAACTGCATCACATCATTTTGATAATCATTTAAATTTTGATGGCTGTAGACTGTGGGAAAAAACTTTGTGGTTCCTTAGATGGTCTCTTCCACATTTATCAAAGGGCACTGATTGGGGAAGGTACCTTTAAGGTCTCTCCTGAAGATTCATTGCATCTGGTTGAAGCGTTAAGGTATCCTTGTTAGCTTGGAACTTGGAAGCATTTAAGAAAAGGTGGTTGTCAAATGAGTCAAACACTTGGTGCTTGTTTGGGTTGGCTTTCAAAATAATCACTTCTAGAATAAGGGATTTTTTTTTCTTAAAAAGCTACAAATTGATTCCATAAAAGTTGTGAAAAAGCTAATCCAAACTGTCACAGTTTTTTTAAGAGATTGTCGGGCACGAAAAGTTTGTATCCCAACAGGGCTCTTAATCTGATTGTCTTTTATACTCCTTCCATTGCAGTATAATTATCAGTGAACTTCCATCAGACCATGCGAAGAAAGCCCTCGAGGCATTATGCCTGCCTGCTGTTGCCCCTTTACAGGTTGTTATCATTTCCCAATTAACTTTTCAATTGTATCTTTTTGGGATGATACATAAATCAATGTGGCAAACGATCAGGACATTATTAATCAAGGTCCAGCAGTATTGGGGCAAACAACTGCTCGAGAGCTAACAGTCCATATAGATCGGCTTGCAAATATATTTAGGTATATAATTCTAACTTCTTTTCTTTTCTTCATGAATTTTCTTGTTTTGTTGAATTAGTTTTGAAGTGAATGACTGAAACTATTTTTAGATATGTGAATCATCCTGAAGCTGTCGCAGATGCTATCCAAAGACTTTGGGCAATTTTCAAAGCCATCTTTGATCTGTAAGGATTAATAAACTGCTGCCCCCCAATATTCCCAAGCTTATTCTTTTGATGTCCATATTTGTCTGATGAGAGTTTCAATGATCATCTCAGTCGTGCTTGGGATATGCGGACAATGGAGTCGCTTTGCAGGGCTTGCAAAAATGCTGTGAGTGTTTCTTTTTAGCTAAACGGTGATCTTCCGTCATAGTAATTTGCAGAGTCTGTAGAATGCAAGATATATACTGACTTTAGAAATTTAATATAGTTTGACTTTGGAAACTTAGTCCTGTTTGGATTGGCTTTGGCCTTTGCGTATGGGCTGAAGCAGTAGCTCTAATCACAAGGGCACCATGAAAATTTAGAAGAATTCTTTAAAACCCTGTATCACGTTTGCCGTTTGGTCTGAAATACCTCTGGACTTGCTGAAGCCAAAATGTGCTTTTAGGACACTAAGTGCTTCTTAAAGTTTATCCAAAAAGACTAACATTTGCTTTGTGTCCCAGAAGTACATTTGGGCTCAATCATTTGAAAAGTGGTTCCAAACAGGCCCTTAAAGGTCCAATCTAACAATTTCCCAATGTGGTACAAGGATGCCATGTTTTCAGTGAATATGCTAGTAGAATACCTTTGCCGAAAAGGTTGAGAAGGGTGGGATTCTGTCTTTCTATGGACTGGTGCTTGTTCGACTCTGAGGTCCAGTCTGATCCCACCATAATTAGATTCAGCTACCAACTTGAATACACTTATTTTGCACCAATACGCGTGTCTATGTTCTTGTCATGCTTGTCCGTTCAAAGTAAAATTTGGGAAAGCTATTATGTTATATAATCTGCCTTGGTTGGTTGTACCCAGATCTTGTTTGTCTTTGCCAGCATATTTTGTGAATTTATAGGATTTTTCGTATTCTGTCAATCTTTTTAAAAAATGTGAAATTTGTTGATTGGCTTTCATAGAATTATGTGGTCATTATATTGTGTCAGCGGCGCTGAACCATTGCTCTTTTTTTTCAGGTGAGAACTTCTAAAAGGTTCATGGGGATAACAATTGGAGCCATGCTCGAGGAGATACAAGGGCTATATCAACAGCATCATCAGCCATGTTTCCTTTACCTCTCTAGTGAAGTTATAAAGGTATAATGTCCATCCGTAAGTGAGCTACGTTTATTTATGTACATTTATTTTCTTTAAGACATTCGTGAATGTCATGCTACAGATATTTGGGTCTGACACGTCTTGTGCGAACTACCTAAAAATTTTGATTGAATCACTCTTTAGCCATACAACATGTCTGCTTACAAAAATTCAGGTACGTTTTCAGAAAGTTGTATGCTACCTTGTCTTCTCCAGATTACTTACATTCATATTGATATTGACGGGAGTCATATGCTCTTTAGGACTTCACTTCAAGACCCGATATAGCCGATGATTGTTTTTTGTTGGCATCGAGGTGCATTCGCTACTGTCCTCAATTGTTTTTTCCATCCATGGTATTTCCGTCATTAGTGGACTGCGCTATGATTGGTGTCACAGTTCAGCACAGGTTACCACTCTCTCTCTCTCTCTCTCTCTCTCTCTCTCTCTCTCTCTCTCTCTCTCTCTCTCTCTCTCGTTATGAGCTCTAAATGGAGTTGGTTTTTACATGCATAGATAAAATTATTGGTCAAACTAAATTGATGTAATATCTTATATATGGGGTCGGTATGCTTAATACGCTTTATTCCTGAATAATCTCATTCTTCAATTATTACCAAGTTCAATGCTAGCTAAAACCATTTACATGTATCGATGCAACAACAAGATGTTATTTGTAACAAGTAATTTTGTTGGTTGGTTAATTCCATAACTGATATACATCCATGTTTATGGCCATACTTCTTCTCTTGGTGTAATTTGGATCCTTTTTTTTTTGGGAATCATAAAGCGGAGAAAAAACCATGCTTTATAATGTCCTGGAAACTTTGTAGACACAAGTCTCACTAATAATATTTTTAGCAAAAAAATAAAAGAAAAAGTCCCATTAATAATAGCGTACTACTCTAGGAACTCTGGGCTTTGTATGTGAAGATTAACGTATTTTTTTGCAGTTTCTCATTTAATATTGAGACAGTCAGCATAGACAATGAATCGATGAAATTAGGATATTGATATTTGGGTGCCTCATATCTATGAGGCATAAAGATATGTTGTTATGGTAGTAGTCAGAACAGCTCTTGAAAATTATATAATTCTGAGCAGAGCAACACTATGGATTCGAAATTTGTATCCAAATGTGGGTCTTGAATGGTGTGGCAGTGGGTCACTAATAATTCCATGTGACCACTTGAATTTCATTGGAAGTGGTTCCGGTGATCCCACTACCACTGGGATCCATTATATATTTATATTTACCAACAGATGAAACCTTACATATCACATAGGACTATAGGAGCCTGTTTTCATCAGGTTAAATGTGATTAATGTTTTTTGAATGCAAGCATATAATGTCCAACTGATAACCGACTAGATGATGCAATTGGAAAATTTGCATTCACCCTTTTTTTCCATGCATGCAGTGGGTGTTTTGTTTTGTTCACTACCCCCACCCCTGCCCGGGGTGTGTGTGCATGGACACGAGGGATGTCAATGGCATATGCACCATTTACATGAATAGTCTATCTCATGCTAATGGTTTTCTTTACTTTTTCTAACTTTCTTCTTCCTGCAGGGAGGCCTCAAACTCTATATTGACTTTCTTATCTGATGTATTTGATCTTGGAAACTCCAGTCAAGGAGAACAGTACCTATCTATCAAGGATAGCGTAATTATTCCTCGTGGTGCGACAATCACCCGAATTTTGGTTGCCTCTCTAACAGGAGCACTACCAAGTTCTCGATTAGAAACGGTATAATTTTCTTTTTATGTGCTACATTTGCATATATTCATCAGATAAGAAAATTAGAGTTAAGTCCCTGGTGACTGGGTTTACTAGTCTGAAGGACCTTAAAAATTTACACTTTTGTGAAAAGTCCCTGTCACCTGGATGTAGCATAAGTGGACAGTGGTCCAACCAATTTATTTGAATTTTTGGGGACAAAACTACTCTTGTACAATGTTCTCCTTACAGACGCGTCATAAACCCGAAACGCTAAGGCGATGGAGGTGGTGACGTGCGATGTCGAGGTGAAATTAGTTGTGTAATTCGTAAATTTCACAAGAGGAATAATTTCGCAGAAGTATTTTGTGAAATTTGCTAATTTCACAAAAGTATTTTCGTAAAATTCGTAGGGACTTCTCACCAAAGTGTTTTTTTTTGTTGGACCTAGGGCTGTATAAGTACTCTACTACTCTTACATGTCCTTATCACTAATTAACCCTATATTCATTGGAGTGCATGAGCATGGTTGTCATTGTGTTTAAAATTAACGTGTCATGGTTATCATAATCGCTCCGTTGACGAGTCAGTTTGTACGAGTGGGTTCCAGTTTACACAACCTGATATTCATATTTTTGACCTCGAATTTTAGGTGAAAAAACTTATTCACATTTTTAGCATGGATATTGGATAAGCTTTGTATTTATGCGTTGATATGTATACAGTACGTACATCTGTAGTGAGTTTTTGCTAAACAAAATGAATCTTATGATTCACGTTTCGATACAAATCACAATTCTTAGTTTTGGCAAACCAATTTACGATCTGACAACGAGGATGATACTATTTAACTTCATATGTCCTTTCTTTGCAGGTGACCTATGCGCTCCTGGCACTTAATCGAGCATATCGGTTGAAGGCTCTAGAGTGGGCCAAGGAGAGCATTTCATTAATTCCATCAACCGCGGTGACAGAAATTGAACGGTCAAGATTCTTACAAGCTTTGTCAGATGGAGCATCTGGGGCTAATATTAATGTCCTCACGGTTCCAATCGAAGAGCTGTCCGAGGTTTGCCGCCGCAATCGAACGGTTCAAGATATCGTTCAAGGAGCTTTGAGGCCACTTGAGTTGAATATGGTCTCTGTATCTTAGTTGGAAGTACCATGAAGGGGCCATTTTTTTCTTAGGCCTTGTTTGTCAGTCAAATTAGTTTACTTTGCTGTGTATTAGCTGTTGTTTTTTATTAATTTGTTTATTAATCATTTTTTTTTCTCAGAGTAATATTGGTGGTGGTTTTGGTTGGTGGGGTTCAGGCATTTCTTGTATCTTTTATAAAGATAAAGAGAGGTGTTTTCTTTGAGCGATTGTGATGGTCTTTGTCTCTGGCAATTGGTTTTTTGTTGGGGAGGGTTGGGTAGATTTTTTGAGTTTTGAGATTTTGTAAATTTGGAATTTTAAGAATAAATTTATGAATTCAGAGCTTAGAGAGGGTCTTGGGGAAGTATTGTTTTGTTTTGAGTTGTAAATTTGGAATTTTATGTACTAATTAAAGCTTAGTTGCGACACTTTTTTACGGCAAATATGAGATGTTCTAAAGCCATATTTGTTTCGATTAAAGTTATATTTGTTTCGATTAATGTTATATTTTTTTTAATTTTGAATCTCAATTTTGATTCTTAGATGCTTTGTACCATATGTATTACTGGTTATGTCATAATATATTGTACAACTGTTAAAATATTTTGAAATTTAGTTTAGGATTCAAATTTGAAATTTATTTTGATGATTGAAAATGTGAATCAATTCTACATACCCCAATGCTGATGAGCCCTTTATATATAGTAGTTTTACCACACGTGCTTTGCACGTGATTGGTGCACAAAAGGCTAGATATTAACAAATTTAAAAAATAGACTGGTTATACGCTTGACTCGTACAAGCAGTTTCTTAACATCTTTTTAAAGTATTAAAATCTCGAAGAATCACATCAATTGTGTAATTGTTAAATCATTTAGGTTATAAAATAGCTTTCAAGTGTTAGAGTACTGAGACACTTCCTAATTGTTTGCTTTAATTCATGTGTTAAATTATTTAAAAATAAAATAAAAAAATTCTCACTGAATGTGATCCTTTCTTCCTAATTGTGTGGTCATATGACTCATATGGGTGCAAATTGGAATGAAAATTCCGAAACCAATTCAAAATACTTCAAAATACTACGACGGAATTTTATAATTAGTTCGAATTGCAAAATTCAAAAATCTATAGAGAAAAAAAAGATTAAAGAAAGAAAGAAGAAGAAGAAGAAGTCATATTCGAATCAAAATGCTGCTAGAAATTATAAATTTCTAATTTCTAAACTATTCCAAACAACTTCCAAAAAAGAAAAAAAAAAAAAAAAAATCCTATTCCCAAACTTTTCATATGAGCATAATTTTAGTTGCAACCTGAAGAGTTGTTTTGTGAACACCTTATTTTATAAAATGAAAGAAACTGGTTTTACAGTTTTTTCTGCTTACAAAAAAAAAAAAAGTTAAATCTATTCTCATTTTTCCATTGTTTGGTATCAACAATTTTTTTTCAATTCTTCAAAACTCGAAGTACTTTTAATATTTCAGAAACTTAACTGAAGAGCATGATAAAATTAATAAGATGCAAAATTGTACTCCCTCCATTCCAAAATAAGTGTCCACTACCTTTTTGCATGCAGTTTAAGAAAACAATAACTTGTGGTGGATGCTTATTTAACTTTTGAGGTGACACATTATCAATCACACATTTTTGTCCAAAATAGAAAGTGGACACTTATTTTGGAACATCCAAAAAAGGAAAGGTTGACACTTATTTTGGAACGGAGGGAGTAATATCTTTTTCACAGTCCATAAATGTGACAATATATTAACATAATATTCATAAGACATAAGGTAAACTACTTGATGTTATCGTGACCAATCATTCAATTATATCATTCTTTTTAATAAAACTAGGATAGAGACCCGTGCAATGCACGGGTCCGTCAAAATTGAAAAATAAATTAGATGTATTTGTTGTTGATGCATTTATAGTTTTGTCACTTGAAAAAAATTAAATCAAACAGTACTCAATCCAAAAAATAAAAATCAAACAACATTAAATCATAAATGTATTAAATATATACTACTAATAAAATAAAGTTGTAAACGTAAAGCTTCAATAATCCTATATGGAAGCAAATATATGTTCTTTTTTTTTTTTACCTTTTCATGGGAATGATATGAAATTGCATGAAATTAAAATTTTCAAAAACAAATTAATTAAATTTATTAAAACTATTATTATTATGTATTTATTATGAGTATGTAAGTAATTATAAATTACAATTTGTCTTTTAATTTTGCAAAGTATTTCATATATATTTATTACGCGTATGATAGAAGTGTATGTGTGTGTGAATTAAATTTATAGGAATGCGTATGTAAAAAAATATGATTGTAGATGTATTAGTAATTGTAAATTACAATTTGTCTTTTCACTTTGCAAAAGTATTTCTTATATATGTATTATTATTATTATTATTATTATATATTTATGATGATGAATTAAATTTATATTTATGAGGAGTATGAAATGATATGAAATTAAATTTAAAAGGCAAACGTATGTATGTGTATGAATTAAATTTATAGGTATTTGTGTGTGATAAAATATGACTTTAGATATATTAGTAATTGTAAATTATAATTTGTCTTTTAACTTTGCCAAGTATTTCTTATATACTCCCTCCGTCCCATAATAAGTGTCCACATTTCCTTTTTTGGATATATCACATTAACTGTCTAATTTTCTAAATTGGCATATAGCTTTTACTTACTTTCCAAAACTACCCTTATAATATAGACAAAATGGCATTTATTTGTGCTCCCCAAACAAGCAAAAAGTCAAACACCCATCACCTCTAAGGGTAAAATTGGAAAGTGACCCTTTAATGAACGAAAAAAATTAATAAAATACAACTTTCTTAAACAATGTGTAAAATGGAAGTGGACACTTGTTATGGGACGGAGGGAGTATGTATTATGATTATTATTATATATTTATTATGAGTATGAAAAGATATGAAATTGTATGAAATAATAATTTTATAAAACAAATGAATTAAATTTATTAAGTGTAAAATAAAAAAAAAAAAAAAAAAAAAACCAAAGCACAAAATCGATTTGCCAAACAAGGCACCGAAATTGTTGACTTTTGATCCAATATATGTGTGTAAAGCCTTGTTTGGGGAAAACAAAAACAAAAAACCAAAAACAAAGCACAAAATCGGTTTGCCAAACAAGGTAGCCGAAATTATTGACTTTTGATCCATGGGTTTAGTGCCTTGTTTGAAAAAAAAAATGGAAACAAACAAGACAAACAAAGCCACAACTGATTTGCCAAACAAACCCTATTAGTTTTTGAGTGCCTTGTTTGGGTTTAAAAAAAACACAAACACAAATAAAGGCAAAATTTGGTTTGCCAAACAAGGCATAGCATCTCAATGTATTAGTAAAGGCAAAATTACATATAAGGAGCAAACAATTTAAAGAATTCCAAATTAGGACAAAATTAAAATTGAAATGGATCTAAGTCTGTTATAGTATAGTGTAGATATGTACCTTACTCACAATGGCTTTAAAAGAGATGCAAAAACTAAACAAAAAATAACTAACATAGATAATTTAAAACAACATATGCTCTGTAACGTATAATTAATCCAAAGTGGATGCAATATTTTAACTTCCTAAACAACTTCAGTGAATAAAGAATTTCATGCATGAGAGAAATAGATAGATGAGATAATGTACATGCGTGATGCGTTTATATATATATATATATATATATATGTATAGGTGTATGTATTTGTAGATTGAAAGATTTTCTTTGCTGACTTTTATTCTTAAAACATAAAACTAAAAGGTTCGTATATACCTTTTGAGAAAACTGAACTTAACAGTAAAGAACATATTAATGTGAAATCATATACTCCGTATATGATTACCAAGTTTGTGCACTATAACTTGTTAATAGTTTCATATTAAATCTTAGAAATGACAACGCACTAAACAAACAAAAAAGTTGAAGATCTCTAAAAATAATTAATACGACAATAAGCAACAAAAACATAGAGAAGCATACCTCAAACTTCGGCAAAGAGAATGTAGGTGGTTGGGAATGTTTTTGAGAAAAGTATAGAGAGAATCTACAAGCAGAGACTTTGGTGTGCTTATTTTTATACGCTCTACCTAATTAGTGTTCCTTATCATATTTTTATTTTTTAACATTTATGAAGTCCTATAGTAATTATGAGAAATTGTTGATAAAATAAAATCTACAAGTAGAGACTTTGGTGTGCTTTATTTTTAAACGCTCCACCTAAGTTTATTTTTTAACATTTATGAAGTCCTATAGTAATTATAAGAAATTGTTGATAAAATAAATGTCCAAACTCTAATGATTATCTTAAAAGTGAAGAAACAAAAACAATAGAGGAATAAAATAATAAGTCTTATATTTTATTAGGACTCATTAGAACTAACAAAACTGAAGGAAAAAAAAAACAAATTTAATCGAAGAACCGCAAAACAATACACATTATATTTTCATTAAGGAAAATTGACCTTTTCAAAAAAGTGTAAAACAATTCAGCAATTGGTACCCTTATATATATATATACATATATTAGATTACCGATATTGATTGCTTTTGCTGAATGTGTCTTTAACTATATATAAGAACAACTGCAATCAAGCTTTTAACGTCCTTGCTTGTGTCAGCTGCTAGCTAGTGATTGAAGAATACACTCCAATGTATCAGTTAAAGACCTAAGTGAATGAGTCAGATGCTAAGATATTTGTTAACTGTAACACAATTACTAGTGACTGATTTTGTATGAAAAGGCATTGCATTGATTGACTACCCAACTGGACTGTGATTCGGTGCTACCCAATTGGACCGTTCATCTCCACGTGTATGCAAAAACCTGCTAACCCAACTAAGATGATGTCAGCAAAAGGTCCTTAAAATGTCCATTGAAGAACAAATAGCAGATACTTGCTAATATCTCCTAACATCTCCAAACAGATCCCACGTGGTTGTTCTTAGCATGTGTTAACAGATGCCATCAATGTGGATGCTCTAACATCTATATAATAAGGGAGGAAGGGGTTTGTTTCCCCCCAAGACAAAGACAAACAACGGTGGAGATTGGATTTGAGAAGAGATAAACAATGGCTGAGATTAGCCCACTTTAAGGCCTTTTTATCTGACCTATCCAATATTCTCTCTCCGAGCCCTAACTTTTCAAAATTTGAAACTTGTATCTGTATGCCTCTCTTGCCCTCACTCTCATACCCAAACTCTCTCTTTCCTCTTATTCCCAGTAACTCGAATCTCTCTCCCACAGTCTCACTAACCTTCTCCTCTCCTTTCCAAAGCAACCCAATCCATTCCCCTATATCTATCTCTACTCACAGTCCCTTATCTCTCCCCTCCCCCCTACTTCTCTCTCTCTCTCTTCGACATTTTCACTCTTCCTCTCCAGCCCCACCTGGTAATCAAATCTGTGGTAAAATGATCTGAATCTATTTTTTTTTCTTTTTTCCTTTTTTCATCATCATCATCATCATCATCATCATCATCATCATTTAGTAAGATTGCAATTTTTTTGTGTTTGTTCTTCCTAACAGATTGCAAATTTTTGATATGTTTGTTCCTCATCTTTTGGTAAGTACTTGCTGTGTTCTGTTTGGGTGTACAAAACAGAGAAGAAGTGAAAATTTTGGGGTGCAGTGTGCTATGAAAAGGCAACAGTGAAGAGGTATATAACTGAGTTTGAAACATCATTTTTTTTAGTTAGATAGTGAAGGGTAGGTATATAACTTTTTTAGTTAGCAACTTAGCATACTGTCATTTTTTTTCCTTTTCTTTTAGAACACTTTCGGTCAAGTTATGAACTTTAAATTGGATGATTATAAAAATTGAATATTAGGAACCATATGCTTATTTAGTGGAGTTTTTGGGTATGTAATTTGGTTAGCTTGGAGTTTGTAACCAATCCATTATTTGATTGTAGTCCATTGGTGTTTGTTTGCTATTTTATTGGAAACGTCATGAGTTTTTTTTGGGGTCATGAGTTTGTTTGCTATTTTATTTTTGCTATTTATTTATGCACTAAATCTAATTATCAATGCATAATATTATTTCTTATCAAAAGTTAGTTATGTTAGTTCAATGTCAAAGGACTGAAAAGTTGGGTTATCTTACTCCACATGTGGTAGTGAACCCATTTTTTTTTGAATTGCCACTATTTTTTTAATTTAAATATTTAATGCATTTTTGCTTTGGGTATCCTATGGTCTTCGTGTTTTTTGCACTTAAGTTCGGTCCTTTCTCTATGCAACTTGGCTAATTTTTTTGGGTTGCTGAAATGCCTCTTGGCTATGCATTGTATAACATGCATTATTGGTTTAAGAATTTTATTCTCGGGCTCATTGTGCTTTGTGCAGGGGTGGTGATTCGGTACCTATTTTTTTTTCTTTCTTGCAAAAATTATTTTAACTTGCATGTATTATTTGTAACAATGTGCAGGCTTCCTATGAGACTGAACAAAAATATTTTTCGAACATATGTTGTGGAACAAAGTTGATATAATTCGATATTGTTATTTCTGGACTGTCTTGCTGATCTGTTTTATGAGTTGATATTATTTGATGTTGTTATTTCTAGACTGTCTTGGTGATCTGTTTAATGTCATTGCTAAATGTCATCTTCGGTTAAGATTGTTGGTTTCAGGTAGGAGTTGTGAGTCAGATGCTTCGGTTAAGATTGTTGATTAAAGTTTTGTGATTTGTGGAAGTCATTGATGATTTCTGCGCTAAAAGGTAAAAATTGTTGTTTGAGTTTCCTAATTTATATTTTACCTTCTCTATGTTGCAATTCTCATGTTTTATCTTTTGAAACACAAACAGCTTAGTACTTAGTCGCAAATGGTATAAATGTTTTAATTTCAAGTATCACCTCAGATTCCTGTGTAGCTCAATGATTGTATAAGTCTATCTCTTTGTATGGTTTAGTTTCAAAATTTTCAAATTTAGCCAACGCCATGGTCACAATAACTTTGACCACTTTGATCATTCCATGTACGGCATTAATGTAATAGTAATAGGTTCTAAAATTTTATTTTTATTTTCATCTTTCAGACTTTCAACTTGACTGTTCGATTCCTAATGTTGGTCTGCAATGTTAACATTGTCTTTTCCAAAGAGCCAAAATTGAGATGAAGACATCAAATATCTTACTCACTCAAAACTTAAGTCTTCAATTCTTTCTTTTCCTGATCTAAATATGAAGAAATGACATTGCATTTTCAATGCTTTCATTTTATTAATTTTTTTCTTGAAATTCTGGCACTTTTAGGTTACTAATGTTGAAATTCTGGCACTTTTAGGTTACTGATGTTCCTATTTCCTTCCTATGTGCTTTGGACTATGATTGTTACCGTGGATTAGCCATGGCTTGAAACCGGGGAGATGCAATTTATAAGGAGTGTATTGAGTTTGTATATTCTGTGTGGATATAATTATCAAAATATAAGGGTTCAAATTTGGAATTTGCTGTTAACCTTGCCAGTGTATATTTATTTTCTCTGACTTTTTCAATGTATTCTTTTTTATGAACATACTTTTTTTTTCTATGTTTCTTTTTCTTGAACAGATATTTCAGCTCAATTCACCTCAAGAGTAAATCTCAAAGACAATGAGGAACTTCTAAGCAATTGAAACAGAGAAATAAGGCTTATTTGCGGTGGTTTTTTTTTCTTTGTCACGTGATAATTTTTTTTTGGAATTGCTATTCGCACTTTGTGTGGATGAGCCATGGAATGCATTGAATGCACGGTGGTCAATATTACCATGGAGTGCATTAGTTTAATTTTGGAGTAGGAATAACAATTTCCTTTTTTTTTCTTTCTTTTTTTGTCGTGTAAGTTGTGCACTTTTTTTTGGGGGGCTGTGCCCAAGGGCATGGGCAATTCCAAGGAAGGAAAATAATATTATTCTACTTGGCCATGTGATGTTTTGTTTTATTTCAGCTCTACTCTTTTGGCATGTGTCTTTTATTTCTGCTTGGCCTTTTTATTCTGCTTTGCCCACAACTTGCTCATACTCTCCATATCACTATCTCTCTTCTATAGTATAGACTCTACAGTGACAATGGACCCCATAGTGACATCAGGAGAGAGATATAGAGAGATGTGGAGAATTGTGAGCAAGTTGTGGGCAAAAATTTCTGGTGTTCTCAATGACTTTAGCATAGTTACCCCATTCTAATGCCGAGCAATGATGCGTGTCTTGAGAATTTTCTTTTGATCTTAGTATGTGACACGTTGTAATCCCACTAGCTCTTTAACTATCTTGATTATAGTGAATTGCACGAAGTTTAAATCTTGGATTATCAAACACGTTGCATGACTACTGGTATTAGGATGAATTTTTAATGCAAGTGTTATCCGGAAATCGTTCGAAACATATGTGGAGACAGTACCTTTGTGAGCTTTCGATCCTTTCTCCCATTGTCGAGTGCTATACATGTCAAGTCTCTATTTTTGAAAAACATGCAAAGTCGTAGATAATCTCATCTTCTTGTTCTGATCATTCATTGGAGAAATCATTGTGTGGAATGAAACTCTTGATTACTTGTCGTATATGTGGAGAACAAAGAATCGCATTATCCGAAGAATTGATCTTAGGGCCTTAGCTTGACCATCTTTAGCCGCAACCACGTTTACCCAGCCTTCACTTAACCGTACACTTTCCATGTCCGTGTTTGACTTTCATTCTTGGGATATTTTCGCATGAGATCATGTGTGTAAAGTTGTAAAGGAGATTGAATCATGTAATGGTGAGAGTACAAAGAAAAGGAAAGAAGTCCAAAAAAAAAAAAAAAAACCTTCATGAGCAAGTGTACTCTCCGTTTGAACTTCGAAGAAATATTCTTGTTGATCCATCCCTTGTACTCATTTGTAATCATGCATTCCAATAAATCCCATGCTTGTGCACAGACATTGCCCTTACCCACTTTACAACGCCCTTGCGGTCCTGGTTGATTCTAAAGTTTTGTGATTCAGAGTTTGAAGCGTTCATGACAAGTAATTGGAGTTATCCCACACCTTCTAGCGAATGGTATCGTTCATGAGATTAATTTTAATCATTTTTCACTAGACGTTTTTCATCATTGGCATGTGCGTGGTTTTGATTCCTATTTCCATTACTCTATTTTACTCGCATGCCCCGAGAGTATTACCCACTTCGAGTGCCTTTCTTTTTAGAGTGTAATACCGGTGAGAATTGAGTTGAAGCGCGCTTTCGAACGAAATTCGAAAGATAAAAGCATTACTATCTTCTTGATAGTTGTAGTCATGCACTTCACACAACACACGCATTCAAGATTGAGCTCAATGAAATTTATCTCATAATCGTGATAGTTTGATAACTCTTTGGATTTGCGTGTCGTGTACTAAATCTTTTTGAAAACTCTTGGGACTATGTGAAGTGTCGGCATTACAGTATGGGCAACTAACATGAGGAAACAAAATGTTGTGGGTATCATTCCAAGAACCCTCCGGAGACAACACTCCGCCTCTACGGGTAACCTAGAGGTTTAACGGCTTGTTGCATATGCTCAATGCAATCGTGTTCCCCACGAAAACGGTTTTTCCTTCTTTATTAAATAAATTGTCGTGCAAAGTTATTCTCAAATCTCTCGGTATGTAGCTTTGTTGCTAAGAGACTAGCAACATGCTAGTTGGGGGGTGTGATTCGTGTCCAATACTGCATTTTGAACTTCATAATTTTACCCGTATTGGACACAAATTATTACTCAAATCGGAGACTTAATGGATAAATTGCGCTTTTTGATTGTTCTCGTTGTTACCCCCTTTTAACTAATAAAGATCTTTCTTTTTGTAGGTAATGTATGCTTGGGTATAGTGGAACCCAACCCTCTTGGCACTCTTAAAGTAAAAAGACTCAAGACAAAGATTTCAGGAAGGGCGGATCGATCCGCCCATTTAGAGGGGATCGATCCGAGTATTCAATAGGAGTTTACTATCAGTTTCGTAGAGTGCAGATCGATCCGCAATTTTGAAGGGATCGATCCGCGACTTCACGGAGACGTTCTGCAAGAAGCCTTTGTAAATGGATCGATCCGGCCAATACGAGCGGATTGATCCGCGTCTTCTCGTGAAGCCAGTAATTCCCCTGATGAAATGCGGATCGATCCACCCATTGCGAAGGGATCGATCCGCGCCCCTGCTGAAGACTACTTTTTTATTACAACTTTACCCTTTTTGTGGGGGGACTATATATAGTTAGTGATATTGTTTTGATTAGGGTTAGCTTGGTTTTAACTTAGTTTTTCTTGGAGGTTGTAAGCTCTCTCTAAAAAATCCTCTCATCTCTCTCCCTCATTACTCCCCATCCACCAAGACTTACTCCCATTTAGTGTTAGAGAGAAGAGAGGGTGAATGTATTGAATGGTTGAAGTTCCTATTAAAGCAATATTTGGATTTCTTATGGCATTTATGGTGATTCTTTCTTGTTGGTATGATTTCTCTTCCTCTTTCTTTAATATTGTTGTCACTATGATTATGAGTAGCTAGACCTTGAAAGTTGGGGATCATAAACCCACCATTGGACCCATGTGTGTTTTATTGTAGGACTCTCACACTTTGTAACATATCTAGAGTTCATGGGAGTGTGGTTAGAGTTTTTGAGACCCCACTTCCAATGTTAATCATTTGAAGTGACTAAATCTCTAAACTCTAACCCTACACCCATGTGTTACATTGGAACATCCATCTAGCATGTTGGTTGACTACCACATGTTTGATGGTTTGCCACAATGGGATTCTCTACCCTAGAATGTGTTTCAAGTGTGAAAGTCATGTGTTGTTTGGTCCAAGGTGGGAGAATGCTCCCCAACCTCAATTTCTCCATTTACAAAATCCCCAAATTTTTCCTTAAACTTAGCTTTGCTCAAAGTTACTTTCCACCTTCGACATAGTCATTATAGTTTAATTTAACGTCAATTGAATCAAACCCATAGTCGAAAAGACTCAATTTTTATTTCTTAGTTTGTTAATCGCTCGTCGCATTATAATTGGTTATTAAGCGCCCACCAAGTATTGTTGCACTCCAATCCCTGTGGACTCGACACCCTATTTCCACCGTACTATGTTTTTAATAGGGTTAACAAAAGAACTTGATTTTGACAGAATCACTTCCTTTGAGGTAATTTTTTATCCCAATCTTCTTCTTTCTTTCTAAATCTATACAGATCTCTCTCTCTCTCTCTCTCTCTCTCTCTCTCTCTCTCTGTAACCTTCACACAAAACTCACACACACTATATTTGTCTAATCTCAGTATTCCAACCCACTGTTTAAGCTAATTAATCTCTGGGCATTTCTTGCCTTTTAATTTATCTAATTTCATATTTTTCTTTGTTTCACTACGCAGTTCTTTGATGTCAATCTGCTAATTTTGGTAATGGGTTTTTTATTTTGCTAATTTCACTCATTTTTCTCACTCTTTTGTTGGCAAATACATAGAGTGGACTATATGAAGTCTGAGCTGGACTTCATTTTACAAGCATTTGTGGTAAGATTTTATTTTGTTTTATTTCCAGTCAAAGGAAATTTGGAAGCTAGGGCTCCATTGGAAGCTATTTTGTTCAATTTATTATTTGTTTGTTCTTTATTTTGATGTGTAGGAGTCTCTTTAACTTGCTTATGTCAAAGTGCTCTACTGCAATACTAGACTCTTTTTATTTGGGGATGGGTCTGTCAGTCTTATTTGAGTTTGGAGCTTTTGAATCTTCTATCTCAAGTGGATTGGGGTGATTTTACTTTTCTTGCTTTTGCATATGTGGATATTGAATGATTGATACTTTGATTCTTTGAATCTTTCGATTCAGAGCAAGGTCATTTATAGTGCTTTCCCTTGCACTATGTTTCTCATCTTTATTATTCTTGATTTTTTTTTTTGGTTTTTGATCTCTTCTTGAGTAAGTAGGGAGAGAGAAATTCAGATTAGTGCAAAATCAATGAAATGTAGTTCATTCACAGAAAGTTAAAGGCAATGAAGGGAAACTAAACCCAATGCTATTGAAACTTAGTTTGATAAAAGAAAAAGAAAAAAAGAAAAAAGAAAAAAACAAAAGGGGCAGGGAAGCCTATTATTTTCAGTCAAATAAGGGCTTGGCATTGTTTTGACGTTTTAGTGGCTTAGCAAGTTTATTCTTTATTTGTTTACTAATGCTATGCCATCAAGGTAGGGTTGGATTTGCTTTTAGACTTTTCATTTGTAGTTACCAATAATAATCCTAATTGACTTCATAAGCAGCCCTTTGTTGCTAAATTGATAAATTTGCGATTGTTTGGAATTGAGTCAACTGCTATTTTCTATAGGAGAACGGGTATCAACTGATAGCTTTTTCGGAGGGCACGCATAATCGTACAAGTGTATCTTACTAGAAGTTTTCTGCTTATTCTCAAACAGGTATTAACATGCCCCAGTTTTTTGTATTGTTGTTTTGATACATTACCGGCTTTGGACCACATTGGATACAGTGGGGCCACTTGATTTTTTATTTGAAGTTGTTTTGGACAGTCGCATAGCCACATGCGTTTGGAACCAAATATGAGACATAAATTTGAGAATAGCACTAAGATGGACACTTTGGATCGTCCAATTGCGTCCCTTTACTTTGCACAGACACGTCTATTCTCCCATCTCTCTCTCACTCTCTCTCTCTCTCTCTCTCACACACACACACACACACACACACACACACACGCTCTCCCATGTATTCCATCACATCCCCCAACTTCCCCCAAGATACACTGTCTATCTCTCTTCATTTCCCCATTTTGAATTTCAAAACAACTCACCACTCTCTTTCTCTCTCTCCCTTTCTCTAAACACCATCCATCTCTACCGAACTCACTGGCGACCACCGCCACAATCGCTGACTATTACGGTGCCACCGACCACCGCCATTCCCTCTCTTTATCTAATGTCTCTCTCTTTATCTCGAACACTCTTTCCCTCTGCCAAAAACTCTAACCCTAACATCATTCGTGACTTTGTCACGTATAGATGTGTGTTTTAGATCTCCTTTGTCTTATGTTCATTTTTCTCTGATGAAAGCTTTCGATCTTCAGTATTTGCAAGGTTTTGGAATTTCAGAATAAACTGTTTTTTTTTTCTTCTGGATCTTCAATAGTTTTTGGGGGGCTGTAATTTTGAATTCAGTATTTTTGCTTGGTCTTTTTAATTTTCTTTGTTCATCTTCTTTAACTAACTTTGGGCGAACTTGGGCTTTGTTCATCTCCAGTGGTGGCTAGGAAAATACATGAAACTTCATTTGGAGAGAACAAGTTAGAAATTGCACTTAGAGAAAGGTATATTTGCTTCTCTCCAAATTTCTTTTATGGATTTTCATTTTGCCTAATTTTTTTTTTAATACACGTGTTTTGGGTTTTTTTATTTTGCGGCTTTGCGCTAAATTGCTATGAGGGGTTTTTATATGCACATCATTTTGTTTGAAATTTTGCAATCTAATGACTGATTTCGTTTTGTTACTGCATTATTTTCACTTTGAAGTTTAATTGTTGTTGTGTAATGCCACTTTGACAGTTTATAGGCGAAAATGTCCTTATTTCAAATTGTTGGATTCTGTTGCTTTCTTCTTTCAGGTCACCGTTTCTCAAATTCTGTTTCTTTCTTATTTGTGTGCAGACAAGTACATATAGAGATAACCAAAGAGGAGAATTAGAAGCTCTTGGCTTCCATGAATAGCTCGAGAAAGGGACCAAAAAGAACAAATTACCTTTTTCCTACATGCACAGTAGAGACTGTTTGATCCAATCAGCCAACCTTACGTTGCATTTAGACTTTTCTGTCATTTAGGCATTTTTGCTGCTCCAATTTAATTTCGATGTTCAGGGTTTGGTTGTTCAAATCCTAGGTACTTTTCTTTGATATGATCTTCAATCCATGCAAGCCTAGCATGATTTAATTTTTATTTTTCTCAGTTATGTCTTAGCCAGCCCTTATTATGGCTCAAGTTTTTTTATTTCTTCCAAAAATCTATTTTTTGTAGATGATGTTATTTTTTGTAATATAGCTCATACCCCATGTAAATTTGATATATCGAATCTAAATTATTCATTTAGAATTATTGACCCCTTTTTTTTTAGTGCCCTCGGGCACGGGCAATTATTAGTTTTTTTAAAATTTTACCACTTTTTAAAATTTGGCTTCAAAATTTGATGAAATTTTACCACTTTGAAAGGAGTATAATTATCATAAAGGAAAAAACAAAATCATTACTAATAAAAATTTCACCACTCTTCAAAACTTGGTGGAATTTCACCACTTTGATGGTTTGGTTCCATGGTTTGGTTCTATGAGAAGTTCTTTGTTTGAAATTTCACCATGTTTTAACTGTCTAAAACAGTGCTGAAATTTCACCACGTTTTGACAAAAGGTTCTTTTGCTTTAAATTTCCCTCTATTTTGACTGACTTTTAAAATAATGGGGAAATTTTACCATGTTTTGACAAAAGTTCTTTTGCTTGAAATTTTATCATGTTTTGACCGCCTTTTCAAACAGTAGTGAAATTTCACCATATTTTGACAGAAGTTCTTTTACTTGAAATTTCACTATGCATATATTGACCGCTTTTTAACATGTTTTGACATAGGTTCTTTTGTTTTAAATTTCACAATGTTTTGACTAACTTTTAAAACAATGGTGAAATTTGACCATGTTTTGACACAAGTTTTTTTGTTTGAAATTTTACCATGTTTTGACTGCTTTTAAAACAGTAGTGAAATTTCACCATGTTTTTTTTACAGAAGTTCTTTTACTTGAAATTTTACCATGTTTTGACACCATATGTAGTTATGAATGTCAAAACTAGATAAAATTGAGAAACTCTTGACCACACAATCACATTTTCACCACTTTGATAAACACAAATTTCACCGCTTCTTGAGTTTGGTGCTAAAAGAAATTCCTTTACTTTAAATTTCACCATGTTTTGACCGCTTTTTAAAACAGTAGTTAAATTTTACCATGTTTTGACCACTTTCATAGTTTGGTGCTCAGAGATGTTCTTTTAAAAAAACCCACAAGAGCAATGTCTCAATTGCACAAATTTCACCACATTTATTTAACCAAAGATGTGTCTCAAGTTACAAATTTCACCACATTTACAATTCCAAAAGACAATTCATTTTCCATTGGACATCCAGAAATTAAAGAGAACCAATAGAAAATATTGAGCGGACATTTTCTTTTATTATTTTATACAATTTCCAACTAAGGGCATGTTTGGCATAGTTTCTGCTCCAGCAATTCAATCACCAAAAAAAGAAAAAGAAAAAGAAAGAAGGGTAGTTTTTAGCCAATCACAAATATTCTTTGGCACATTGTGATTATATAGATACAATCATGATTCATCAACATTTCTTAAAGTTCTACCAACATCCTGAGAAGAGATCTTCAGCCAACTTAAAGGGTCCTCTTATACCGAAGAGCTGAAGAAACAATAAATAAATTAATAAATTCAATTGTATTATCCAATCAACAAACAATTACAACAAACAACTTGGACTAAATCCACATTCAGTCAAAAGATGATTTACTAAAAAATGAGATAAAATCAAAACAAAAATTATACAAACACAAGTCAGTTATTTGAACTCATTCCATTTTCCCCTCGCAAAAAGTTTGTTATTCCTGATGGGTTGGGTTATGACGTGAACAAAGTTATATATAACTGAAGTTTTACAAGTAAATGAACATTCAAAATTTTGGTCATCTGAGAAGGCAATAAGGTGGAATGCCATTTTTTCTTGATTGACACACTACACCAAAAATGCCAAACTGGCACCCTTTCGCGCATTTAATTTGGCACTGTTTAAAACAGTGCCAAATTTTGGCACTGAAATAAGTCAATCTGGCACTGTTTTTAACAGTGCCAAAACTGGAGCATTTTTTTACAGTGTCAGAAAGCGTCCCAATGGAGTTCATTTCCCTCCCACCCCCAAAATTGTGTTGACCAAAAGTTAAAAAACCCCCAAAATCCTTTTCAGCCACTTCTCTCTCTCTCTCTCTCTCTCTCTCTCTCTACCCTAGCTAAGAAAACCCTAACCCCCAAAATTTGAGACTCCATCTCTCCAACCCAAAATCGTTACTGCCCCTCTCTCTCTCAGTGCTTCACCACTGACCTCATCTCTCCAACCCCTAAAATCTGAGAATACACCAATGACCCCCCAATCTCTCTTGGCTTCTCCACCACCGACCCCAATCTCACTCGGCTTCTCCACTAACGACTTACAAGAACCAGATCGAGATCAAGAAGTTCCTCCGATCCGTCAATGGAGGAGTGTTAGATTTGGGGTTAAAGCTTAATGAGGTCACCTCTCTCTCTCTCTCTCTCTCTCTCTCTCTCTCTATGTGTGTGTGTGTGTGTATCCCCTATATGCATATATATATATATATATTCTGTATCTTGAAGTTGTCAGATACATCAGGTGATTCGTCCTCATCCAACTCTTCACTTTTGAAATTCGTTTCTCTTTCAGAGTCAATAGTTTTTCAATTTCACTTCCATTTAATTTTATTGACTAACATTAATGCTTATCTAATTATTTCATCTTTTTGTTTGGGTCGACCATGTAGCTTGCTTGACTAACCATATTCAAAATCTTCATAAGTTATACATCTCTGATTTCCTAAATAAGTCCAACTCTCAGATGCACTTAAGAAATTGTTTGGATTGGTGATTGATATATGTAATACAAAAGTCACATGTATATATAGTACCAACAGATGTATTATATTAGTCTATATTTCTTTTTGACTTTTTTTTTTGTTTTGTTTTTACATTTGTTTTAGACTTCTATTTGGTCATCATGAATTATTGATGATTATTTGTTGTGGAGCTCCATTACTGTTCTGCTGATATAAATGCACTCTCATAGTATGGGAAGCTTGAATACAAAATCAAATAAGTAATTCTTTAATTTCTTTTAACCTTTTGCCTACTTTTGTCTTTGTTTATTCTAATAATATAATATTTCTCTTCTTTTTCATTTTCTCCCAATGTGTACAGTTTCCATGAATAATTTAACAAATTACTAAAAAGTCACTATTCAATTCTCATCCAAGTCAATGGAAATTGGAAACAAAATTGTTGCAGTCATGTCCGAAACCATAGCTGAATCAGAAGGTGTAGCTAGAGATAGCATATCATTTGCTTCAGATATTTTATTCTGCACTTTATATAAGTTGACAAAATCTTGTCAGCACTAAGTCTAAAACTAAGGGAATTAAGTGCTAAAAATGAAAAATTTCAGCACTTCTTTTCTTTTTTCTTTTTTTCCAGTACATTTGATAATGTACCACTTCATTGAAAAAGCAGTCAAAAACCCATTGAAACTTTAAATAGAAAAAAGTTCTACTAAAAAAAATCATTGTACTTGCAAGTTCCAACATTTTTTTTAAAACTGCAAATTCAATAGCTTGAACAGTCGGTACTTAAATTTCAGTCTTATCAAACGGGGCCTTAACCCACATATTAGTATATTACAAGATTCATTACTTCTAAAATAATACTTTCCTAGTACATTACAGTATACAATACCAGCTTGCTTAGTCATTTTAATTTACTTGTCCAAGAGACAAAGTGAACCTTTCAAATAAGAAACTACTAGAAAATGAAAAACAAGCAATTTACCTCTACTTTTTAACATATTATCTACTAGGTTAGCAGGGGCAGATGCATATGTAAGAGCCCACCCCAAAATTTTGAAAATTTGTTTACTTATACTAAAAAAAAAAAAAAAATGTACTATTGTGTGCTAATGACCAAGCCTCGTGTGTGTTTGTCAATGACTAAACTTGGAATTAATATGTTTGTATAGATGTGTGTTTTGTATCATTTTTATTCTTATCCGTGCTTTGATCTGTAATTTTTAGCATGCTATTCTGACCTCCTAAAATGTTGGTGAACACTCTCAAAGATGTTAACACAAACACAAGAAAAGAGGATCCTTCAACAATCCTTTATTTTTATTACTTTCTCCATATTGTTATTTTGCTTCCTTTTCTCTGCGATGTTTGCTTGATAACCAAACAAAACAGAGAGAAGTTTCTATTTTTTTTTCCAAACTTGGGTGGTTTTTTTCTATTGATTTGGTTGGAACCTTTGGGCAAAGAGAGAACTTTCCAACATAGTCTTTTTCATTTGCTACTTTTTAGTTGAAAAATAATCTTTTTTTTTCCTTTTAATAATATGTGCTCTGTTTTACTTTCTTCTATGCTCTGTTTCCATAACATCATAGGTAGCTAAAGTGGAAATGCACTAGGACATGCAAAGAGTGGATCCTGGATGGGAACATGGATATGCTAGTCTACCGATTCATTGTTCTTTGTTCTGCACTTCATCCCTTCGCTTGTTAGTTGTTACTTAATAGTGTATGTTTGAACCGGCGCTTGTAAATTGTCGTTAAGATCCCCAAGGTATCAATACCTCATATATTTTGATACTTTTGTTGCTGATACAACCTTTCTGGTGATGCAGAAGCATATTCAACGTTGTCACATTTGTTCATCAGGAAAAACATGCTACCTGCTATTACAGGTTAGCTCATATATTTTGGATCTTTATTTGGGAATCGAATTCAAGATTTTGCACTTGTTTCCAGTTCTTGTTCTTTGGAAAATAGTAAAATATTTGAGAAATTGTCTACATTTCTCTAAGTTAGGCTATTATACTAGGATTGACTTCATCGCCTCATACATTTTTTTTGAATGGCAAATTTTTTTGATAAAGAACTATACAAAGCGATAAGCATCACTATATACATTTCCTACATATGGAAGGGATCCAACAAAAGAAGCCCCCAAAAACCAAGTAGTCCGGGTTCCAAAATAAAGCAACCTTCCTTTTAAGAGATTAGGAAGGGAACCGCCAAAAAGAAAAAAGAAAAAATAGCAAAAAACCAAAAAAAAAAAAAAAATAACCACCTACCCATCTCAAAACCAAAGTGTTAGCATAATCACATGGCAAAAAAATCAGCAGTACATGAATAAACCAATACCCCCCAAATCAGCAGCACCCTAGGCAGCCAAAAGACTGCTCCTCCTAAATTAGCTAACAGCAGCTATGAGCAAAACACTAGAAGTAGCCATCCATGTTGCACTTGCACTATATGAAGAAAAACACTTGATATGTTTTTTGTTCAGCTTCACTACAACTTTCCGTAGTCGCCCCATAGCAGTTACCACCCAACGCGAGCAGCTTGCAAAAGAACAAAACCAAAACTATGCCCCGAGCAAAACCGAGCAGCGATCATCCCAAGAGCCCCAAAAATGAGCTTTAAGCACCACAACACTTCAAACGCAGCAGAAAAAACTCAAGCCCCCAACCAAAACTCAGTGCCCACAGACGCAAATATTCAACCTAGAAATAGCAGCGTATAGAGAAAAACAAGCAATAAAGCAGGAAAAAACATATCTCAGTAAGCAGCATCTGCCTGATGTGATTAATTGTTATTTTGGACATGGGAGTTGTGTTGGTTTCTCTCTTCAATAATCTGCCTGATGTGATTTATACAGGTGAAAGACTGTCCTAAGCAGAATGCGGAGCTCCGAAGCATGCTAGGTGGATTTTTGTATTGGCACGATCACCTAACCCCCCCCCCCCCCCCCTCGAGGACGACACTGATCAAGAATGAAGCAGTTTTATGTTGGATTTCCATGGTTTTATTTCTTGTTAGGAACTTTATTTTAGATTATATGTTATTGGTTTATTTTGTTTCATGTATGCACTATACGTTGGATTGTTATGATTTTTATTTCTATTGGGGATTTATGATATTTTAATAGTTACTTGTAGTTGTGATTACAAGTATTATTTGTGATACCAGGTGCTATTGCTAGTTTATATATTGGTGCTATGATGCTGCCAAATTTTGGTCTCCTTGAAAGTAAATCTGGCACTACTCAAAACAGTGCCAGATAAAATTATTTTTTTATACTCAAGAAAATTGGCACTGTTTTAAGCAGTGCCAAAAGCGTGCCAGATTAATGTACCCGACATGTATACATGGCAAGACCAAAAGTTGCCACGTGTCAACAAGCTATCTTGAAATTCTAGCACTTTTTTAAACAGTGCTAAAAAAGGGTGCCAAATCTCTAAATCTGGTACCCTTTGACCAAAATCTGGCACTGTTTTGAACAGTGCCAAAAAAATTGGATCCCCCGTTTTTGGCACTGAAAAAAACAGTGTCAGATTTGGTCAGGCACTGTTTTAAACAGTGCCAGTTTAGCGTTTTTGGTGTAGTGACATCAGATTATAAATTTTATTCCCAAATGAGGAGAAAAAGCAAGTGGTAAAATTTTACCACTTTTAATTACTAGCTTGCGTTTCAGCGCCAAAACCCATAATCATTAAAACCAATATAAACAATCAATGTGTTTGTGCAATTGGAGTATTTATAACCAAAACTTAATATGCATCTCCCACCCAAATACCATAATCAGAATTACAAGTACGTGATATCGCTTTCTTTGAAAGACTACAAGAATTGCAAATACAAGCAAGTGTTTACAAGATCAAGTTTGCTATAAGATCAGTAGCTTGAACATAAGGGTGAAACAAATGGAGGTAAGTGTGAATTCATTACAGGTGAGCTTTTTCAGATGCAGCAGTTTAAGGGCAATGGCCTACCAAGCCATTATTGAAACAATAGCGCGGCACATTGTAATTTTAAAATAAGTGGAAGAGCAATTGTAATGAAATGCAATAATGAGACTTGCACGAAAATCACATTGAAAATTATCCAGAGTAAGTTCAGAAGAAAAATTCCCAACTAGAACTAGTGCAATATTCTTTTTTGACTACATATTAGTCAATCTATTTTGGTTGCATCAAAATTTTTTACACTCAAAGAAATGGACTATTGTAACTGAATTAGAGCTCAAATAAGCTTTGGTTGTCTTTCTACTTATATATTAGACATTTTTTGTCGGATAAGTGTTGCATGTTAGAGCATCAGTCTTAACCTCAATACATAGAGTAATGATATGGCTCCCAAATTTGGTTCCTAACTTCCCGGATGATTTTACAATTGTACGACAAACTACTACATGTGGTATATTTTTCATAACATTTGGTATATCAACTGTTGCATTACTCCAATGCATAACATATTTTTAGCGGTTGACCTCCTTTTCCTTTTTCCCCCTTCTCACAAAATATCAAAGAACGTTTTCTTGAGTCAATTGTAACCCTCTACAGGCATTTCCTTCAGCAGCCCCATTCTCACTTAGTACTCCAATTAATCGTACCTAAGGCCTATATGGGAATGCCTAAAGTAGGATATGGTTCAGTCTCAGTCTCAAATTCTAGTATTCATGAGAACAAAAATTATGTTGGTTTAACACAATCATTTTAAGAGGGAGAGTTAGACCAATCACAGACTTTTGTGCAATAAATGTACATTCACCAAATACTAAATTTTTTAGAACTAGTTCACCTACAAGCCACATTACCGACTCTTTAAGTTTCCAAACAGGCCCTTAACCCAACACATCAAGCACTTACCCTCTCATTACAAGAATCTAGACAATGAAACTTTAGTACTTTTCCCACATAATTGTAACCTAGTAGCCTCAGAAAAGTCAAGGCTCAGAAATACTAAATACCTAAAACAGCTGATACCAATTCAGTGGCCCGGGCCACTTGGGCTTGATTTATCATATAAAATCCAAGCTAGCAAAGAACCTCAACTGCTACACATTCTAATGGAATTTAATCAACTACACATAAGGTTATAAATCAAATATAATTGGGGTAAATTATCTGGACACCCCTCATGTATGGCACTTTTCCAATAATACCCCCTAAACCACAAAAACTCAACAAAGTGACCCCCTCAACTATTTGTGAGGGGGGTATTTGAGGACTAAATATTGGTTACAACGATTACACGAGTGGCATGCTATCACAAACCAATTACAAGGAAAACATCTCCAAGCACAACTCCCCAGTCTATTAGAGGAATTGTAAATAGTGACGTGGTACGCCCATTGTAACCAATATTCACTCATTTTAAGGGGGTCAATTTGAGAAGAAAACTAATAGTTGAGGTTGTTGAATTTTTAGTTTAGGGGGTGTTAGTGAAAAAGGGCAATACATGAGGGGGTGTTTATACAATTTCCCCTATAATTGCACAAATACAGATATATACATGATAAGGGGCATACACAAACACACAGGATCATGAACATCTAGTGTCATCTGGTTAATTTGACCCGATAATAGTATTTACTCCATTGATTGGAAATTTTGGACTAAATGCATATGCAGGGTTAAGATGAAAATTGATGTCCCCATTTTGTTGCCTATAATTGTTATTCTGATAGCAAAGCCATTCCCCATTGGATGCCCTTCATATCTTCTGTCAAGGTAAGAGGGATATCATATAACATACATACATATCCAGATATCATACTCTATATTACATAATTTTCTTCCCCTACACTTTTGCCTCTTTATTAGTTTGCAATGTTTATCTCAAAATCATCTTTTTATACACAGCTATCCTTAAAAAAAAAAAAAAAACAGCTTCTATGTTGCTTGCTAGGTACTGAAAAATACTTTTGGAAATTGGAAAGAGGGGTCACCGTTTTGTTTGCCTCTCAACTAGTGTGTGACAAAATTGTCCATGGCGTGTGTGACCATTGTTATCACTAAAGTTAGGAACTCAAAACATTCATCTAATTGGAATTTGATATATATATATATATAATTATATATATAGAGAGAGAGGATTACCTTCAAGTATGAGAAGACATCCGAGTCCGACGAACTACAAAACCTTCGCCGCCGACTATGACCTCGGCCCTTACCGTCACCGCCGTCTTACGGTCGCCGCCCTCTATCGTCTCTCTCTTTCTGGTTCTCTCTCTCTCGTGATCTAAGCATTCTAGGGCTGAGAATGTTTAGGGGTACAATTGTCATTAGCTTAAAATAAAATGACACGAAGGGGCCTTAATTCGCTCATTACTGTAATGAAGGACCTAAACAAAAATAGAAATACTTAAATATCCTTAAACCAATACAATTCCCTAATTAGGGATTTAAATCTAATTTTTCCAACTTTTTTTTGATGATAGGAAGAAGAATTCTTCGGTACACCCATGTGGTTTGAGTGTATATACAACATAGTGGTTTTGGGTAAGAAATATTTTTTCTAGGTAAGGAATATTTGTTTCGTGATAAGAAAGGCCTATTCACATCAAAACCACCATAACAAATATTTCTTACCAAAACTACTATGTTATATATACACCCAAACCACTTTGATGTACCGGAGAGTTTTCCAGATAAGAATGTTAAGTGTTTTTCTCAAAACAAGGAAGGATGCCTAACACATGAGCATGATTAAACACTAGAGAAATGTTAATCTACTTGCAAGTTGCAATCCTTGGGATGGCAATGGGGTGGTTTTTCCGAGTTCCCCGCCCCGCCCCTAATAGATAGGGTATGGGGGTGGCTTTTATGGGGTAGGGTCGAGTATGGGAGAAGGGTCTTCAACCCGAGTCAGGTTGGGGTCGAGGTCGGGTATAGGGCTAAAACCCCCGAACCCGCCCCAATTATATTGCTTATTTACATTAATACCCTCATTTATATTGAGTATTACATTTTTACCCTATTAGTATAAATACTCTCTAGTGGAATTAGGGTTCATTTGCCCTTTTTTTTTTCAATCGGTGCCTCATCTCTCTTAACTTTCAAGACTCGAAGAAATGAAGAATCGAGACTCTCATGGCCTCATCTCCGTTAAGATTCCATGAATCAAGACTCTCACCTCTCTCAAGACTTTCTTCTCTGACCAGATCTCACTTCTCAGTGGAGCTCCAATGCGATACATCTCTATCAGTCTATCTCAACGTCTCGGTGGCCACTGATTGTCACACCCTAACTCGCCCCAGTGGATTAGGACACGTGTAACAAGGCAATACACACCCAAAATACACTAATTAGGAATAAAAAGTATGAATTAAACCACCTTTAAGAGCTTTATTGTGACAAAAACCAACCCAAAGGCAAAATAGTCATTAATAAGTATATATCAAATTTTATACCAAAAGATAGGTCTTTGAATTCTGGTTCCAACAAAAAAAACGGTGCGCGAATTCGAGTTTTCTAGAAAGAGAGATGCACGTTTCCGTAAAAGTGGACGGCTGTTGGAAACAGAGGCGGATCGATCCGCCCACAAAATCCGGATCGATCCATATTGTTATTCTTCTAGCAGAATGTCCCTCCAGAACCCCGGATCGATCCACCCTTTGTACCCGGGTCGATCCGGGTTCCTGCAGAATGGTTTCTACTGCTAAATTTTGCTGTCAAACAAGTTTTAAACTTATCAAAACACAACCAAATCACATGAAAATCTTATGAAACTTTGGGAAAACATAACCAACACAATTCTAAACACTTTTAAACTTAAGTCAAACTCAACACACCCACAATTTGATCAAATCAACCATGAACTCAATTTATGAGAATATAACCAAACTTTAAAGCTTTGAAACCAAATTATCATCAAAGATTCATAAAACTTGTTGGGAATTAACTTCAAAGGTATAGCTCACATTATATACACAAATGAAACTTGTCTAAACACTTGCGATGCCATCCGGGCTTGCCGAGATGGTTTAACCAAACAACTTGCACCCTATTCGAGCAAAACAAAAGAGATAATATATAAGCTCTCTAAATCACTTCTAACTCTCCAAAATACAACTTTAGGATCCAAATTCATCTCCAACAACTCAAGTATGAATATTAACATAAAAGTAACCATAATTTACATCATTTTACAAGTTCCAAAGAAGTTCATATGTATGAAGCTCAAATCTCCCCCATCTCTCCCAACGCACGTCATTTCCTCTCCGGATACGGCTCCGAACCTGCGGTGGTTGTTATGTACCACAACAGAAATAGGAAAATGGTTTTCTTAAGCATCACGCTTAGTGAACATTCTAAGCATGATTGTATGTTTAACACGTGCAATGCTATAATTAACACACAAAACACAACCGTAGTCGCCGAGTCACCGATTATATGGTTCATTCAGACCCGAAAACCTCCCTTGGTCCCGTGGCCACTTCTATTCCTTGGACTTCCGTATTTATCGGATTCTTCCTCTATACCACCCTTATTACTCCCAACAATGAACCATTTCCCCAGTGCTCATTGACTACCACATAGACAAATAAACACATATACATGTATCAACATATAATCTTCATAGGATTGACATGGAATTCACATGATTAACATCTTTATAATTCCTAATCATGAATTATCATCTCTAACATCACATATAACTTTGAACCCATTAAACACAATCACTTTTAAGCTAGAAAACTCACCTTACTCACTGATTATACCCAAAATTAAGCTAATTGTGCAGAATTCCTTAGCAATTCTTGCTTAATCCTCTCGCCGGAGTAAATTTTACACAAACTCAGCAACCTCGTGTCACCGATTGGCATAAGCTACCAAAATTACGATGAGTAAAACGTAAATTGAAGGTATGGAAACGTTCATCTCACCTCCACAAGTCCAAAAGTGGTCTCGGATCGTAATTCCAGCGAACGGCAGAATTACGGCGTCGGTGACGGTTCCGTCTTCTCTCCCGAGCTCTCTTCTTCTCTTCTTGTTTTAATTTTCAGCCATGAGAGTCTAACTCTCTTCCTTGACACAACACACACCCATGCAACTTTACATGAGGTGTCTAAGTCTCAATTTTCTCACTTTGCATTTACACCCCCCAAATTTATTAAGTTCTTATTATGAAATCCCCCAAACATTCCATTAACTATCCAATTATCTAATAAGTGTTTGTCTAAGTTCCGTATGGGTCCCAATGTGGGTCCCACATATTTTGTGAAATTGTTATCGTACTTACTAATTTTAAATCTTTTTCATTTATACCCTAATTTGGGTGTCCAAGCTAATGCTAACACATATTAATATGATATTATGAAAGCAACTTAACAAATATCCATGTAAGCATATAAAATGCATTTAATCATTTGAAATGCAAATTACCAATTTACCCTTCACTGGGTTCTATTTCAATACATGTCCCACCTCACTGATGACTTTTCCAACTAGTGTCCCTCTCAGAACACTTTTTACATGGGCTAGTCCAAACCTCCCCTTAATCCATTTTATACACTAATTATATTAATTAATGCATATTAATAAGTAATTAACCCGTTCCTCGGGTACGGGTGTTACACTGATAGATACCATTGAAGCCCTCATTCACTTCGTCATTGTTGATCATCTCTTTTTAGCCGCCAATTGCACTGTTGATCTTCTCATAGTTGAGTTGTGTGTGTGTGTGTGTGTGTGTGTGTTTGTGTGTATATAGTCACCTGTGCAGTGTGTGTTCTTGTGTGTGTATTTGTGTGTGCAGTGTATGCTCTTGTGTGTGTGTGTATTTGTATCTGTAGTGTGTTCTTGTGCGTTGTGGCATGTGTGTTATATGAGAAATTGATTGATTTGGGTATTACAATGATTGAGTATTCCCCATTAAATTTCTTTGTGTGCTGTAGTTAAATCCCAATACTTGCATATACCCATTTCATTTAATTGATTTTTGTTCCCAAATTTCAGTTTGCTCTGTTTATTTTTTCATGAAAAATGCTCAATAGTAATTGAATTTCTTGAGAATTTTTTTTCGGGGGCGGGTATCTGATTACGGGGTAGGGTCGAGGTTGGGGGACACATCTCCTCGGGGCGGGACGGGGTCGGGGGAAGTGTTCATTCTATCGGGGTGGGGTTGGGGTATGGGGGCCCCGTCCCATACCCGCCCCGTTGCCATCCCTAAGCAATCCTACTGCTAATCTCTTCTGGGTCATCCGTCCAGTTTTCATTTCCCTTTTTCAAAAAATCAACCGCATTCCTCCTTCGCCTTATAATAGTGGAAAGGCAGAAGAAATGGATATTCCGGTCACCATCTTATAACCATTGAATTCTGGATTTTTTCCTCCATAAAATTTCTTCTCTCTTGAGATTTTCATTTAGATCCTTATTTAAAGCCATCAATCTATCTGAGTTTTGAATAAATGGCTCCAAACCTTGGAGACTTTCAATGCAACTTCTATTTTCCTTGATCTTTGCTTGGTCTTTCCCAAAATGAGTCCTATTCCATCTAGTAAGAGCCAGTCTTATATCTTTGATTTTTTGGCACAACCAGAACGCAGGGGAGCCAAAATTTGGAGCATTATTCCAAAGTTGCTCAATCAACCAACCACTGCCTTCGTCTCTAAGCCACATGGCTTCAAACTTGAAAGATCTAGGAATGCTGTTTTGTTATCCCACTGTGTTAATAACAATGGGGGAGTGATCAGAGTTAGTGATTGGGAGGTTTCAGACAGTAGCACGTGGGAACATGATTTGCCACTGAACATTAGAAATGCCTCTGTCCAGCCTTTTTTGGATATTGGCACTACTATGACGCCCATTGTCCCAAGTGTGAAAGTTACCCAAGAAGCCCAAGTCTACCAAACTATGAGCATCCAAGAAACCTTTTAATCCTCCAGAAACGAACAAGCAAATGGTCTTCCACCCTTTTTCTCATTTTGGTTTGTAATACAATTGAAGTCACTGAACGAAATCCAAGGGCCTGCTGCCTCAGCCTCCAAATCCATGTTGTTCCAAAACCTGTTTTTGTCCTTCCAGTAGGAGGGACCATAAATTATAGAGAGGGTCCATGGGTTATTAGGGGGGGGGGGGGCGGGTCCGAAAGAACCGTAGCATTGAGGATGTTTTTATTTGTAACAGAAGTAACAAGATCCACTGCATTTTGCCACGCCAAGCAAAGTCCTCATGCTTTGTTAATAGCAGGAACACACTTGTAATTGTGAAAACCTAACCGATTAATCAAGGAAGCCATACCATTCGTACTTAACTTTGTCTCTAATAAGAATAGACACTCCGGTCAATGGGTTTTTATCAGTGCACTCAGAGAACTCACTGTCGTGTCTCGAGCTAAGCCACCATAGTTCCAGCTGATGATTAACATTGGCCGAGAGGGGGCTTGCCGCCCACCTCTTCAGCATTGAAAGGATCTTGAGTTGCAAAAGTTGATGGCACCAAGGTAGTATCGACATTACTTTCTTCTATGGTGGGGCTCTTTCTCTAGTTCAAATTTGCTTCTTTAAATCCGACGAGACGTTGCGGGTTAATTATCCTCCAATCATAAGACTTCTCCGCATTCTGTCGGCTTCATGAATGATTTGGATATTTAGCTCCACATCTAGATCTATTTTAAACTTGTAGTTATTTTTGAAGGGTTTAGGTTGGGTGGATGAGGTAGTCGGCTGGGTTGGAGATACCTCTCAGGTTTGGCTTTGGTGACTAATCCATGGGAGGTATTTGGTTTTTTTGGGGGCAAAGCTGAGATTTGTAGTTTCAAAGGTAAATTTGCATTTTTATGTCATTATATGTTTATATGATTACTTGTTTAAAATTTTAATGATATTATTATGTCTTATGATATATAAGGGGACCAGTATGGTACGCATGTGAGGGCGTAATTGAAAATAATTCATAATTGGTAGGTTTAATAACAACCTCATAATTTATGTGGGACCATGTTCGGGACCCTCGCGAGACTTAGATTAAATCCTTTTAGAAAAGGTGGGTAGTTAACGTAATTAACGAGGGGGTTTCATAATAAAGCTTAAGAAAGATTGGGGGTATAAATTGAAATAAGGGTAAAAGGTGTCAACACACATGCATGTATAGCACATGTGTTGCACTCTTACAAAACAAGATGAAATTCTCCAGAAAATTAGAGAGAACAAGTGCTCCGAGTCGGCGACGGTTTCCTCAACGACGTTTCTTGCCGTTCCTTCACCGTCTGACGCCGAATTTACGATCCGAGACCGCTTTTGGACTCGTAGAGGTAAGAGGATCGCATGCACGTAATTTGTTTTCATTTTTGATGACGTTTTTCTGGCGACCGTTCTTGATAGATGATGTTTATGGTACCAAACTTATGTAGGATTAACACCGGTTATAAATTGAGCTGGAATTTGGAAGAGAATTGGGGTTTCTAGGCTTAATTTGCTAACAATTTGAGGATGTGAGTGCTCTAATCCAAAAATTGGGTGTTTAGATATGTTGGTGTGATAATTGTTGGCTTAGAATGCTTAATCCATGTTTATGTTTATATGTGTTGTTGAAATTGGGTAAAAAACATGTCAAGTTATGAAATTGCTATGCTTATATGCTAAGTTGCTTAAATGCTTATGTGGATCAAAGGGAAGTCAAGTAGTGATCACCATTTATAGGTCCCATATGTAAGGGATAGGAAGTCTTCAATGAGTAAGACGTTGTGATAACCACAATAAAATGTCGGTGATGCCTTCGGGGTCACAAGAGAGTGTGTGTTGTGCTATATATGCCAATAGAGTGAGAAATTCTGGGGTGAGAAGGACCCGGGGATGGTGGCTTGAGTTACTTGACTTTTCGAAGATCAATTTGTTGATGTTTATAATGATTGTTGCATTTACATACTTTGCATTCCAATGGCATGATTAGTTTCCTCACTAAGCGAAAAGCTTAAACGAAATATATTTTCTGTTGTGGTTATTGAATAACCATCGCAGGTACGACACGGGAAGAGGAGAGAAAATGATTCGCACTACGGGTTGGGCGTGGGAGTGATGTCCATGTGAATATGTTCATATGCCTAGCTAGTTTATATTTGAAATGTATCTTTTGTTGTCAATGTAAATGTATCTTGGGTTTTTGGGAGACTTGTAATGTACTAAGTTGGGTATTGTTGGTTATCTATGCACCAAACCATAAGTTGTGTTTACAAGTTATAAGTTATGTATGTTGAGGGTGAATTTGAATGGTACAAGGGAGTTCTTGGTTATAAACTCAAGCTTGGAAACTCTTTGTTGTATTGACTTGCAAATGTTGGGAAAAGGGTGGAGTTTTAATGCTAAATCATGATCCATGAGGAGATTTGTGTGTGTTTGATTGTTATCTCACACTTGGATATGTTGAGCAAATATTTTTAAGCACTTGGAGATGTTTTAGTAATGATCTTTGATGTTCCTACAAAGTTTGATTATGTTTGGTAATATTTTGGGGCTTGAAAACTGATGTTTTTAGCAGTAGGGAGCAGTTCTGCCAAAGTCGGATCGATCCCTTCTTTTCCGCGGATCGATCCACCCCTTTTCGGGGACATTCTATTAGAAATTTTGGGAAATGGATTGATCCCTTCTTTCTCGCATATCGATCCGCCTCTGTTTCTGGCAGCTGCTGACTCTTACGGAAACAAGCATAACTCTCTCTACAAAACTCATATTCGCGTGCTGTTTTTTGCGTTGGAACCGGGTCTCAAAAACCTATCTTTTGGTGTAAATTTTTTATATACCTTATAAATGATAACTTTTCCCTTGGGGCTGTTTTGTGTCAGCGAAGCTATTCAAAGAGGTTTAATCCATGTTTTCTTAGTAAATTAAGGGTGTTTTGATGTGTGGGCTTGTTACACGTGTCCTAATCCGCCCGAGGAGGGTTGGGGTGTGACAAAGGGATTTATGCTATTGTCCACCAGGATAGGGGTTGCGGAGTTAATCTCTTGGATTTGGGTGATGTTAGATAGTAAGGGGGGTTCAAACATGTAATACCCTGTATTTTTTAAATGTATTAATAAACAAGACCTGGTATTGCTTCTATGTTCTTGTATGACCTTTACCCTTCTGCTGGAAAATTTTGTGTTCCAATCGATTGCCCTTTCATCTCAATCAATTGCCACTTTTTGTTATCCAATCGATTGCCATATGTTTCAATCGATTGCCATTTTGCAGACCTGAATTCATGACATGTCCCTACACCAATCGATTGCCCTTCATTTTAATCGATTGCCTTAAAAGATCTGCTACCAATCGATTGCCCCTGAGCCCAATCGATTTGCCACCTATAGAGATAAGTTTTCAACTTTGATTCGTGGTTTGACATGTGGCACTCTCATTTCTCTATATATATGCATTCATTTCGTGGCTGGGGCTGTTTTTACAATTCTTAAGAGAGAGAGAGAGAGAGAGAGAGAGATAAAGACTTGAGATATATATACACACTTATATACATCCATACATATATATATATATATATCCACACATATATACACAAACATACACACACACTCTGTGGGAGAAGAAGAGAAGGAGAAACAGAAGAATGAAGAAAGAAGAAAGAAGAAAGAAAAAGAGAATAAGAAGAGAGACTGAGGCAGAGAGAAGGATGAGAGAAAGAGGAAAGAGAAAGTGAAGCTTTCCAAGCTCCATAGCCACCCACACTTACCAAACACACCTTAAGTAAGCCCTTACTCACTTGGTCTCGTTATAAAATATTTTTACAAGTTTTTTTAGAAAGATTAGACGTATTGAACACGTCCCTTTACGTTTATATATGCTGAACTGAAATTCTGTTGGAGAAGATGAAGTCCTAATCGATTGGACTTTTTCTAATCAATTGCCATCAGTCAGGACCCAATCAATTGGATAGTTTTCCAATCGATTGCCATTATTTCTAACCCAATCGATTGCCAAAGTTAGCAATCAATTGACATTATTTTGGATCCAATCGATTGCCTTTTTCCTCAATCGATTGTTATAATTTTTATCCCCAATCGATTGGCAGTTGCAAAACATGGATTGTTCCCTTTGTTTATTATATAAGGGGTTCGGTCGTTCGATTATCAATTTGGACTTTCATTATACCACTATGGGGATAATCAAGGATAATGTGATACCAAAGATAAGTACGATTGAGAATAATGGATTGATGTTATGATGTTAGATACTATGTTGCTCATGAATGGGTTGATTTTTGTTTCCATTTACTCAAGAGTAGTCAGGCCACCTGGGAACTGTCATATGTCGGTATTAGTGCGGAACTTAAGTAGGTTGATAAGTTCTGGGAATAGTACGTGGGCGGGACCAAGTAGTCCTAAGATAGCCAGATGATTCATGCTATATCCTTAACGAGCGGTGGATGGTTTGTATCCTTAACTAGTGGTGGATGTGGATCACTGGTATATGTCGTTAAGTCGTGGCAATAGAATGAGATACTATTGTTCGAAACGTTATATCCCTGACATGCGGTGGATGGTTTATATCCTTAACGAGTGGGGGATGGACTGACATGGTATCCATGACATGCGGTGGATGGGTTATATCCTTAACGAGTGGTGGACAAATTGATGGTATGTCTATATGAGTTAAACGATTGAGTCTGATCTTTCAGTCAGAGTATGGTGGTTATCAGTCTTAGGATAACAAGACGATAAGGGGTGGTTACGACGAGATGTAATAAAGAGAATATATTATGTATTAGACCTTAACTTATATCACTTCATAACATGTTTATACTTCAGATAAATGATACCTTGTTAGTTTGTATTCACTCAGCTCTCAGTAAGCTAACGGCTGTTATTGCCTGGACATTTCCTGTCCAGACTACCTTGTTCTCAATAATGCAGGTGATGGAGCTTACAATGATGGCTACTACATGGAGGAAGAATATGCAGAGGGTGGCCCCACCGAGGACGGTTATGTAGGAGAAGACTACTACGCTGACGATTATGTCTATGCCAGCTCAAGACTAGATTGTCATTAGTTTCTATTTTTGTTGAACTTTATAATTGGTACCTAGACATATGTTGTTTCCAAACTTTTTATATTTCCGTTTGCAAAGTTTGATATTGTAATAGATAGGACTTGTGTAATATACTCGGTTGTTTATATTACTGTTGCTCTTTGAGTCTTTATTTACTATCGCTTAGAGCTGCGTGGTGTGGACAATTGAGTGACTTCACCCATCACTCCATATGGACCCATAAAGAAAATTTATTATTATTATTATTATTATTTTTCTATTTTTGTTTTTCCAGGGCATGACAAAACATTCTATGGGTTGGGCTACTATTTGGGTCGGGGTAGAAGTTAGAAGGGTTTGAGTTTAATCCAAAATGATTTATGGGCTTGGGGAAGGGTGTGGGTTGGGTTGTTATCTTCCTAAGTTGGAGTATGATATAGGTGAAGGAAAAATAGGTTTAAATTGTTATTTAAATGCGCACCGGAAAACAAACTTCAAAATTTTATTGGTAGCCCGGATCTACTACTTATCAATTCTATGGATGCATAAAACAAAAGGGAGAAGAGTTTATACCTAACGGTCTTGAACCAAATTCTAATTCTTTTCTTCCTTGATGGTGGAGCAGCCTCCACTAGACGGTGTTCACTCCTATGTCTCCTTTGAACACTTTCGGAGAGTCTAGAGTTGGTGAGATCACTAACAGGGAGGATAAAGAAGGTTTGGAAATTATAAATAATTTCTACAGCTCTCTACGTGATAAAACGATGATTCAGAAATTCTATACTCAGCTGCCCTATTTATAGATTTCCAAATCGACTTTAAGCCTTCGATCGATCAAAGTGGTTTCGATCGATTGATGATTTTCGATCGATCGAACCTATCTAGACTTTAATCGATTGAAACTTTTTTGATCGATCGAACCTGTCTTGACAAGATCCTCTTGTGCCTTTCCACGCATCCTAGCGAAGCTAAGAGTGGGACCTCCTAGGCTCTTTATTATTGGCTCAGACTAGTTGCTAATTCCAATGACCAAATTCTTTGATCAACAAACTAACCAACTGATCAGTTAACGTTCACTCCACTATAAAACGATAACTAAACTCTAACGCAAAAGAACATATCCGAAGCGATAACTAGACTTGTATGGTGTACTAATGTCCCTCTACCATCAGCATTCGTAATCACATTCAGGTAGTCAGATAAACGGTTACTGTCAACCTGAATCATGATTACTTCTTGTATTCCTTGAGTCCCATTCACCCTACATGATTGCCAAACATGTTGATAACTTCTTATTAATAAGACTGCAGTTCTCAGTAATCAACTCAGTGACATCCTCAAGGGAATGCTTACACTTTATCATATAGTAGATTCTATCTTGATAATATATGTTCACAACCCTATGAACATGACTTACCCAAGATACCCAGATGTTGATATTTTATAGACCTCACTAATTGGTAAGTCAAAGCAATCATTTCCACAGTCTGTGTCCACAATCGTCTTAAGATTATAAACATGTACTTTATACAAGTTATGAGTTCCTATCGACTATTTCCAGCCTTAAGTGTCGATAGGAAAACTCAGGTTTGTCAATGCACTATAAGCACTAGCATATTAACCAAGTATACTCTAGTGATTGAGATTCATCAATCCATCCAATGGTAGTTAATCATGCTACAGTGTTAACTTGATGAGATATCCAGTCTCATCATCTATTATGACAAATTCTAAGTATCAAAGAATAGTAATTTGTATCTCACTTGTATGTATCTCATACATACACAAACTACTTACTACGATACTTAAGGATTAACAATCATCTCATAAAAAAAACATACATAATGAAATGTAAAGCTGATATACATATATTAAAATGCCAATGTCTCATACATAAAGTAACGATTTGAGGGCACAATCCCAACAATAGGAATTTGGTTGGCTTTGGATTATTTGCTGGTTGGGCTTCAAACTTTTGGTTGGATTCCTATGACCAAACAAGAAGTAGAGCTAGCAATACTAGTATCTGACCTGCTATCATCCATGATAAGATAATTGGTACCTTCCAAGCTGGTTTGCAGAGGCTCCTGGGGGATACTCTTGAAAGTAGAGTTAGCTTCTTGGGTTTTGCGTTTACTTCATTCGGTAATGGAGTCAACAATGTTCTCCGATGAACCAGTGCCATGCCCTTTTGTCGGAGCATTCCACCATCCTTCTCCTTCCGGTGAGCTATTTTTCCATTAATTTTTGGGTGTTTTGACTCGTAACCATGAACCAAAAGCACGAGAGCCTTGTTGAGGGTGAGTTGGATTCAGTTAATAAAATATTGCATCAGGGGGGAAGTTTTGAGTTTGAGGCGTGGAAAATTTGTATTGACTCAATGTTTAAAGATCACTGGACTTCTTACATCAAATGCCCAAAGGACCCTACAAGCTCTAATGAAGTCTGGACAACGCTTCCTTGTGGGTGGGTTAAAGTAAATACTGATGTTGCCATCCGAGATGATGTTACAACCTTAGCGGCTATTTGGCATGATGACTTTGGTAACATCATCCATGTCTGCACGGAAGAAAGAGAGGTGTTGGACCCTCTCTCTGCTAAAGCCAAAGCGGCTTGTTTGGCCATTGATGAATTTGCTCATTTGGGGTTCAAACAGATGGTCTTTGAAAGGGACTCTTGTCACTCCCATTCCAGAATTTCATGGTTTCATCATGCATGTTTGTTTTGTAAATTATCAATGTTATATGATAATTGAGGATGAGGTTGACTGTCAGTCAACGTAAGGTGTTAGTAAGGACACGGGAAAATTTGGTAAGCAGGTTTTCATGGGCATGAGTAAATGACATTTATGTGATTAAATGTTATTTGACTTATCTGGTATTTTATGAATAGTGAATTATACCTATGTAGTATAATTTCTGGTAATTCTGTTATCGCTGTAGAGCATTTTGAGAATTGTGGTGAGAACGTGAGCGACACGTTATATAAAAGGTAGATTGTGTAGAGATTCTACAGAATTTAGTTTTCGGACGTAATTTTTGGACCCAAACGAGACTTAGTCAAAAACTTTTGTAATTTATAGATTTCACTCGTAAAGTCATAAAATGGACGTGTGCGACGTTTCAGCAGTTAATTAAAAGTTTTCAGAAATCGTGAGGAGGTAAACGCGATTTTTAGAAAGTTTGCCTATAAATAGGTGAAGGTGAGATTTCATTTCTCACAAACTTTATAAAATATCGTTGGAGAGGAGAGAGAAAAGGAGATTTGATTCCTCGGGCTTTGCGACGACGATCGACGACCTTTCGTCCGTCAGATTTTCTCCAGATTTGAGATTTGGACTCCTGGAGGTAAGACCTATGTTTTGATAGTCATTAGGCCATGTTTGACTAACTTTCGTAAAAATTGAATTTCTAGAAATCTGGGAAAAATAGGTATAAACTGGTAAAAATCATCTAAAAATGGAGATTCAACGTCTTTTTGCCTTCGTGGTACTTCCCTCAAAGTTTGAGAGAGTTTGCACGAGGTATGAAATCCTAACGTATGTTTTATAGGTAAAATATATGTTTTAGATTTCGCCCACGAAATTGTGATCCCGGCAAAATTCATGTGTTAATCTTAGGCCCGTTAATTATGTACGCGCTTAATTGTGGAAAGCATGTCTAAATTTACGCGATCATGTTGAGTTGTCTATGTGGGTCAAAGGGGGGACTTATACAAATTCATGTCGGAGTAAGCTTCTCGATGTTTGATAATTTTAGTAGCGGCGACTACTGTGCATGGTTTAAGGATTGGACTTGCCAGGGCACTTGGGGGATGTAATGGTTGTAGGCTTGGACTAGCCATTGACATTGCGGTTAAAGGCTTGGACTTGTCGCTACCGGATGAAGGCGCTTCTCCCTAGCGACTATTGATGTGATTTATGAGATTAAAGCATGTTTTTATCATATATGCACATGTTAGAATTTGTACACTCAGCATATAGTTGAGCAGTGGAGATTTACTCCATTACAGGTAAGAAGAAAGACAAGAAGAAGCGTGAGGAGTACGACCGAGGAACGCCGGAGAATCACCTTGTTTATATTTTTGTTCCTTTTTCCTAAACTTGTAATAAGAGCTTGAATTCGTAACTTGTAATTAAATCTTTGAGATGATTTTGTAGTATTGTAATCGCTAGTAAACGCTTGTAGTTATGCATTGAATCATTGGTATACAATCGTGGTTGTGTTGGTTTTGAATCGGAGGAGTGTAGCTTGGAATGCTGCAGAGTTTTAGGGTGCTGATGCCGATCAGTCGACTGGTTGTTGTTCAGTCGACTGGATTACTGTGTGGAATTGAACAATACTTGATATGTTTGGGGATCAGTCGACTGGGTTGAGAAAACAGTCGACTGGATGGGGTCCTAGAACATAACTTTCTACTTGAATAGAGTACCAATCGACCGGACAGCTTCAGTCGACTGATAATTTTTGGCACTAGTCGATTGGGTCCCCGACACAGTCGACTTGACCGGGCTGTTGATTTTTTTTAACTTACTGCTTTGGATGGTCAGTCAACTGGGTCCCCGACACAGTTGACTGGACCTCTGCTTTTCAAAATGGATTCCTTGGGAACAATTTCAATTGACCGAAACTTTGTATAACTCTGATTTTAAAGAATTTTTCTTATGTTTTCCGCTGCTACCTACTTTAATGGACTTAGATAAGCCTTGGTGGCATGCCACGTGTCCTATTTCAGCGCGTAGCGGGATGGGTCGTGACAACCCCCTTATGGTATGCTCTCCTCTTATGGACTGGAATCTTAAGCCAGATTGGGGTATTGAATCGATTGTGCTTGATTGTAAAAGACTCTTGTAGTGTTCCTTCGATGGTTGGCATGTACGTAAGATACATAAATTGGCAAATTTTGTTGCCCACGATGTAGCCCGTTGGGCAGTAAACTCTCGTGTTTTTGATTCCATCCGGATTGATGACATTCCTAGGCTTTTGTTAGAGGAATGGAATCAAGGGGAGTGTGAATTCTTTGTTTTGTTCTTTTGATCAATGAAATTTTCTCTGAGCAAACAAAAGTTGCAATCCTACTTTCTTCTTCTTCTTCTTCTTTTTTTTTTTTTTAAAATATTTTCAATGACTAAAATGAGTGTTTATTTTCCTAATAAATTCACTCACCAACAAAAAGAATTGTACCGGACACTTCGCATAGAATTAGTTTTTAATTTTCAAAGTTTTTTTGATAATAATTTTCAAAATTTTGTGTTGTTAAGAATTAGCTTTAGTATCACCATGTTATATATTTAAGGCTTAAATATGTGATATCCTCTATTTTATTCAAAATTTCTCTTTGGATCATCTGTTATTAATTACATCAGTTGTAAACAATAATGATAATAAATAAATGTGGAGGGGATAAAACAAAATTTTAATTGCATAATTTTACGTCCTTGATTTTCAAAATGATTTTAATTAAGAACAACTATTAACAAATATAACTACTAAAGTCCTTCAATAATTATCCTCAAATGAAATTAATTGTCTTCAAATACAACTTATGTAAGAAACAAAAATAAGAGAGCATTTTTGCTCACTTATTGCTCACACAAGCATTCACTGGGTGATATGTTGTCACGACCCATCCCACTACGCGTGGAAATAGGACACGTGGCACGCCACCAAGGCTCATCCAAACATCATCTAACAATACGCAGCGGAAAGAACTTCTATAAAACAACCCTGGTAGTTTAAAACTTAGGAAACGTTCCCTTCTGTGTTTGTAAAATCTATTGAAATCAGAGTTATAAAAAGTTTTGGCCATTGAAAACACATTCAAAGAAAATAGTTTTGAAAACAGAGGTTCAGTCGACTGCCCCGTCGACTGCACTAGGGTCCAGTCGACTGCTCCGTCGACTGTGTTAAGCAGAACCAAAAATACATCATTCTGCAAAGAGGTCCAGTCGACTGATCTGGGGATCTAGTCGACTGCTTTTCAATCAAAGGAAGCAGTAGCTAAAGTCAACAGTGTTCAGTCGACTGCTCTGGGGATCCAGTCGACTGCTTTTCTGATAAACACTTACAGTATCTCAAATACACGAGATCCAGTCGACTGATCAGGGGGTTCAGTCGACTGCTCCCCTGCTAACAGCCCTGTATTGAAATATTCACAACTCATGCCTCTCAACACCCACCATAGGTACAACCGTAACTGATTTTAACGCATTAAAACATAATTGCAGACGTTCAATTACAAGATTACAATACTATAGAACTAATCTATGGTTCTATTACAACATATTACCAATCCTTACACAAGTTTAGGATTTAAAATAAAACAACAAAACATATACAAGTGTGAAATCCCCGGCGTTCCTCGGCCTCACTCCTCACGATTCTTCTTGTCTTTCTTCTTACCTGCAATGGAGTACATCTCCACTGCTCAGCTATATGCTGAGCGTACAATTCTAAATGTATGCTTATATGACAGTTCATGGTTTAAGCATCTAAAACACATAGAAATAGTCTCTGGGGTGAGTGGTACGCATTCATCCGGTCGATGCCGTAGGAGGCCCACCTCTCCCACGCATCTCGTACACTGGTTGGGCCTTCCTCCATACCAGGTACCGTGTACTGGTTGGGCCCACCTCCAATCCAGACACAACCACAAATTCCAATTCCAACAAGATCACAATCCTCAAGGTTCGAGGAGCTTACTCAGAATGAATTTGCACCAAACTCCCCTTTGACCCAAGTAGACACATAACATGCTCACATAAACAGTTATACGTGCTTTTATCATAATTTCACGTGCATAATTAACGGGCCTAACTAAAACATGAATTTCGCCCGGATCCAAGAATATCAAAAGTGATGTCCAAAACATGAAAATCCATATATTCATAGATCTAGAATTCATACCTCGTGCGAATCTCTTCAAACTTTGAAGGATCGTCTAGGGGTGCTAAATAATCGTCGGATTTCGAATTTGGTACGATTCCTACAAGTTTTACCTGATTTTTCCCAAAAGTCTAGAATTAAGATTTTTACAAAAAGTTGCCAAACATGGCCTAAGTAGTATCAAAACGTAGGTCTTACCTCCACGAGTTCAAATCTGAAATCAGGAGAAAATCTGACAGACGAACGGTCGTCGATCGGCGTCGCAAAGCCCGTGGCCACCAAATCTCCTTTCTCTCTCCTCTCTCTAGATATTTGTGAGTTTGGATGAGATTTGAAATCTCATACTCATTTATATATAGGCAAGTTTTCAGGAAATTACATTTACCTCCCCGCAAGTTTCTCAAAACTTCTAATTAGCTCTCGAAACTTTGCACACGTTCATTTTATAACTTTACGAGTGAAAATTATAAATTTCAAAAGTTTTCGATTAGGTTTCGTTTGGGTCCAAAAATAACGTCCGAAAACTATATTCTGTGGAATCTCTACACAACCTACCTTTTTAATTAACGTATCTCTCACGTTCTCACCACAGTTCTCGAAATGATACTACCAAATCAAAATTTACCAGAATTATACTACACAGGTATAATTACTATTCAACAATTACCAGATAAAGTCAAATAACATTTAAATCACATAAATGTCATTTACTCGTGATTATGCAATATGAACTTCCATGTTCCCGTGTCCTCACTGACACCTTACCGTTGACTCACAGTCAACCTCAATCCACCATTATCAATTAACATTGATAACTTCTCAATTTACAATTATGTATGATAAAACTATAAATTTTTGGAACGGGTGTGAGAACTCTCCCCTCCAAAAAGGAAGTTTGTCCCCAAACTTTACCTCAAGCATCGAACAAGTACGGATACTCATTCCGCATGTCTTCCTCACTTTCCCATGTAGCCTCTTCCAACGTATGACTACGCCATAGCACTTTCACCATTGGAATAGTCTTGGTTCTCAAAACTTGTTCTTTGCGATCTAGAATCTCCACTGGTTGTTCCACATAAGTCAAGTCCCCCTGAATTTGCAACGGTTCAGGTACAATGATCTTACTCGTGTTAGTCATACAACGTCTCAACATAGACACGTGAAACACATTGTGCACATGTTCCAACTCGGATGACAAGACCAAACGATAAGCTACTGAACCAACTGTCTCTAGGATCTCAAAAGGTCCTATGAATCTCGGATTGAGCTTTCCCCTCTTTCCAAATCGCACAATGCCTTTCGAAGGCGATACCCGCAAGTCTACGAAATCTCCTACTTCAAATGTCATCGGTCGTCGCTTAGAGTCCGCATAACTCTTATAACGACTCTGAGCTACCTTAAGTCGCTCTTGAATCAACTTCACTTTTTCAGTAGTCACCTGTATTAACTCAGGTCCTAACAACTTCCTTTCTCCAACCTCGGTCCAACAAACTGGTGATCGACATTTACGCCCATACAAAGCTTCATATGGTGCCATACCGATACTTGACTGAAATTCGTTATTATAAGCAAATTCAATCAACGGCAAGTGGTGCTCCCAATCGTTCCCAAAATCTAATACACAAAGTCTCAACATATCCTCTAGCGTCTGAATCATACGTTCCGACTGTCCATCGGTCTGAGGATGAAATGCAGTACTGAAACTCAATTTCGTACCCATAGCTTCTTGCAAACTTCCCCAAAATCTTGACGTAAAACTACTATCGCGATCGGATATAATCACAGCTGGGACTCCATGTAGTCTTACAATCTCTTTCACATACAATTCCGCTAACTTGGACGGTTTAGTTGTCTTGATCGGTAGAAAATGAGCTGACTTTGTTAATCGGTCAACTATTACCCAAATCTTATCATTTTTATTGATTGATCGTGGAAATCCTGAAACAAAATCCATCGTAATCTCATCCCATTTCCATTCCGACACTAGCAAAGGTTGTAGTAACCCCGCGGGTACTTGTCTCTCTGCCTTGACCTGTTGACATGCCGAACATTCGGATACAAACTTGGCAACTTCACGCTTCATACCCTTCCACCAAAAGTTTTCCCTCAGATTTCTGTACATCTTATTACTTCCCGGGTGCACTGAATATCTAGTACTATGAGCTTCTTCTAAGAGTCGTTCCTTTATGTCTTTCACATTCGGTACACATAACCGATTTCCCAGTTTCAACGTTCCTTGTTCTAATACAAAACCAGGTCGTTTTCCCAAAGATATCTCATCTCTCATTTTACACAAATAAACAGCGTTAAATTGTTCCCTCTTGATCTCATCAATAATATCTGGGTGTGCTACAATCGCCATCATCAAGCCATCGTTGATCCCTGGAATCACATCCAATTCTAAGCGTTCCATTTCTTTTACCAACTCTTTTTGTTGCGTTAGCTCGTCAGCTAAATTCCTCGGCGTCTTCCGGCTTAATGCATTGGCTACTACATTCACCTTTCCCGAATGGTACTCAATCGAAAGATCGTAATCCTTCATCAATTCCAACCATATTCGTTGTCTCATGTTCAAGTCCCGTTGGGTGAAAATATATTTCAAACTCTTGTGGTCTGTGAATATTTCACACTTTTCTCCGTACAAATAATGTCTCCAAATCTTCAAGGCATGAATTACAGCGGCTAATTCAAGATCATGGGTCGGATAATTAATCTCATGTGTCTTCAACTGTCTCGAAGCATAAGCAATCACTTTACCCCCTTGCATCAACACGCATCCCAACCCTTTGTGTGAAGCATCACTGTAGATCACAAATCTCTCGGTTCCGGATGGTATTGTCAGGATAGGTGCTCTCGTTAGTCGTGCTTTCAATTCTTGAAAACTGTCCTCGCATTCCTGACCCCATTCAAATGTAACTCCCTTCCTCATTAACTTTGTCATAGGCAATGAAATCTTCGAGAAATTTTCAATAAAACGGCGGTAGTATCCCGCTAATCCCAAGAAACTTCAAATTTCGGATACGGAAGTCGGTCTTTGCCAATTTGATACAGCTTCTATTTTGTGAGGATCAACTGATACTCCATTCTTGTCAATCACATGACCAAGAAAAGTAATGCTAGGTAACCAAAATTCACATTTCTTGAATTTCCCAAATAACTGCTTCTCTCGTAATCTCTGGAGTATCAACCTCAAGTGGTTCTCGTGTTCTATCTCACTAGGTGAA